>ML790523.1:640577-657935 GCA_009831015.1 Picea engelmannii | reverse complement strand
ATTCTAGTTTTCTTTGTTTTGTCTCGCAAACAGGTGCATTCTTCAGTGGATTTCTCTTCTTGACTATCTCACTTGGGCAGCAATCTGTGAAAGGGAACTTCTTTGACTTGGCCTTTACCCTTTAGCCTTTCATTAACCAGATTTCTTTTAGGGACGTCTCCCTTGGACTAGCCCTCCTAAATAGAAAGAGCCCCCATCGAGGTGACAGTGGGTGGGGAAGCTCCCGTTACGCCGGTTTCAAGCCCTGACTCAAGCTCTTGGACCTTTCCTACAAACCGTGCGATAACAGTCACCATGCCAAGGCAGTGTCCCTTGGTTAGTTCTTGAATGAAAAGAAAAAGAAGAAGAAAAGAAAATAAAAGAACAAAGCAAGAAAAAGAATAAAGGCAAGAATGGGCTTGGAAAAAATGCATCCATGACAGGTATAGCTCACCTTCTACAAAGGCACCCACAGGTAACACTTATGCACCCTTGGCCCTCACTGCACCTCATGCTTGGACATCCCCTAGCCACATCACCTCACTTACATGGCTTGGATGAGATCTTCCTGGAAACTTTCCTTTTCTTGTGGATACTAGCCCAATAGGACGCCTTGTCCTTTTCTCCAATCTTGTATTGCAGGTTTTTGTAATGTCTTTGAGCTATTGACTGATGTACTAGGGTTTTTATGCATATGTTTAATAATATTGATGATGAGATGTGATTGACATTGCGATGATCCCTGTGACTGATGAGCCCATGGAGGGCGTAGCTTTTGATGTGCAGGACCATGCCCAATGGACAGGTACCATTTGGACCGGTACACATGGGGAGATGACTAGTTCAGACCTCCATGGGGCTGAAGAGCCCACCAGATGGATGCTGAGACCCCATCAAGGGGCAAAGACAGGATGGAGATGGATCAGGGCCTTTGCACCGGAGATGAAGAGGATGTTCCATCAGGGGCACTTTGGCTGAGCTGGACCTAGGGGGATTGATCCACTTTCAGTGGAACGTTGGCTCCAGATGACCCAGGACGTCACCAGGAGGCTTATGACATCATCATGAGAATATGGCAGATGGACAGGGTGGTTGGCACGTGTGGCAGTTGGAAGAGCCCAAGGAGGGCTAACATTTGGCTTCTGGATGCTGCACTGGTCCTAGAAAGGGCTAACGTCTCCCTCAGAGGGGCTTGACGTCTCACCTTTTGCTTGATTAGGGATTTTACTTAGCATTTAATGTAAAACCAATATGATTTTGACATTATGGCCTTGTCGGCCTTTTTTATGACCTAAAAAGTAAAATTAGGTCATTGATGCACTATATATTGAGGGTTTTGACTCTCATTTTTATCATCAATTTTCACTCACTCATAGTGAGGTCTGATTTTTAGCGCCCTATTGGGGTTTTTCGCTGAACTAAGTGATGCTCTCTTGTTGAAGGAAGAGACTTTTGGCATTTATGGTGTTTCTCTTGAAGGAAGGTGTTACAACTAGGGTTTGCATGGTTATTTCTTCATGAATTTGTAAGTGTTTTTTCTGCAAAACTTCTTATTGAATGGTTGTAGTTTAAATTTCTTGCATATTGCTTATAAATTTGCTGAATCAAAACCAGTCCTTTGAAATCTTGTCTCCTTCAACCTGTGCGTCCTTCACTTATTGACTCCATTCTATCCTAAGGCATTGATCCCAAGACCTACAGCATTGAAGTAGAATTGGATCTAAACATTCTCAAACCTTTTTGAAATTGAAACCCTAACTACACTAACCCTAGCCTAGACTAACCTACTAACCCTAAGTTGCTGACGTCATCATTGAATATTTCATCTTTATTGCAGCAATGTTTTGTCTTTTGAGTAATTGAATGGTAGTTGAAGGCATTAATTGAGTTAAGAAGTTATTTGTTATATTGAATGCTATATCATTCTAGTATTTATTGATGAAGTGACATTACTGCCATTACTATTTTGTAAACATTGACTTCGTCAACATTTACTTTTAAATTGCTCATATTGAATATCAGATAGTCTTTAATGGTATATGAAGTACTAACCAAAGCCTGCATATATCAAGTTTGTTGTTGCTTTGTTCTTGGGCAGGGATCCTACTTGGTTGTCTTTATTTGCTATAAGCCGGACTATCTGCTTTGGTGGTGATCTGTGGAGGGGGAAACTTGTCATTGTCTGATTATCCTTTGAAGCCTCTTCAAAACCCCAGGTCACCGGGGACGTCTCCCCTGGGCCTAACCTCCCTAAAGAGAAAGAACCTACCCATCGTGGTGACATTGGGTGGGATAGGTTCCTGTTACGCTAGTTTGGCCTTCTACCTTACAACCTTTGCTTCTAGCTACAAACTGTGCGATAACACCTCCCATACCTAAACTAGGCAAATTGTATGAATTCTACGAATTATTGTGAAGTTTGAAGATGATGCTTAATGTGATTACCTAATGGCATTTACATTTGACATGACTCATTTCTTACCTTGTATTGGACTTGTGTATATGCCTTCGGATTGATGGTCACATTGGGTCACTTGAGCCCCTCCTTGGATGATGTACTTTGCATGGACAAGACATGGATATGAGCCCTGGTCCTTTGGAGGACGTTGAGGAGGTCACTTGCATGCTTGATGGAGGTCATCCCACTTCTTTTAGAGGTGCACCTATTTTGAGGGTGACCTGCTTCAGAAGAAATTATCTTTTGACAGAATACCCAAAATTCCGCTAAATCAATTCCATTAGATGCAAAATGGCCACAAGATTTTGGAAATGTGGTCATAATAGAAATTTGGGAAAAACTGACATAGTTATAACTTATGGTGCTTTTAAAATCTATCGCAAGAAGATTATCGTGTTTTTTTACCACTACGACATTTTTGGAGGAGGTCGTTCCGAGAGTCCCACCTTTTAGGAGGCCATTCCACATATTGAGGGGGGCGACTTGGCACTTGAGGAGAGTTTACTTGAGTTGGGGATCATCTTTTGGGTCTTTTGACTCATTCAATTATGTATCATGGATATTTTATGTATTTTTGACCATATCTCTAGGGTTTGTAAAGGGATATTGGTATTTTATATTCTTTTAGGGTAAAAGCTAGGAGAATATTGTTATTATATTGAGAGGGTTGCTAGATCTCTTCATATAAATAGAGAAGCACCTCTCATTTGTAACTCATTGCTAGAACTTGTGGAAAAAATTACTTGTCTACTACAACTTCTATATTTTTTCTATGGATGGATAACTAGAGCACCTTCTTGAGGATGATGTTTTGTGGATGACTTTGCAACTTTATGGATTTTCATGTCTAGGGTTTATGGATGAAAACTATTTCTTGAGTAAGTGGTTTGTCTAAATCTTGTTGGATTTTGTTTATGAATGATTATTAAGTGTAATTTTACTTCTCTAGTCGTGGTGGTGCATTCTCTTCATATTGTTCTTGAACAAATCCCTTCATTTAAACCCTTGGAAGATTACTGGTGGAGTATCTTCACTTGAATTGTCTTGAAGTTTGTAAGGTAATAGGTGGATTTTCTAGGGTTTTAGTGGACAATCCTAGATATCACCCTATATCTACTTACATCCTCTCAAGGGAGGTCTTAGTTGACCCCATATGCCCCCCAAAAAGGAAACAATAGTCTTCTCCCATCTAGTCAATCTAAAATTCAAAACATCATTTTTTTTATCAATGTTTTAGGGTAAATTTAGGGTTTTGTTTAGGTTACATTTAATTTTCAGCCAACAAAACCCCTAGACGTATAGGGTTTTCATTCATATTTTTGGCCTAAAATTCTAGGGTTTTCTTGCATATTCTTGACCTTAAATCCTAGGGTTTTCTTTCATGTTTGACCTAAAATCATTTCATTGCATAAATTTTTCCTTGCTGATTTATATTGCTGCATAATTAGGGCTAGGCATCTTGTTTTAGTTGGCTGTTATTTTCCTTGTAATTTTCAGATTTTAAAAAAGATAATCAAATTCTAGATTCATTCATTATTTTAGCCCTATTTTTTACTAGTTTATAACTCATTTTGAGGGCTAAATTGTACTGTTGTTGTAACTTGTTCACTGCTGCAATTTCCTATCTTTATTACAAGTTTTACAACAGCCATTGGTAAATTTCAGATTTGAGTGGTTTGAGGATTGTTTTGCATGAGATAGTTACTTGATAAACCCTCTCAATCATCCCTAGAACACTTTAAACCAAATTTGGAATTTACTTTGAGTAACCACCTTATCCTCACCTTGTTTGATATATTCCATTGGTAGTAATATGGGGTAGCTAAATAGGAGGCCTTACACTTGATTGTGTTTTGCCTTAGGATTCCTTGAAGCTACTAGGGAAGCCTCCCTTGTGTTGGAGTTATCCTTCACTAAAATGAGGGAATTTGTTGCCTAGGTGATAGTGGTAACACTTCTGATGTTCCACTAGTCTTGGCACTGTGTGAAGGATTTGCACCAAGGTGCTAGATTTTGTGGTAATAGGCACCCTTCTTTTTTTGGTAGAGGGAACAATGGTCAACTTGATTACTTCTCTAGAACTTCGTTGCTCAAAAGGAAGTCAGGTGGCCACAATAGAGATCAACA
This sequence comes from Picea engelmannii, assembly GCA_009831015.1. Classification (NCBI taxonomy): domain Eukaryota; kingdom Viridiplantae; phylum Streptophyta; class Pinopsida; order Pinales; family Pinaceae; genus Picea; species Picea engelmannii. The sequence continues at coordinate 653,371 of ML790523.1, read as the reverse complement.
TAAAGTCAAGTAGCAACAATGGATCCAAGTTTGGAGGCAGGTCACAATCATTGGGGTTTGGGTCCCACCTAGTAAATGATTTATCATCAATGGGTTGGGGGTGTCCCATCCATTGTCTACCTATGGTTTTGCGTGCTTCTCCATCGAAATGGCCAAGTCCAGATTGGGGAACTTGTCATCCAATGATCGAGAAGGTGGGCAACTATGGTGCTCATGTCTTTGACTCTGACGTTCATTGCAGTCCCAAATTACGTGGCTTGCCCTGTGGTGTGTCTTTCTACCGGACAAATGTGAATGAGTTGAGTCCAAAGGGAAGTGAACTTCCAGTGGAACTTGGCTCATGATGCAAGGGGAAAAGCCCCATAATTCCATTAATTGTTGGAGATGCACCAATTCTAGCTCTACCTTCCCAACTTGAACCTAGATCTGCAACTGCAGGCACAAATTAGAGTGTAATCATTCTGGGCGAAACAAGCAAATTGTGTATTTTTGAAATATATTCATTTCTTTTTTCCCAGATAAAAAATAACATCTCTATTCTAACAAGTTGCCTTGTTGCATGAAACTCTACGACCCTTGGGAGTTGATCACCAAAGAGAGTAGATTGCGAGGTAACATCCCCAAAGAGGAATTCAAATGGGTACTTTTTATTCAACATTCTCTATTCCATGAGATACTTTTTATGAAGAATGTAATGCCAATTGCCCTTAGAGTTTGAATAGGTTTCTGTTTTGTAACAAATCTGTAATATCCTAGATCCGGCTAGTCTAGGAAATGCTGCTAATCTACTATGTCTGTTGTCTGATCTGATAACCCGGGGGTTTTTGGATGCGTTTAAGCTGCGGGTTTTAACATGCTTGGTGTTTTTCGCATGTGCGTGTAGATAAATAAGTGTTTACAACATATGAATAAGCATACAGATAGTAAATGACACAATAGACTGCAAATCATATATTATGATATTTCTGCGGATTACAATGTCGTATGCGGATGAATAAAATAAATCTCTCAGCTAGATCAGAGACAAAAGGATCTTAGCCGGAATACAATAAGCAAACTAAAACAATGATACTCGGTAATAGAAAAATGCTGCTGGATCAATGGATTAGCTATAGGATTTGCTGCAAGCTACGACAACTCATACGACAACTATGGCAAGTCTGGAAAGTTCACCCCGGTGGCTAAAATCCTCGGATCTACCTGGAAACTGTCTCAAACAGTGCGCCCTAACCTCATGCACACTCTCGGTAGCTGACCAACTAAAGATCGATCCTCTGACGAGCTATACGGATCCCACTGGGGAAATGTGCCCCAACTGTTGCTGGAAACTACGCCCTAGTGATTCCTCCGTCGAAATCCGCTGATAAGGGTCTCAAACTAAGTGCCCTAGGCTCCTCTGAAATGGGTCGGAAGGATTTCCCTGGATTTGATCTGATGATCTCTTGGGAATCCCAAATGTGTCCTCCCCAACTGCCACACCCTCAATGGCTGAGTAATGCGCCCAAGATGATTTATCTGTCGGAATCTGACGGGAAACCATGCAATAGATGCGCCTTGCCCTCCTCTCAACTGGGTCGGAAGGGAATCCCTGGATTCTCCCTGGATGGGACAAGTCGACTCACTAAGTCTCCTCAGAAGTTGCGCCCTCACCCTGAATAAGTGCGCCCTTGCTGCTGCAACCTGTGTAACTGCTGCTAAAGATCGATGGAAGGTCTGTGTGATCTCCCCGGTGACTAGGGTGTATCTCTCAACACCGAAATCAACCACTGGGTGTATTCCTCCTGGAATCCACAAAGCTCTCTCTCTTGAGATGTGCTTCACTCCTCACTGACAAGTCAAATTATTCATAATGATGAATTGAGTCGCTTTACCCTTTTCTTATAGCTTCTCAAAACCCTAATTCACCGTTGACCTATTTTTAGCTTCTTTGTTCTATTTTTAGGTCACTTTGAATTAAAAGCGTTTTTAGTCACTTTTAGCTTAATGTCACTTTCGAATTATAACACCCTCGGCTGAAGTGACCTCTAGTAACCCTGTTTACTCCTGTATGGCCCTGGCTATAGTCTAACGGGACTATTTATATCATTAAGCCTCGTCTCTGGAGCTCCTATTTGGAAAGGGACATTATAGTCCTCCCTTCCCGAAATTGCTTGTCCTCAAGCAATACCAATCCAGGGTGTTGCAACACCTTCTTTCTCTCCCAAGTAGCATCCTCTACTGGAAGCCCTCTCCATCTGATCAAACACTCTCTGATGACCCTACTCCTCAGTTTTCGCTCTCGGAACTCCAGTACCTCCTCCGAAACCAACTCCAACTGTCCCTCCTCATCCAATGGGGGAAGCTTCTCTAATGTGCTGATGAATTGTCCCATGACCTTCTTGAGGCAAGACACGTGGAACACGTTATGAATCTTGCTCCCCTTTGGAAGCTCTAGCTCATAAGCAACCTCGCCTACCCGACGCATGATCTTGTAAGGTCCATAAAATCTAGGCTTGAGCTTCCCGACCCCACTCTTCTTCAGAGATGACTGTCTGTAGGGTTGGAGTCTCAGGAAAACCAAGTCCCCAACCTCAAAGCTGTGCTCTATCCTGTGCCTGTACGCACTCATCTTCTGTTGATTCTGCGCTGTCTGCAGGTTCTCTTTTAGTAACTTGAGAATCTCCTGACTCTTGGTGATCCAATCCTTGGCTTTGGGAGCTCTGCTCTCCTCGAAAACCAAGTCTATCAAAGTGGGAGCATTATAACCATACAATGCTCAGAAGGGTGTTATGCCTATGAACATGTTGAAGGTGGTGTTGTAGCAATGCTCTCCTAGATGTAGCCATCTGACCCATGTTCTCTGCTGTCCACTCACATAGTTTCTCAAATACCCCTCAACCCACTTGTTGACTATCTCGGTCTGCCCATCTGTTTGAGGGTGATAGCTGCTGCTGGGTGTCAACTCTGTCCCCACCAATCTAAACAACTCCCTCCAGAATGTACCAATAAACCAAATGTCCCTGTCACTGACGATGTTCCTCGACAACCCATGGAGCCTGAAGACCTCCCTGAAGAATAACTCGGCCACCTGAATTGCACTGTAATCTGTCGGTATGGCATAGAAGTGAGCAAACTTGGTCAATCTATCAACCACCACATAGATGCAGTCCTTACCCTGAACCTTGGGTAGGCCTGTGATGAAGTCCATCTATATGCTCTCCCATTTCTGCTCTGGAATGGGAAGTGGCTGAAGTAGTCCTGCTGGAAGCGTATGCTTTGACTTGTTCTGTTGACAAGTCACACACTCATTGATGTACCTCATAACATCCTGCTTGAGGCCCTTGCATGAGAACCTCTCTCTGATTCGCTTATGGGTTTTGAAAAACCCCTGATGGCCTGCTAGTGGTGAATCATGAACTGCTGCTAGGATCTTCTTCTCGAGCCCTAAACCTGGCACTAAGTAGACTCTATCCTTGTAGAATATGACATCGTCAATGACCCTGTACTTGTCATCCTGAACCTGTCCATCCAAAACCTCACAAGCGAACTTGTTCTTGGAATATTCCACTAACAAATGGGATTTCCAATATGTTGAAACCTCCATCAAAGAACATGCCGCAGGTCTCCTAGACAGTGCATCGGCCACAATGTTCTTCTTCCCCATGACATACTCTATGTTGAAATCGAAGGCTTGCACCTTCGTCACCCATTTCTGTCGGCGTTCACTGAGATCCTTCTGCGCAAGGATATACTTTAAGTTGTTGTGATCTGTTTTGACCACGAATTTGCTACCCACCAAATATTTTCCTAACTTGGTCAAGGCATGCATGATTGCCAGCATTTCCTTGTCATAAATAGAGTACAACCCATCGAGTTGACTGAGTATCCTGCTCTTGAACACAATGGGGTGTCCTCCCTGCATCAAAACTGCCCCGATACCCTCGCCGGACGCATCACACTCTAATACAAACGGTAAAGTGAAGTCCGGTAATGCTAACATGTAATGTCCCCCACCTCTTGTTGAAGAGGTATTGAGAAGACTCAGTGGCCTAGGCATCCCCACTAGGCCATAGTCTCACACTAAGGGGAAGGGTCAACCAAACTAAAGTTATATTATTAAGTTGACTTGATGAAAAGGTGAAAAAGAGTTAAAAGATAACTCAATGGAGGAATAGAAGCACTGGAGGTTGAGTTAGGAGTTAACCCTAGGGGTTAATCTAACTCAACAGAGAAATAGAAGAAAAGTACAAAGGGAAGGCTAGGGCGCACCTATTATTCATTCTGGATTTTGGTATTTTTCTTGTTGATGCTCTTGAGCATACAGTTTTGAGGGTTTTGATATTACAAACCCTAGTGAGCAGCTCAGTGGTGAAAGATTCCACTCACCTAGCTCCAAGCTTGGTCTCGGGGATGAAATACTCCACCCACACCATTCTACAGCTATCATCGATCAAGGAGGACTAGCAGGGCCGTACCATTTGGATCAGCAGGGCCGTACCAGCTAGGGTTTTCTTGCAGGGGCGCACCAGTTGTTGAGGAAGAGTTCGATCTAGCCGAGGGAAGAAGCTTGAGAGTTTTCCAGCATTAGGGTTTTTCTTGCAAACCCTTGCTCATCAGTTTGAGGGCTTCTTGGAGTAGTTATGACGTCCCCATCATTTACTGTAGGTTGGGACGATTTCAGGAGGAAGGGTACGACTTGGAGATTCAACAATTCTCAGATCTAGAAGGCTATAGGCTAGATCTGATCTTGAGACTTCTCTCAAGTGCTTGTGGATGCCCAATCTATCATCCAGGAGAGTTTCAAACGATTCTGAGGCCCCATTCAGCTAGGCCGTACTATTGGCCATATTCAGGGTTTCAGGAGGGCTGTACCATCTTAGAGTTTCTGCAGATTGAGGAGGAAGCTTCAGTGTTTGAGCTTCATACTTCAGGAGGAGGCTTCCCTTGCCTTGATCTATCATTGGGGAGAGTTTGGCAGCATCAGGATGTCTATATCTTCAGGAGGGCCTAGCCCTTGGTGTCCTTTGTCTTCAACAGGCCGTACCAGCAGTCATCAGGGCCGTACCAGTTGCTTGAGGGGAGGTCGAAACCCTGGTCTTGCAGTTGAGCGTTCATCTTCTATTAGAAGCCTTTGGGAGGCTTGATTTGTATCTCCGGGAGCATTTTGTATACAACTCTAGTATTGCCTTGAAGCCATCTATTTAGATTTGCTTCTCTATTGTATCAGGTGCTTGCTTTCTTATAATAAAGTTCAGCTATTTGCTTGTGGTTTCTATCTTGTGTAGTGTTGATGATCTTCATATGATGGCAATGATGTTTATGTAAATCCATGGTTAAATAATTGAATAAACCCTAAGGCCGAAATGTTCATGGTCAACCTGCATACACAACAAATAAGAATCAAGTCAGTGGTTAGTTAGTGATTCCAAGGGAAAAATTGGCTTGGGATCATTATAGTGGTATCAGAGCTTTGATCTTCCAAACCTGTGGGGGATTAGTGCATGCAGAGGTACAGTGGGATCTTTATGGGCAGAAGGAAGAAACAAACCACTGAAACAAAAGCCGAAATGGAGGGTTCAAGAGATGACCGAGAGCCACAAGGCTTGGCCTACTTAGCAGCCGAATTCCATAAGACCCTAAATCTTACAGAGAGCAACTTGGTCCATCACTTGCAGGAAATCTAGGAGACAAACCGAAGGGAATAGGCCGAGATCACTGAGACCTTAAAGAAGGTAGATGGGAATCTGAGAAAAATTGATGAGAACTAGACGATGATAACCCAACTATTGATGAAGATGACTCATTAGGGGAAAGACCCTGAGACGTATGGAAACAAGGTGGCTAGTGGATTTGGTGGATATGGGGGATCTGGTGGATCCCATGGTGATATTAGATACAATCCGGAGAAAGCTCCTAGATCCGAGGGAAGCCATGGAGGAGGCACGTCATATGGACAAATGGGTAGCAAAGCTAACCCTAGACCATACTTGCCCACATTCACAGATGAATAGGTGCAGCAGGAGCAGGTGGACGACTTTATGGAGCAGATGGCACAGTGTACTAAGGAGTACTACGGCATGGACATGATCATTTAGAGGCAGATGTCCCTGGATCAATACTGCCAACTCAAGTTCAGAAATAAGCCCAGGACGAACCACTGGAGTAGTTTTGAGTTTGAACGAAGAGCAGGGAAGATAGAGATCCCATACTTTGATGGTACGGCCAAGATGACAACACAAGCATGGGTGCAAAAGCTGGATACCTATCTACAGCTTAATCCCATGAGGGAGCTGGAAGCCATCAAATTTGCCACCATGTACTTAGATGGCAAGGCTCATGATTGGTGGTACCATGGACTCACCACACTAGGCCACAATCAGATAGTGTCCTACACAGAATTCACTTAGAGGCTCATTGATAGATTTGATCAGGGAGATCCGGAGCTACACTTCAGGGAGCTCACACAACTGAGACAAACAGGTACGACTGAAGCATTCATTAAAGAATTTCAGAGGTTGGCCGTGATGGTGCAAGATATATCACCAACCAGACTCATGATGCTCTTCACTGAAGGGCTGATGGAGCCCTTGAAGGGTTGGGTAAAGGCTTTTAAGCCTACCAACCTACAAGATGCTATCTGGAGGACGAGGGACCTAGGACCAGCTGCTAGGCCAAAATTTATACCCAGACCACCTCTTTACACTGGGGGGAGAGACCAAAGGCCTCCAATGAATCAGGGAGGACGTGACCCAAGGGGTTTTGACAGGGGCCGTGGCAGAGTGGACGAGAACACCAGGAGAGAACTAAGGAGGAAGCAACTTTGCTTCACTTGCAAAGAACCATGGAACCCAACACACAAGTGCATGGGCCGTGGTCAAGTGCATTACATAGAAGTCACTTCAGACAACGAGGAAGAGGAGGAGATTGGCCAAATACAGAACATTGAGGCCGAAACCATTGAGACAACAGAGGAAGATATCCCAGGACAGGACAATATGGCTGAGGAGAAAGCCACCTTAGCATCTATCAACGGAGTGCCTAAGTATAACACCTTCCGGATGAGGGGAGTCTTGCAGGGATAGAAGGTATCGGTCTTGATTGATGGGGGAGCCTCTCATAACTTCATTGATTCAACATTGTTGAAAAGGAGGCATATACCCACAGTAGAGTTTGAAGGGTTCAAGGTGGAGGTAGCAGGTGGAAGCACGATGCCTTGTGATAGGTACATTCCTGGTATGAAGCTTACATTGGGTAGGCATGAGCTGGTGCAAGACGTCTATGTCATGGACCTTCCAGATACCAACATCATCCTTGGAGTTCAGTGGCTCAGTACATTGAGGCCTATCACCACCAACTACAAAACCATGGAGATGTCGTTTACAGAGGAGGGTGGATGAAAGGTAGTGCTCCGGGGCATGACAGGGAATGTTGCAAAGGTGGTCACAGCCAAGAGGATGGAGGCCATCTTTCGAAGAGATGAGATAGTATATGCAGCAAAATGCAGGATTTCAGCACGTGTTGATGAGCAGGGTAAGATTCACTACACCCTTGAGATCCAAGAAATCCTTGACAAGCACCACAAGGTGTTTGGATCGATTCCTCCAGGGGTGCCACCAGACAGGGGGTTTCAGCATATCATTGAGCTAGAGGGAGGAGCTAAACTAGTCATCACCACACCATACAAGCATCCAAAGAAGTACAAGGACGAGATAGAAAAGGGCATCAAGGAACTTTTGGACATGGGGCACATCAGGCCGAGCACTAGCCCTTTTGCTTCTTCAGTAGTGTTCGTTAAGAAGAAAGATGGCACTATGAGGATGTGCATTGACTTCAGAGCCTTGAATAAAAAGACAATCAAAAACAGGTACTCGATACCAAGGATTGATGAGTTGCTAGACAAATTGCATGGAGCTGTCTACTTCACAAAGATTGACCTTCGTTCTGGCTATCATCAGATCAAGATGAGGGAGGAGGACATCTCAAAAACAACCTTCAGATGTCATTACGACCATTATGAGTTCTTAGTGATGCCCTTCGGGTTGACAAATGCCCCAGCCACGTTCCAATCTTGTATGAACCACGTGTTCAACAAGCAATTGAGGAAGCACTTGTTGGTATTTTTTGATGACTTGCTCATTTACAGCAAGACATGGGAGGAACACCTCCGGCATGTGGATCAAATTTTGTTGATCATGGAGGAATAGTCACGATACGCTAAGGAGTCCAAATGTGAGTTTGAAATGACAAAGGTGCTTTACTTGGGGCACATCATTGGAGCAAAAGGGGTGCAGGTACATTAGGAAAAAATAAAAGCCATTATGGAGTGGCCTACTCCTAAGACACTCACAGAGTTAAGAGGATTTCTGGGCATATGCACGTACTACAGGAAATTTGTCAAGGGGTTTTCTCAGCTGTGTGCACCCTTGATTGATTTGACTAAGAAAGGAGCCTTCAAATGGAATGAGGAAGCTCAAATGACGATGGACAAGATGAAGAAGGTGATGAGTACGTGCCCAGTCCTAGCTCTTCCAGATTTCGGCCTACCTTTCACCTTGGAGTGTGATGCCTCAGGAGAAGGGATCGGGGCCGTACTGATGCAGAATAGGCACCCTCTTGCCTATGAGAGCCGAAAACTCAGGGGTCCTGAGCTACTCTACAACATTTATGACAAAGAAATGCTGGCTATCATGCATGCACTAGCCAAATTCTGACAATATCTGGTAGGTGCAGGGTTTGTGGTCAAATCAGATCATAATAGTCTCAAATACCTTTTGGAGCAGAAGGACTTAAATCAGAGGCAACAAAAATGGGTAAGCCGAATACAGGCCTACGACTTTGACATTGAATTTGTCAAAGGGAAGAACAACGTGGTGGCCGATGCATTGCTAGGAGGCCATCCATCTTTGCCATGACAGGTGTATCGGTTGACTAGAAAAACCACTTGGTGATGGAGTATGCGAAGGATCAGTTCGCTTGTCAGCTACTGGATGGACAGGTACAGGATGATAACTTCAGGATTATAAATGACCTCATCTACTACAAGGGTTGAATCGTTTTGGTTCCTGGATCGGCTTTCAAGGCCAAAGTATTGCAGGCATGTCATGACTCACCGATGGCAGGGCACCAGGGGATCAACAAGACGTACAGGCAGGTAAGAGAGAGGTTCTCATGGAAGGGCCTTAAGGAGGATGTAATAAAGCATGTAAAGGAGTGTACTACATGCCAGGTGAACAAGGATGAGCATACTCACCCAGCAGGATTACTACAACCCTTATCCATTCCAGAGCACAAGTGGGAAAGCATATCCATGGACTTCATCACCGGGTTGCCAAGAACACAAGGGAAGGACTGCATTTTTGTGGTGGTAGACAGGTTGACAAAGTTTGCACACTTCTTCTCCATAGCCACAGACTTCAGCGCAACACAGGTGGCTGAACTTTTTTTCAGGGAGATTTTAAGGTTGCACGGTCTACCCAAGACCGTTGTCAGTGATAGAGATAGCAGGTTCATGAGTACCTTTTGGCAGGAATTGTTCAGATTGGTTGGTATGGCCTTGACCCCTAGTACCAGCTATCACCCTCAGACAGATGGGCAAATCGAGATAGTCAACAAGTGGGTAGAAGGCTACCTCAGGAATTATGTAGCAGGGCAGTAGAAGGCGTGGGTCAGATGGTTGCATTTAGGAGAGTACTGCTATAACACCACCCAACATGTCTCCATAGGCATGTCACCATTCAGGGCCTTGTACAACTATGATCCAGTATCTTTCGTGGAGATTGCTTTCGGTGGCAGTAGGGCACCTATGGTACATGATTGGGTACAACAGAGCCAAGACATTCTCAGGGAGCTGAAGGATCATCTACAGAGAGCACATAACCAGCAGAAGGTCCAAGCAGACAAGCACAGAGTTGAGCGTACTTTTGAGGTTGGTGACTTAGTCTATCTAAGGCTACAACCATACAGACAGGCTTCTATAAAAAGAAGCGGAGCAGAGAAACTGCATCCATGTTTCTTTGGGCCCTAAAGAGTTAGCAGGAAGATAGAGGCCGTAGCTTATGAGCTGGAGCTCCCACAGGGCAACAGGATACACAATATCTTCCATGTGTCCTGCCTAAAGAGGGCCATCGACCAACACATCACACCCATCGAGGTACTACCTCCCATGGATGAAGAAGGGCAACTTGTTTTGATTCTGGAAGAGATACTAGAGGTTCGGGAGAAGAGACTCAGGAAGAGAAGCATCAAAGAGTACTTGATCAGGTGGAAGGATCTACCCATTGAGGATGCCACATGGGAAAATGAACAAGTGGTGAGAGAAACAGGTTTGGAATTGCTTGAGGGAAAGAAATTTCTAGCAGGGGAGACTGTAATGTCCCCCACCTCTTGCTGAAGAGGTATTGAGAAGACTCAGTGGCCTAGGCATCCCCACTAGGCCATAGTCTCACACTAAGGGGAAGGGTCAACCAAACTAAAGTTATATTATTAAGTTGACTTGATGAAAAGGTGAAAAAGAGTTAAAAGATAACTCAATGGAGGAATAGAAGCACTGGAGGTTGAGTTAGGAGTTAACCCTAGGGGTTAATCTAACTCAACAGAGAAATAGAAGAAAAGTATAAAGGGAAGGCTAGGGCACACCTATTATTCATTCTGGATTTTGGTATTTTGCTTGTTGATGCTCTTGAGCATATAGTTTTGAGGGTTTTGATATTACAAACCCTAGTGAGCAGCTCAGTGGTGAAAGATTCCTCTCACCTAGCTCCAAGCTTGGTCTCGAGGATGAAATACTCCACCCACACCATTCTACAGCTATCATCGATCCAGGAGGACTAGCAGGGCTGTACCATTTGGATCAGCAGGGCCATACCAGCTAGGGTTTTCTTGCAGGGGTGCACCAGTTGTTGAGGAAGAGTTCGATCCAGCCAAGGGAAGAAGCTTGAGAGTTTTCCGGCATTAGGGTTTTGCTTGCAAACCCTTGCTCATCAGTTTGAGGGCTTCTTGGAGGAGTTATCACGTCCCCATCATTCACTGCAAGTTAGGACGATTTCAGGAGGAAGGGTACAACTTGGAGATTCAACAATTCTCAGATCTAGAAGGCTATAGGCTAGATCTGATCTTGAGACTTCTCTCAAGTGCTTGTGGATGCCCGATCTATCATCCGGGAGAGTTTCAGACGATTCTGAGGCCCCATTCAGCTAGGCCGTACTATTGGCCATATTCAGGGTTTCAGGAGGGTTGTACCATCTTAGGGTTTCTGCAGATTGAGGAGGAAGCTTCAGTGTTTGAGCTTCATACTTCAGGAGGAGGCTTCCCTTGCCTTGATCTATCATTGGGGAGAGTTTGGCAGCATCAGGATGTCTATATCTTCAGGAGGGTTGAACCCTTGGTGTCCTTTGTCTTCAGCAGGCCGTACCAGTTGCTTGAGGGGAGGCCGAAACCCTGGTCTTGCAATTGAGCGTTCATCTTCTATTGGAAGCCTTTGGGAGGCTTGATTTGTATCTCCGGGAGCATTTTGGATACAACTCTAGTATTCCCTTGAAGCCATCTATTCAGATCTGCTTCTCTATTGTATCAGGTGCTTGCTTTCTTATAATAAAGTTCATCTATTTGCTTGTGGTTTCTATCTTGTGTAGTGTTGATGATCTTTATATGATGGCAATGATGTTTATGTAAATCCATGGTTAAATAACTGAATAAACCCTAAGGCCGAAATGTTTATGGTCAACCTGCATACACAACAAATAAGAATCAAATCAGTGGTTAGTTAGTGATTCCAAGCGAAAAATTGGCTTGGGATTGTTATTGCTCAGTTTGTATTTTAGGTTGCAAGGCTAAAGGATAAGGGTCAAACTGGCGTAACAGGGACCTACCCCACCCAATGTCACCACAATGGGGAGGTCCTTTCTATTTAGGGTGGCTAAGCCCAAGGGAGACGTCCCTGGCAATCTGGGGTTTTGAAAAGAAAAGGGTCAAAGGATTAAGGCTAGTTTCCCTTTCACAGATTACCGCCAAGAAGATAGTCAATTGAAGAATAACCACAAAGAAGGCACCTGCTTGCGAGACAAGACAACAATGAAACTAATACATGCAATAATGGTTAGTACTTCATAGATCAATGACTATCTAAGTTTCAATGTATATGAGCATATATAGTAGTAAATATTGACGAAGTCAATGTTTGCAATAATGACAATGGCATATAATATTACTTTGTCAATAAACACTGGAATAATATAGCATTTAATGAAAATCAAATAAATGTATTAATGTCACTTATTGCTCATACACATTAGACTGCTACGTCAATATCCTAAAGATGATGTCAACTTCCTTAGGGTTAGTTTAATTAAGAAATGCAATAGACAAAGAAGGTCAACGTTTTGTCAATTAACCAATAAAAATTATCAATTGTTCAATATCTATCACAGGATGACCAAGCCAACAGTTTATTCTATCAACAATAGTTCAAATTAGGCATGACGTCATCATTTATTGCAGGGTTAGAGGGCTGGCTGCGTCAAGTATGACGTCAGCCTTGGTTAGTGCGCTAGGGTTAGTTAGGGTTTCAAAGTTTGAAAGTTTGAAAGATGAATAAGCTCAACGTTGGAGAGAAAAACCAGTGCCTTAGGGTATTATGGAGTCAAAAGTAAGGGCAAGATCTCAGGAGGATCAAAATTCAAAGACTAGAAGGTTAGGTTCTATGGTGCTGCAATGGCAGGGCCCTAGAATCAAAACCCTAAGGGAAGGAGGCTCATTCCGGTGTTGCTTAAGCAAGGCCTCATGCTCCTTCCTCTTTCTTTAAATACTCTTGGCAAAAC
>ML790523.1:607314-625373 GCA_009831015.1 Picea engelmannii | reverse complement strand
CCCCCCTTGGCTTCGCTAGGAGTTGGCCTAGACGGAGGAGTTGAGGATTAGGTGACAGCACCTTAACTCTCACTTGCCCCCAAAGACACACCGAGTGGATTGAAGATTTCTTCCACGTCTCCCAGGTGTGTATAAGGCGGCAAAAACCCCCTCTAGTAATAACAATGACTCTGGGTTCCTCACCACGAGGTTCAAATGATATTAGTTGGACTTGCTAGTTTCCACCTCGTCTTTCCTGAACTTTAGCTAGCAATACTGGACAGTCTTCAATGACATGTTCAAATGAATTACAGTAGTTGCAAGTGGTACAAGGGTTTTGACAATCCCGTGCCAAATGTCCTGGCTGGGCGCAGTTATAGCAAATAATTTGACCTCGACCTCGACCCATGCCTCCTCCTCGTCCTCTTCCTCTGAACCCACCTCGACGGTTGAAGTTTCCTCTTCCTGGGGAATTGAACTGCGCAACATTTCCTTCTGACTGTAATTCTCCTTGAATTTTATATGCATCCCTTGACCTTTCATGCATGAGGTCATAAGCCCTAGTCCTTCTCATCATGCCCCACAGATTTACAGAATGTGCAATAAAGATTGGTGGGTGTCTGGACATATTTTTGCATAAAATGACATTCACCATGGCAATGTCTATTTCTACATACCTCGCACCATGGTAAAGTAGCCTGCTTCAAAGGGTTAGGGGCTCCAGAGGCCAAGTATTCATTAAATAAAGGACAATGATCTTTGTCATGGCCCTCTTCTTTACATCTGATACACCAGATGTCTTCTCTTTTCTCTTTTCCTTTGTCCTTCTTCATGTCTTCAACCTGTAAAGATAAACTAGTTAATTGATTCAAAATCTGACTCGTACCTGGACTGGATTCTCCTACAGGGGCTGCTTCTAGTTTCATGGCAATATCTAATGCCTCAGCCTGCGAAACGACCTTCTATTGCATCAGAGGAACTCTAATGTGTGGCAGGAGGGCGATGATGAACCATTCCTTATGCTGTTTGTCTGGAATCTGAAAACTTAAATGGCCTGTCAAGGTCTTAAACCTTTGATCAAACTCCCAAACAGGTTCAGTCACCTTTTGCTTGATTTCCTTCAACTATGTAATGCACTGCAACTCCGACTTAGGCTTCTTGAACTATGCACTCAACGGAGTCTTAATGTCATTCAACGGTTTAGGCTGTACAGATCCTGTAACAAACTTCATATACCAACTCAGTGCACGGTCCCTCAAGGTAGTACTAAACTGAGCTCTCTTAACAACTTCGTCGGTGACTTGCTTAATGCTCCATACAGCTTCGCATAAGAACCAGTGCTGGTCAGGATGCTCGGATCCATCTCCTCTGAAAATATGTAACCTCATTTCATCTGCCATTCATTTTCCTTGGTTTCTCGACTGAGTCAGTACTAAACTGCTTGTGACAGTACTCTGAGTGCTCTGATTACTCTGGTTACTCTGTGCTGCTAAAAAAAAGGAGTAGCAATACTTACTTCGACAGTAGGCGCAGTACCTAAAGTTTCTGGTTCTTCTCAGCGAAGTTCTTCAGTCTCTACTTCCTCCGCCCTTGCGAACTTTGAATACTCTTCGTCTGATAGCTCTGCTTCTTCTCCACTGTAGAATCCTTCGTCTTGTGCTAGTGGCCCGTAACTCTGCTTAAACAGGTTCGCAAGAGGAACCTCTCTGAATAATCTCCCACTGCGCGTGTATCCAGCCTCTGTGTCACTGTCGCTGTCTGAATTCTTGAACATTAGCTTTAAACTCCAACTGATTACTGTATCTTCAAGATATTCTTCTTGTGCAATAGCAATTTAATCTTCAACTTCAAAAAGTGTAGAAACTTTCCTCTAGGTCCCTTGAAGAAATACCTCTCTGCTTAACTATATGATTCCACTCTGTCAATAGAAAATTCAGTAATGTACCCTCCAATAGTGTTGTCAAACCAGAGATCCACTGCTCTTGACACAACGTTATCAAATCTCTTGACTTTCTTAATTAGCGCCAATGTCCAAACCACAGGTGGTCTATATCTGATTTCAAACTGAGTTTCTGCTAGTCTGGCTAACCACTCGTATAACTCCTTATGAACTCCTGCAAAGAAAATATCGTGCACATCAGTAAAGATGTATCTTCCCAACCAATCTTTTGTACTAATGCTAGGGTTCTTGTTCTGAGCTACGACGAAGTCCCTTTCTTGTTCTTCTATCCAGTTCTGAATTTCTGTCTTCGATGGAAACCACCTTGACATTCCCTCAAAAAGATCCTGGTCCCGGCAACGAAACCATTTGTTGGCACAGGGGCAGACCCAGGGTTCAACTCTAACAACGCACCAACAAACCCTAACTACTGGCCCTTACGACAACACCTGCGAAGCAGATGAAGTCTCACCCGAAGTGGCAATAGGGGGGTTGCAGGACATAGGTGTCTACAACCAGAGGAAATGCAAGATAATTCCAGAACAACAACGCAAGATGACCTAGAGATTCTTAACAGTATTATGCTAGCTTCGCGAATAAGTTATAACTTCTTATCTTCAACAAGGACAATATCAATGCAATAACAATATAAAAGACAGTAAATAACAAAGCATCAACCACATGGACAACAAGGTTTTACGTGGTTCACCCTCTCCCTAGGGCTACGTCCACAAAACTGTGTTTATTGATTAAGTAGATGAAAATATACAGTCCTATCTGCGCACTCAACTACAGATCCTCCTCTCTTTCTCTCTATTTTCTCTCCCTGTGCACCCAACTGCAGAGTAGATCTTCGCACCCAGCTGAAGACCCAAAATACAAGAATACTCTTAAAACATTGCACTTTTACATCTCAGCATCGCTATCCCCCCCTCTCAACTCTTCTAGACTTCTATTTATACCTTCCATGACTCTTAGACAACCCTAGACTGAAGCCCAGGTGCCAAAACCCTAGGTCCACATAACCCGCATTTTAAGGACCTCTCCGACTTGTTCTTCCTTCTTATTCGCGAGGTGCTCCAAAGCACCCATTGGTGTCTTCTTCCGCTTGCTGACTTGTCCACGATCTATCTTCTTTGCTGCTTTGTCTTCCTTGATCTTCTCTTTCAATGGTTTGCTTTCCTTTACTTCGTTCCTTCTTTTCTGCTTCTTTAACCACTTCGAATCCTCGGTTTGTGTGCCTTCCGCGCACTTCATACTTTGTCTTTCTTCTTCCTTAATCTTCGCTTCCTTCCTTACTACATGACCAAGGGCCAACAATGAGCTATAGGATCTGCTGCAAGCTACGACAACTGCGACAAGTCTGGAAAGTTTGCCCTGGTGGCTAAACTCCTCGGATCTACTTGGAAACTATCTCAAACAGTGGCCCTGACCTCATGCACACTCTATGTAGCTGACCAACTAAAGATCGACCCTCTGACGATCTGTACAGATCCTGGATGGATCCCCTTGGGGAAATGCGCCCCAACTGTTGCTGGAAACTGCACCCTAGTGATTCCTCTGTCGGAATCGACTGATAAGGGTCTCAAACTGAGCGCCCTAGGCTATTCAGAAATGGGTTGGAAGGATTTCCTTGGATCTGATATGATGATCTCTCGGGAATCCCAAATGTTTCATTCCCAACTGCCGCACCCTCAATGGCTGAGTAATGCGCCCAAGATGATTTCTCCGTCGGAATCTGACGGGAAACCAGGCAATAGATGCGCCTTGCCCTCCTCACAATTGGGTCGGAAGGGAATCCCTGGATGGGACAAGTCGACTCACTAAGTCTCCTTAGAAGTTACGCCCTCACCCTGAATAAGTGCGCCCTTGCCGCTGCAACCTGTGTAGCTGCTGCTAAAGATCGATGGAAGAACTGTGTGATCTCCCCAGTGACTAGGGTGTCTCTCAACACCGAAATCAACCACTGGGTGTATTCCTCCTAGAATCCATAGATCTCTCTCTCCTGAGATGCGCCTCTCTCCTCATTGACAAGTCAAATTCTTCATAATGATGAATTAGGTCGCTTTTCCCTTTTCTTATAGCTTCTCGAAACCCTAATTCACCGTTGACCTATTTTTAGCTTATCTGTTCTATTTTTAGCTCACTTTGACTTAAAAGCGCTTTTAGTCACTTTTAGTTCAATGTCACTTTCGAATTATAACACCCTCGGATGAAGTGACCTCTAGTAACCCTGTTTTCCCTTGACTATAGTCTAACGGGGCTGTTTAGACCATTAAGCCTCCTCTCTGGAGCTCCTATTTGGAAAGGGACATTACAAACTCATATTGGTAGCAGTATGAAAAATGTATCACCAATTATCCTTAGATTCCATGTAGGCTATTTGGCATGCTAATTACCTCACTCTCTCTCACACACACACGCATACACATAATTTTGTGTTAAAAATTTTAATCCATAACAATTATATGAGTTTGAGTGTCGCAAAGTGTAGGGAGTTCATTCCATAACAACTCATGTTGGTAGTATTATGAAAAAATGTATCACCAATTACCCTTAGATTCCACATAGGTTATTTTTCATCCTAACTACTTCTCTCTCTCTCTCTCTCTCTCTCTCTCTCTCACACACACACACACTTGTGTTGCAAAGTGTAAGAAGTTTGCTCCATGACAATTCATATTGGTAGCATGGTTTGGGTAGTAGGTTGATGAGTTACTTCTAGAATAAGGCATGATAGTGTAGTTATCAGTTGTTGAAGAGGTGTCCCTCATAAGGTGAATCGGATTAAAAGGGATGAGTTTATCCCTCCTAATGATGAGTTATGTTGGAGTTTCCAAAGCATGCATAGGGATGTGCTTACAATGGAATTAAAGCAATGTAGATCCATCTTAACTCCGGATCTATTATGCAGTGAGAGAGATCAAAAATAAATTGAGATGCAAATCTCTTGGTGCTTAAAATATCTTGAGTTAGGATGGTTCTATGCTGGTGTGTGTGTATCAATTAATGCTTGGTATTGTTTTCTTAATTTTTTTTTCTACTTTATGGATTTTTATTTTATTTTATATTAAATTATAAGCATGGATATTACATATATTATCCATACTGGGCTGAATTATTATTATTATTTTTTAAAATGTCGTATTGGGCCAACTATTGCCACATGTCACATCAACTTTAGGCACAAATGTTACACATCTCCCTTACACTGGGCTGGAGAATGCACCTTGCTTCTCTTGGTGCAATAAGTGATTAGCAAATGAATTATAGTGAATCTTTTGGAGCTTCAAACTTATATTTAAGAGGATGAAAATGATGAAGCATTTGCTATATATGTTCAACAATTGGTGCTGAATATAATTAAGCAGCCTTGTCTCTCTAAAACTATCATATGGTATCTTGCAGGCTGGCTGTGGTATCAATGGCAGGATTAGCAGCTGAGGGTTTAAGATATGATAAAGTTGTTGGCCAATCAGCTGACCTTTTTTCTCTCCAGGTTGTGAACTATGTTCATAGTACATACCACCCATTATACTTGTTTCCATGCTTTTGTAATAAGTTTTGAAAGTTACTAAATTTATCTCATCTTCAGAGGCTGATAAACAGAAGTAAACCACAGCTTAGCAGAGACCAACAGCAGAATCTTACTCGATGGGCGGTAAGTTTTGTGATATTGTTGATTTAGAGACTTGTTAACTTGTGGAATCTTTCAATCATCACAACATCATTATGGTGTCATTTTTCATGTTCACAATTGGTCGAGTAAAGTCAAGAAAGTTGGATATTAACTCGGGGTAATTTAACTTCATATTTGATTGGCCATTATTGCAGGTATTATTTGCTGCTTCACTCTTGAAGAACAATAGTAAAATTCACGAGGCACTGATGTCCTCTATGTCACAAAAGCTGTCTGTTATTGAATGCATAGAAACAATAGAGAAATCTATTTAAGATAGGTTTATGCAATTATTTGCTCATTTATATAGAAATTAATAAAAATATGATTTTTTTCTATTTTGGGTTTCTTGTGAATTTTTTGCTTGCTATAAAGTAAGCCCTTTTCTATCATATACCTGCATATTTCATGAGAATTATTTTTAGCAAAGAGATAAGCCCTTTTCTATCATATACCTGCATATTCCATGAGAATTATTTTTAGCAAAGAGATGATGCAATTAATCTTGCATTCCCAATGGTGGCAGCATTAACAAACTGGAATATAGCATCCAATCCTGGTAATCTCCAGTGATTCCACTTGCAATGTTTCTATGCTGATGCCAAGGGGATATTCACTTACCTTTCACCAGATTTGTTCATTTTCTATATTCGGTGGCTTTAAATTTTTCTTTCAAGTGTTTTAAATCTCGTTTTTTCCAATAACATGTCAAATAGCAAAATAATTTCTAGAAAAAGGAAAATTATTTAAAGAATTATATTAAAATGTACATAAAGCCAAAATAAAGAAACTAATCCAACATTGTGGAAACCTTGCAGAAATTTCACCAAAGGGATAGAAGAGCCATTAAGTATGCATAATGCCATAAGAATTCAAGATAACCATAACATTTTAGACATCAAAATGTGTTTAAAAGATTCTCATTACCAAGAACCTACGATACATGGCAATATCACAATGATTCGACCATAATGGAAATAGTGTTTCAACTTTAAAGTGAGTCACTTTTGATAACATATAAGCTTTTGTAAATATTTACATTACAAACATGGCTCTTGGCTACAGGAATATGCAGAACTTTTGAAAAAAGTGACCCAGTGTAGAAAACTCAATGATAATAAAGGAATATTGACAAGAAATTGGATTTAAGAATTACAGTGGTATTTCAAACAATAGTATTTATATTTAAATTTAAATTTTATTCTCATACATTTAAATTTAAATGTATGAGAACAAAATTTTGGCATATACAATTTAGATGGTGATTTTGTTGAAATATTGTAACTTCGAAGAATATTCTACCTGAGAGAGTTGAATAATATTATTATATTATATTTAATTAGGCCCTATTGTGCCTTAGTAAAAGTCGGCCCTATTGTGCCTTGACAATTAATTGTAAATTAAGAGGGTAAAGTGACAGGTCGTCCTAGACCTAATTATAGGCTGGTCAGACCACTATTTATAAGAGAGGCCAGTGCCTTGTTTGGACACACACACCTAGCTCTGCAGTGTGCAAGTCTTGGAGGAGAAGCTGATGCAACTGGGAGTGACGTCAAGGAGGGTTTCTAGTCTATCTCTTGGTATTTCTTAGTCAAGTGGTGCATTACTCTTCCTAGTGAAGGAGTAGAGGAGGATCTTCTGTTCTGTTTTTGGTCTATCTATATTGAGGAAGTTTTTGCTGGGTTTTCTCCCCCATGAGGGTTTCCCAAGATAATCTGTGTGTCTCTATTGTTTCTGTGATTGCCTCTCTTTCAATGATCTTATTTATGCAACTAATGTGCTAAGTGATTATAATAATAAAGAAGAATCATAACTGCTAGTTGTATAAGTAAAAACTTAAACATGGTATCAGAGCAGGTCTAAAAGAGACCAACTCACAGTTTATAAGAAGTGACTAGCCTCAATGCACCCTCTCCAAAAAACCAGTTTTCAGTTTTGTAACTGCTGGAAAATTAGGGTTTCTGCACAAACCTTAAAAGTGGTGTTTTTACCTTTGTTGGAGGACGTTGGTGAAACTAAGATCACCTAGAAGCTCGCCCTAGGAGGGCACTTCTAGTCCTTGGATCAAAATTCCAAAATTTTAGTTTTGATAAATTAGGGTTTCCTCATAAAACCCTAAGTTGCAGTTGCAGTATCAGTTGCAATATCAGTTGTAGTTGCAGTGCCAGTTCCTTGATGCCAGTTGCAACATCAATTGCAATGCCAACACTAGCTGCAGTACCAGTTGCAGTGAAAGTTTTTGTGAAGTGTTGGGATTGATTTTTATTGTCCTAAGTGTGCCTTACCCTAGCAAATCTCCAGCTAACTTTAAGTTACAAGTTGAAGCACCTTTGAAGTTTTAAAGGTTCATTATTGCTTGCCACTGCTGCTAGATGGTGCCATTACCTACCGATGTTGTTAGAGGTTTGTACTTACATATGTTTAAAACTGTATCATTATTTTAAAGGTTATTTGTGGGAGAAAAGATCCTTTATCTAAACAACAATAAGAGGTCCAGAGGGATCTCAGATCCAACACATTAAGAGGAACTATGCACCCTAGGTTTGATTACTTTGATATGCCTCTACTTGTTATGACATTATTGTAATCTTATGAATATCCAGGTTGCATTTTGATCTATTGAAGTTATCATACTAACCTTTGGTCAAAGTATTAGATTGATTAAAGTTGAGATTATAGAGTTTATTCCCTAACTCATATTTTTGTCAAGATAGCATATTGTCTTAGTACAGAGGACAGGTTGAAGAAAGTACTTGTCATCTTGAGTGAAAGAGACTCGGAAGAAAGACAACACACTCATCCTTGAGGACAAGACTCTAGGTTCTAGGTTTGATTGATTAAATTGATAAGATTCAAATTTACACATATCAAGTTTGATAACTGCTAAATACTATAGTTGTGATAACAATCTTTGAATTTTTTTATTATTGAATACTTGGTAGCATGTGTGCACTATTGAGATAAATTCTTATTGTAATCATTCACTAGATATAACTAACATCTCCTCTAGGAGAAACTTCTTGTTTTGTTTCTAGGTTACCATGGAGGAATGATTGATCACAACACTAGAAGAGTGATTCTCTCATTCCTTATTATTGTATTTCTTACATTTTACCCTTGTTTTAGGCAGGTCACAAGTGATAGCTCTAAAGGAGCTACTGTGACAATTGTTCTCGCTATTGTTTTATTATTATTATAAAGAGTATTATTCTTGTCTATTGTTTCTCCCTTGTTGTTCTTGTTCCGGGCAGGTCACATGTATTGAGAAGACTAGATTGTAGCTTCAGAGACCTCTAGGAGACGTGAAATCTCCTGAGAAGATTCCCTTGTTTCAATGACAGAGGAGGAATCCAGTCAGAAGGATTGGGATATGGATTTTGCCTTAAGACCCGAAGGGAAGTCAGTGGTGACTTCCAATATTGATCTAACAAATCAAGCATGCTGCAGATAACAGTATAAAGATGTACAAATCTTGATTTGTGTCCAGAGGATTCTCCCAGCAAGAGGGAGAAGACTATGACGAGACACTTGCTCCAGTAATCGAAGAAATAGTTCCAGTATTCGTGAAGACAACCAGAACAACCATGATTCTGATACAATATGAGGTTCAGGGGGAGCAGTCCATGTATTTGAGATTGAGTTACCTCCATGAAAGAAGAAAAGCTACCTTCAGTACCAGTTATTGAGCCACTCTCAGTTTCAGATGAAGTTGTTGCCATGATAGAATAGAGGAGCTACTCTCAGAGTTCAACAACTACAATGAAAATAGAGCAGTCAATCTCAGCTTCATAATTAACAGTTGCAGGTGCAGAGTCTCGGTTTCGGAAGGAACAGTTGCAGAGAGAGTAGAGGACATACTCTCAGGAAATGAGACAAATAGTGCTTTGCAGAAAGCACATAGAACCAACACATGATTATGCAGATTGAATTGCAACTGTGCAAGTGTACCAGGATGTGATTTTTTTTTTTCAAAGTACAGGACATGAAGACTCATGTCTGCAAGTTGAAGCAAGCTCCAAGAACTTGGTATGTAGGGATTGATAGTTTTCTGATGAGTTTGGGATTTACCAAGAGTAAATTTGATCCCAACCCTTACTTTGAGATTGAGAATGCTGGACCAGTTATATTGCTGCTATATGTGGATGACTCATTCTTGACATATGGAGAAAATCTCATCACAAATTGTAAGAAGAAGCTTGCTGTTGAATTTGAAATGAAAGACCTAGGCCCGATGTATTATTTCTTAGGTATTGAAGTTTGGAAGAGCCCATAAAAGATCTTCCTTAACCAAAGGAAGTATACGGTTGAAATATTGAAGAGGTTCGACATGTTGGAATGTAAAGCCATGGCCACACCCATGGAAACGAATTTGAAGCTCTTGGTTGATACTTCGTCAGAGTTGGTTGATGCTACTCTATACAGACATATTATTGGTTCGTTGATGTATCTGATAAATATCAGGCCAAATATATTCTTTGCTGTGAACACCTTGAGTCAGTGGAGTGCAGACGTGTTCACCTTCTAGCTGCAAAGCATGTGATGAGATACCTTAAGGGTACGTTGTATTATGGTCTCTGTTATACTGGAGATCATGACTTGAGACTATATGATCATACTGATTTAGATTGGGCTGGAAGTGCTTCAGACAGAAAGAGCACTTCAGGATGTTGCTTCAGTTCGGGGTCAGTCATGACTTCATGTCAAAGTAGGAAGCAATCCAATATTTCTCTCAGTACGGTAGAAGTGGAGTACATTGCAAAATGTTCCTCCAGTTGTGAATCCATATGGCTTCAGAAGTTGTTGACATGTCTGTTCGATCTGGAGATGGACGCAACCATGATTCTATGTGATAACCAAAGTCGCATAAAGATGACAAAGAACCCAATGTTCCATGATAAGTTGAAGCACATAGAGATCTGGTACCACTACATTCGTGATATGGTGTAGAGGGGAGTTGTAAAGCTCCAATATGTTGGTACATATGAGCAGGTTGTAGATGTGGTGACCAAGCCTCTTTCTTGTGTGAAGTTTGAGTACTTTTGAGACAAGCTTGGTGTAGTCCGAAAGGACCTCCCTTGAAATGGGGAGTGATGTTGATGATACTATGGTATCCTGACCAACAACAGGTAGCTCCGTTAGGATTTAATATCATAGGGGATTGATCATCCCTAGGAAGATCTCGAAGGTTCGGTAAGGACAGTTTGTTAGAGTACCTGTGCATGTGTTGAAATATTGTAACTGCGAAGAATATTCTACTTATTATTGAGTTATTATTAAATAGATCAATCCCCTTTTGTGGATTGATCATGTTGAGCTTTGTATAGGACCAAATCCCCTTTTGTGGATTGGTCAAACCCTAATTAAATGATGCTAATTGAAGAAGTCGGCCCAACTTGGTGAAGAGACACAACCCTAGTGGCTAGCAACTAGTATAAATAAGAGAAGATGATGCCTCATTCTCTCACTCACTCAAGTCACTCATCTAGTGCACAAGTTTGAAGGACGTTGTAGTTGTCAAAAGAGGAAGAGAGAGAGGCGCATTGCTCAATGTTGGATATTCTCTAGTGTTTGGTTTATTATCTTGGCATTGTATTGACATTCTATATTAAGGAAGTTTTTGCTAGGTTTTCTCGCCCATGAGGGTTTCCCAGGATAAATGTTGTGTACCTTGTGATTGTGTTTCTTTCAGTGATCCTGCTTATGCTATTATTGTCTAGTAAATTGAAAAGAACTTAATAGCAGCTCTAAAATTAACATGGAATCAAAGCTTGACTAAATAGAGCACCTTTCGCTGGGTAACCAAAAACGTCATTGGTGTCCTATAAGAAAATTATGGCTTTTTATTGGAAGAGAATTTCAACCTAAAAACCATCTAGGTAAGTGCGCCCTAGCCTAGCGAACTCATTGGTACCTTGAGTTCACCTTTTCAGTGGCTAGAGTCTCCGGAAAGTGAAACCCTAGTTTTAGTTGGTACCAGAAAACTAGAAAAACCAGGAAACCAGAACCAGTACCAGAAGTACTAGTCCATACATGGTGCAAGTCAAGTTTCAAGGGGTAAAACTTGAAATTTCTGAAAACAGACAGCTCCAGCCTACTCGCCTCAACCCAACGCATCTAGTCCCTAGATCAGAATTCCAAAATTTGAAAGTTGAAAAATTAGGGTTTCCTCATAAAACCCTAAGTTGCAGTACCCGTTACAGTTGCAATACCAGTACCAGTTACAATTACAGTTGCAACACCAGTTGCAGTGCCAACACCAATTGCAATAAAAGTTTTTGTGAAGTGTTGGGACTGTTGTTTTATTGTCCTAGTGCACCTTACCCTAGCAAGATATTGTCAGAGGTATGTCCTTACATATGTTTGAAATGCATTATTATTCTAAAGGGTACTTGCAGGAGAAGCGATATTTTGTCATAGATCCAAAAGGATCTCATATCCAATACATTCAAAGGAATAATGCACTTCAGGTTTGATTATTTTGATATGCATCTATTTGTTATGATATTAAGAACATCTAGGTTGTATGTTGAAGTTATGACCATCATACTAACCCTTGGTCAAAATTAAAGTCAAGATATCAGATTGATATTAGAGTTTATTCTCTAACTTAGACTTTTGTCAAGATAGCATATTGTCTTAGTACAAAGGACATGTTGAAGAAAGCACTTGTCATCATTGAAGGAGACTTGAAAGAAAAGAAACACACTCATTCTTGAGGACAAGACTCCATGTTCCAGGTTTGATTGATTAAGTTGATAAGACTCAAATTTGCACATGAAAAATTTGATAACTACCTCATTACAAGTAAAACACTATAGTTGAGATAACAATCTTTAAAAAAGTATTATACTTGGTAGCATGTGAGCACATTGAGATGAATGCCTATTGTAAACATTTACCAGAATATAACTAACATCTCCTCTAGGAGAAACTTCTTGTTTTGCCTCCAGGTCACCATGGAGGCATGATTGATCACAACACTAGAAGAGTGTTGCTCTAAATTTTGTATTGTATTTCTTACTCTTGATCCTTGTTTCAGGCAGGGCACAAGTAATAGCTCCAGAGGAGCTACTGTGACGATTTTTCTTGCTTTTGTTTATCATTATTACAAAGACTATTATTCTTGTTTTCCGTTACTCCCTTGTTGATCTTGTTCCGGGCAGGTCATAGGTGATAACCTTGAGGAAGCTATAGTGACGGTTGTAGGAGGCAACATATTAGATGAAACATGAAACAGACTATCCAAGTTGTATACGTGATCATATACATTCATGTACCAAAGAAGATGAAGAAGAAACTATTTTTGAGATACAGAGTATCTCATATGGAGATTGATTGTAAGAAGCAAAAGGCTCCAAAGATGACCGAACATTTAGTAGACTTGATCAAAGAATAATGAAGCCACCTTGATAGAAAGCAAAACTCGGTTGAAGTCTTACTCAACTTTTCATTTTAAGACTTGGTATTCAACACCAAGTATATCCAGTAGAAATGATGAAGTCCTTGTAGACTCAGAAGAAATCAAGAATAGAGTGAGCCAGATCTCAAAGAGGATCAGATGGGAAGATTCCCTTGTTTCAGTGACAGAGAAGGAAGCTAGTCAGAAGGACTAGGATATGGATTTTTCCGTGAGAATAGAAGGGAAGTCAATGTTGAATTACAAGATTGATCTAACAGATCATGCATGTTGCAGATAAAATATGTACAAAATAGATTTGTGTCCTGAAGATTCTCCTAGCAAGAGGGAGAAGACTATGATGAGACACTTGCTCCAGAAATCAAAGAAATAGTTCCAGTATTCATAAATATAACCATAACAACCATGATTCAAATACATTATGAGATTCAGGGGGAGCAATCCCCATATTTGAAAATTGAGTTATCTCCAGTGCCAGTTGGTGTAGTACATGAGTAAGGTCATGGAGACATGACTACAATAACATATAGAGTTATCTCCATGAAAGAAGAAGAGCTACTTTCAGTATCAATTATTGAACCACTCTCAGTTTAAGGTGAAGTTGTTGTCGTGATGAAGTAGAGGAGTTACTCTCAAATTTCAACAGTCATAGTGAGAATGGAGCAACCCTTCTCAACTTCAGAGCAGTTGTAGGTGCAGAGTCCTAGTTCCATAGGAACAGTTGCAGAGAGAGTAGAGGACATACTCTCAGGCAGTGAGATAGATAGTGCTTTATAGAAAGCACACAGAGCTAGTACATGATTTGAGAAAATTAAGTTGCAACTGAGAAAGTGTACTAGGTTGGTACAAAGTGATGTGAAAGATTTAATTTGAAGTTGAAGAAAGAAAGAATCATGTCTGGAAGTTGAAAGAAGCTTTGTACGGGTTGAAGTAATCTCCTAGAGCTTGGTATGAAAGAATTGACAGTTTCCTGACGAGATTGGGCTTTACCAAGAGTAAAGATGATTCTAACCCTTACTTCAAGGTTATGAATGATGAGCCAATGATGTTGCTACTATATGTAGATGTTGTATTCTTGATAGATGAAGAAAAACTCATCACAGATTGTAAGAAGAAACTCACTGCAGAATTTGAGATGAAAGACATAGGCATGATGCACTATTTCTTAGGTCTTTGGAAGAGCCCAGAGAATATCTTCCTTAACCAAGGGAAGTATGCAGTTGAAATACTAAAGAGGTTTGATATGTTGGAGTGTAAATCCATGAACACACCAATGGAAACAAAGTTGAAGCTCCTGGTGGATACTTTGTTAGAATTGGTTGATGCTATTCTATACAAACAAATTATTGGTTCGTTGATGTATATGACGAATACCAGGCCCGATATATCCCTTGTTGTGAACACCTTGAGTCGGTATCTGGTAGAGCCTAGACGTGTTCACCTTACAGCTGTAAAGCATGTGTTGAGATACCTTAAGGGTACATTGGACTTTGATCTCAGTTATAATGGAGATCATGACTTCAAAATGATTGGTTATACTGTTTCAGATTGGGTTGGAAGTGTTTCTGGTAGAAAGAGTACTTCAGAATGTTGTTTCAGTTTGGGGTTAGCCATGACTTCATGGCAGAGCAGGAAACAATCTAATATTTCTCTCAGCATGGAAGAAGCGGAATGCATTGTAGCGTGTTCTGCTAGTTATGAAGCCATATGGCTTCAGAAGTTGTTGACAGGTCTGTTCGATCTGGAGATGGAAGCCACCGTGATTCTATGTGATAACTAGAGTTGCATAAAGATGACGGAGAACCCTGTGTTCCATGATAAGTCGAAGCACATAGAAATCCGGTATCACTACATTTGTGATATGGTGCAGAGGGGATCTATTGAGCTCCAATATGTTTCCACAAATGAGTAGGTTGCAGATGTGTTGACCAAGCCTTTGTCTCATGTAAAGTTTGAATACTTTCGAGAGAAGCTTGGTATAGTCCAAAAGGACCTCCCTCAAAAGGGGGAGTGATGTTGATGATACTATGGTATCCTGACCAATAGCGGGTAACTCAGTTAGGATTTTATATCCTAGGGGACTGATCATCCTTCGACAGATCCCGAAGGTCCGGTAAGGACGGTCTGTCAGAGTACCTATGCATGTATATGCCAACTATGGTCAGTAGTGATAGCTTCATTAGGATTTTTATAATCCTAGGGAATCCTATGATTCTTGGGTAGATCTCGAAGGTCCGGTAAGGACGATCTGTCAGAGTACCACATGGTAGCTCCGTTAGGATTTTATATCTTAGGGAATCTTATGATTCCTCGGCAGATCCCTAGGGTCTGTCAGAGTACCACAAAATGTTGTTGTTGCACCTGCCTCATTTTGTTTCCATATGTTGTTGATGTTGTTATCTCAACCTCGTGTTGATGATGTTGTTATCTCAACCTCGTTTTGATGATGTTGATGTTGGTGTACCAACCTCGTGTTGGTGATATTATTATTCTAGCTTCATGTTATTGATGTTGATGCTTCAACTTCATGCTGAAGGTGATGATGATGCTACTTCAGCTTCATGCTGAAGAAGATGATGATGTTGCTACTTCAACTTCATGTTGAAGAAGTTGATGATGATGTATCAATCTTATATTGATTGATGATGTTGTAGTAAGTGTTATACTAATTGATGTTGATGCAGAAAATAGTGATGATGATGCCATTCCAGCTCCATGCTATGAATGATACTATTCCAGCTCCATGTTGTGAATGACGATGATGATACTATTCCAACTCCATGTTGTGAATGATGATGATAAAAACTTCTGATGATTTATAGATATGTCAGTTAGTGTTCCAAATGTCGTTGATGTTGTTGCCCTCTCTCTCCTGATGATGTTATATTGGTAGAATACCCTTCTTGTTAACAGGGAGTGTTGAAATATTGTAACTGCGAAGAATATTCTACTTATTATTGAGTTATTATTAAATAGATCAATACCCTTTTGTGGATTTATCATGTCAGGCTTTGTATAGGACCAGATCCCCTTTTGTGGATTCGTCAAACCCTAATTAAATGATGCTAATTGAAGAAGTCGGCCCAGATTGGTGAAGAGACACAACCCTAGTGCCTAACAACTAGTATAAATAAGAGAGGATGATGCCTCATTCTCTCACCCACTCAAGTCACTCATATAGTGCGCAAGTTTGAAAGAAGCTGTAGTTTCCGGAAGAGGAAGAGAGAGAGGCGCATTGCTCAGTGTTGGATATTCTCTAGTGTTTGGTTTATTATCTTGGCATTGTATTGGCATTCTATATTAAGGAAGTTTTTGCTAGGTTTTCTCCCCCATGAGGGTTTCCCAGGATAAATGTTGTGTACCTTGTGATTGTGTTTCTTTCAGTGATCTTGCTTATGCTATTATTGTCTAGTAAATTGAAAAGAACTTAATAGCAACTCTAAAATTAACAACATGTATATGCCAACTGTGGTCAGTAGTGGTAGCTCAGTTAGGATTTTATATCCTAGGGAATCTGATGATTCCTGGGCAGATCCCGAAGGTCCGGTAAGGACGATCTGTCAGAGTACCACGTGGTAGCTCAGTTAGGATTTTATATCCTAAGGAATCTTATGATTCCTGGGAAGATCCCGAAGGTCCGATAAGGGCAATCTGTCAAAGTACCACAAATGTTGTTGTTGATGCACCTGCCTCATTCTGTTGCCACATATAGATGCTGATGTTCCAGCTTTGTGCTATTGATATTGTTGTTCCAACTTCATGTTGTTGATGATGTTGATGTTCCAGCTTCATGCTGTTGATGATGTTGTTGTTCCAGCTTCATGTTGTTGATGTTCAAACTTCATGTTGTTGACGACGATGATGTTATTCTAGCTTCGTGTTATTGATGTTGATGTTCCAGCTTCATGTTGTTGATAATGATGATGTTACTCCAGCTCCGCGCTACAGATGATGATGATGTTCAGTTTCTATTGATGTTGACGATGAGAAAAACTTTCGATGACCTATAGATATGGCCGAGAGTGTTCCCGATTGTGATGACAATGTCCCCTCCTCTTGATGTTCTATTGAATCTAGTCAGTTGTTATCAATGTTGTTAGTAGAATACCTTTCTTGTTAAGGGGGAGTGTTGAAATATTGTAACTTCAAAGAATATTCTACCTAAGAGAGAGTTGAATAATATTATTATATTATATTTAATTAGGCCCTATTGTGCCTTAGTAAAAGTTGACCCTATTGTTCCTTGACAATTAATTGTAAATTAAGAGGGTAAATTGACAGGTCAGCCCATACCTAATTATAGGTTGGCCAGACCACTATTTATAAGAGAAGTCAGTGCCTCATTTGGACACACACACACACACACCTAGTTCTGCAGTGTGCAAGTCTTGGAGGAGAAGCTGTTGCAACTGGGGGTGACGTCAAGGAGGGTTTATGGTCTATCTCTTGGTATTTCTTGGTCAAGTGGTGCGCTACTGTTCCTAGTGAAGGAGTAGAGGAGGATCTTTTGTTTGGTTTTTGGTCTATCTATATTGAGGAAGTTTTTGTTGGGTTTTCTCCCCCATGAGGGTTTCCCAGGATAATCTGTGTGTCTCTATTGTTTCGGTGATTTCCTCTCTTTCAATGATCTTATTTATTTATAATAAAGAAGAATTGTAACTGCTAGTTGTATAAGTAAAAACTTCAATAGATTTCGCCAACTTAATAGATAGGGTATTAGATGCAGGGCTCATAATGGTCTGTTATTATCTTGAAATGTGAATTATTTAAACTCCTTGAGAGCCGAAGGATCTTATTGAAGGGTCAATGATGTCATCAATATGAAAAAAAAAAAAACATATATTGAGGAGCATTTTCAATACGTTTTATCTCTCTAGTTAAGGTGGAAGTGTTGAAATAATATAACTGCGAAGAGCATTCTTATTATTATTGGATTAAATCCCCATTGTGGATTAATCATGTCATTATTATTATTATTGTTATTAGATTAATCCCCATTGTGGATTAATCATGTCGGTAATTGAATAAGGACCAAATCCCCTTTT
>ML790523.1:581555-601624 GCA_009831015.1 Picea engelmannii | reverse complement strand
CTGGGTTTTCTTCCCCTAGAGGGTTTCCCAGGATAAATGTTGTGTCTCTTGTGAATGTGTATTTCTCAGTGATCTTGTTCTTATTATGCTCTTATCTAATGAAATGCAAAGAACTATAATAATGGCATAAACATTAACAGGAAGATAGAATGATTATGGAATTTTGTTTTAAACTTGATGGTTATTGTCTATGGGAGACAAGGATAATGCAAAACTTAGAGAGGATGATGCAATGATAAGATCTGTAATTTGTTATGGACACTATAGAGCTTGTCAAAGCATTTTAAGCAACTTGCATCACATTGTAAGTTTTTTTGCATTGGGTAAAAGAGGTTGGTTTGGCATACTAAGGCACATTCATTGACTGGAGAAGAAAGATTTGATCGTGTCAAGTTTGGATTAAGGTTTCTTAGATTTATGCATCAATATGAATATTTCTTGGTTGGTGCAAGGAAAGATTTAACCATTTGGATTGAAACATAAATCCATTGAGTTTTTTGGTTTGACCTTCACAATTGCATTTTAAGAGCCATTTTGATGGCTAAATCAAGTTGTCCCTGATAATGTGTCCTTAATCATGCTAAGGGTCCAATGATGAGATTTTGTTTGGTTGGAAGAATCGACAAATTTTGATAGTTCTATACTTAATATTGAATTTTAAACCATTATGTGCCTTTAATTGAAACATGAAGATAACACCACCACAACTTGGAATTACAAGACAAAATGTTGATGAAATTTTCAAGGGCTATTGGTGCCTTCAATTCATGAGTGTTTGAGAAGAATCTAAGAGAGACTATGCTCGAGGAACTATTCTCAATTAAGGATATAACATTTATAGTTTCAAGGAGGGTTTGGGAAAGTTTCAAATAACATTACAAAAGGAAGAGTCATGAGTGTGGCCTTAAGTCTGCTATTGAATATGAAGTTTTATAAGCTTATATCGTAATTAGTATGTAGTTTGTTACATGTCCTTGTGTATTCTTAGCCCTCATGTATTTTGAGCATCCTTTCTTTACATGTTTCAAGAACTTTTTGAGAAAAATTGTCTTCCCTTGTTGGAAATATATTAGGGTTGTAATTCAGTTCCTTTTTTTCCACAACAAATATTAGAGGTCAACTCATTTGTTATTGACTTGTTTTAGACTTTGAATAGGCCTTGTTTCTGTAATGTACAATGAAGGTTGACTTAATTAGTTTGGCCTACTTCAAAAAACACATTAACCTAATTTGGTCATCACGTTTCTCTATAGAGGTTGACTATGAATTCTTCTCATATCAGTTTACATGTGATTTTTGACCTCAACGATATATATATTTATACCTTTACAATGACATAATTGAGCCCATAACATTTTTGGCATATTTAACAAGATCAATTAATTGTTTCCCATTTTATTGGAGATCAATGCACTACTTGTCCTACTTATCAACAATTTCATGTAGTGATCAAAATCATTACTAAATTAAGAGGAGAATAACTCTCATTTTGACAAAAGAGTCTTTCTATGACAACGTTCTAAGACACTTAATAAAATAAATATTGAATTATATTTAGAATTGATAATTTCAATAAACCAAACTTATTGAATTATATTTAGGATTGATAATTTAAATAAACTAAACCTTTCTATAAATTAAAAATAATCAAAGCTCCTTTTTATTATATTTTGGAAAATTTTCATAGGGCCAACAACATCTCGACACATAGAAGTCAAGCTATAATCTCTAACAATCATAGTGTATTTGTTGGGCTATTGTAAAACACTTAAAACTGCTAATCAATAAGTCCAAAACATTAGAGAAAAAACAAATTCAAAGAATAAGATGTATTAGGACAAGAGAGTGAGAACATGCTAATGGATAATTCACACACACACACATCATGGAAAAACCCAAGGGATGTGTCCCCATAGTCATGTATGTCATCCCTAGGAAACCTGTCGACATAGACTAGTGCAAGTAACTTACGAGGATTCTAATTTGGTACATGCTAGCATGGAACTAGCCAAATGCTTGACAACATTGGTGACATTTGCTTTTGTAAATTATAGAGCACTAAGAGTCATTAATATACAAAAAGATTACATGTATGAGAAAGATGAAAATTCAGGGTAGGTTGAGTAGAGAGCCCCCATTCTTGACCAGCAAAAGTTAAAACTGTAAACCCAAAGAAAAACCTTCCCATACACGGGAAACCAAACATATAATGTTCTACCAAAAATCCTGCCCATGCAAGGGAAACCAGGAAAATAATATAAAAAAAACATGAGTTGTGTTGTCTAACCTGAGAACTCGGTAAAACCAAAAAAAAAAAACACAGGAGAAGCATAAGACAAAAACTAGAGCTAATTCTGGGGAAAGTTGGAAATTGTTTCATCAGGGTGCTCTTCAAATACCGAACAACCATAAGCTCCTCCACTCAATGAGTTGTTCTGAATTTCCTTGGGAGGGTGGCCAAGCGTCTTGAGCGGTGGAGAGTGTTGAAGTTTGAGTAGCTTCGAAAGATAATTTTATTATATTCATATTTTATTTGACCAAGAAAAAGCCCTAAAGATTAATGTTATATTATATTTGTTAAGTCGGCCCTATTGTGCCTTTGTAAAAGTTGACCCTATTGTGCCTTGACAAGTCAATTATAAATTAGAAGGGTAAAGTGGACACATCAGCCTTGACCTAATTCTGGGCAGTCCAACTAGTATTTATAAGAGGCCTAGCGCCTCATTTAGAGAGACACACAACTAGCTCTCTCACATAGTGTGTGTTATCGCATAGTTTGTAGCTAGGATAAAAGGCTAGAACATAGAGGGCCAAACAAGCGTAACAGGAACCTATCCCACCCAATGTCACCACGATGGGAAGGTTATTTCTCTTTAGGGAGGTGAGGCCCAGGGGAGATGTCCCTGGTGACCTGTGGTTTTGAGGAGGCAAAGGATTGTAGGATAAAATAGTTATTTCCCCCCTCACAAGTCACCACCAAACAGATAGTCTGGCTTTATAGCCAATAAATATGACTGAAAGCAATAACCAAGTAGAATCCCTGCCTGAGAACAAAGCAAAAATAAACTGATATATGCAGGCTTTGGTTAGTACTTCATATATATATCAACGACTATCTGATATTCAATATAAGCAATTTGAAAGTAAATATTGACGAAGTCAATGTTTATAAAATAGCAATAAAAGATAATGTCACTTCACCAATAAATACTAGAATGATATGGCATTCAATGCAATAAATCAATACTTAACTTAATTAATTCCTTTAACTACCATTCAATTGCTCATAAAGTAAAATGTTGCTGCATTAAGATGTAATAACCAAGGATGACGTCAACAACTTAGGGTTAGTAGGTTAGGGTTAGTGAAATTAGGGTTTTGAAATTCAAGGGTTTTGAGAGTGTCGTGATCAAGGTCTTACTTCAACACTGGAGGTCTTAGGATTAGTGTCTTCTAGGATAAAATGGAGTCAAATCAAAGTAGGACGCAAGAGTTGAAGGAGGATGGCTAAGGACTGGAGGGAAGAGCTATGAAGTGCTACTATGGTAGGGCCTCAGAGACAAAACCCTAGGGGAGAGAAGCTCACTCCGGTGTTGCTATGGCAAGGCCTCGTGCTCTCTCCTCCTTCCTTAGATGGAAAAACAACGGCTAGCAAGAAAGATAAAATCAAGACAAGAGAGTAAAAAAAGGGAGAGTGTTGCTACAACAAGGCTCTATCATCAAACCCTAGAAGAAAACAACCCTAAGTGTAGATAACCTAGGCTTGGGACGTCTTCTCCTTCTTGATCTCAAACAGGTACGGCTAGCAAAGAGATAAGAGGATAAAGGAGTGTAGCTACGGCTAGGCTCTCTTTTTCCTCTTCAATAGCTGAAAAACTCTCTATCAGGGGACATGAGACAAGGACCTACTTGTGTGCTTGTCACCTAGGGTTTTTTATCAGCAAATTATAAACATATGCAAGAATATAAGACTACAACCATTCATTCAAGAAGTTTTGAAGAAAAAAACAATTACATATCACCATGAAATAGTATGCAAACCCTAGTTGTAACACCTTCCTTCAAGAGAATTGCCAAAATATGCCAAAAAAGTCTTCCTTCAACAAGTGCACCTTCCTTAAATCAACCAAATACCCAAGATAGGGCACAAATTTCAGACCTCACTAATGAGTGAGTAAGTTATAAAAAATGAGAGTGAAAATCTCCCATTTATACAAAACCTTGAGATAATTTTACATTTAGGTCAGGTAAAAAGGCCGACAAGGCCAAAATATAAAATGATATTGTTTTACATTAAATTTTCAATTTAAAACCCTAAATCAAGCTGAAAGGAGAGTAAAATCCCCTCCAAGGGAGACATTATCCCTTTTTAGGGCAGATGGGGTGTCCTGGAGAAAAACGTTAGCCCTCCCTAGGCTTCTCTAACCTGCCACATGTGCCAATGTTGCCTAGTCTGCCTGCCCCAAACGTCCATGATGTTGGGTGATGTCATGGTCAAGGTGGTGACGTCCTAGGCCTCCAAAGGCCAACGTTCCACTAAGAAAGGGTCATCCCCCCTAGGTCAAGCTGTGTCAGGGTGCCTATGGTAGAACATTCTCTTCTTCTCTGGTGCAAAGTCCCTGATCCATATGTGTCCTATCTCTACCCCCTGATGGGGCCTCAACATCCATCTGGTGGTCTCTTCAGCCCCGTGGAGGTCCAAACTGATCATCTCCCCATGTGTACCAGTCCAAATGGTACCTGTCCATCGAGCATGGTCCTGTACATCAAAGGTTATGCCCTCCATGGGCTCATCAGTCACAGGGATCATAGAAATGTCAATCACATTTCATCATCAATATTATTAAACATATGCATAAAATCCTTAATACATTAGTTAACAACTCAAAGACGTTACGCAAGCCTGCAATACAAGTCTGGAGAAAAGGACAAGGCGTCCTATTGGGCTAGTGTCCACAAGAAAAGGAAAGTTCCTAGAAATACCTCATCCAAGCCATGTAAG
This sequence comes from Picea engelmannii, assembly GCA_009831015.1. Taxonomy (NCBI): domain Eukaryota; kingdom Viridiplantae; phylum Streptophyta; class Pinopsida; order Pinales; family Pinaceae; genus Picea; species Picea engelmannii. The sequence goes on along the minus strand of ML790523.1, from coordinate 596,622 downwards.
TGGGTGATGTGCTCAGGGGATTTCCAAGCATGAAATATCCATGATCCCACTGATCAAGATATTTGTTACTGATCTCTTATTCTGTCTTGCAGATCTGATACACTGGGGGTTTCTGGATGCATTTCAGTTGTATGTTTGAGATCTTGATGGTTATTGTAGGTGCATGTGGGTTATTGCATGTGCATGTTGCATATTTATGGTTTAAACAACATATAACGGATGCATGCATAAGTAAAGAACATCAACTGCCCAATATCATGAATTATATGGTTCAAGCATGGAAATACAATAGCCTACTGGAAATATAGAATATAAACATCAGCCGGATCTCATGGATCAGTATTGGAATACAATGAAACAACATAAAAATACCTGTGATCAGAAGATGATAGCAGATCTGATGCATGCACGGATAGATCGGCGAAAATATGCGATTCCGGAGAAATACGGTAACCGCTACCAGTTGGAAAACTCGTCTGGGAGTTTAGACCGTCGGAATATGCTGGAAACTACTCCAAAAGAAGCACCCTGGCCTCTAGAATGAAAAGGGTGAGTGTCAGATCTCGAATCTGGTCTCTGAGGCACTGGATCTGGACCCCTGGGGGGTTTGCGCACCTCCTGGGGGAACTGGATGCGCCCCAAAGGATTCCACCAACGAAATCTGCTACTATATGGCTCAAAATGGTCGTCTCGCTGAATAAGGAAATGGGTCGGAAGGATTTTCCCGGATCTTCTCTGACACTCTGCATGCAACACCAAATGTCTGTCAGGAAGAGTTGCACCCTAAATGGTTGAATGAGTTGATCTGCAAGATTCCACCATCAGAATCTGACGATATATGGCTCAATAGAAGCGCCTTGGTTGGATCTCAAATGGGTTGGAAGGAAACTGTAATCTGGATACGGATCTCGTGCAGCTCTCCAAACCCTCAATCTGACTTGCGCACTCTGCAATGGATACTCTTGAAAAGTACGGTGAAATACCTGGATTCTGAGTTGACTGCAAGTTCTCCCTTACTGATTAAAGAATACTCTGACTCTCCTCCACCCAATCCTTGGCCCCCAGGACCCTGCTGTCCCCAAACACAGCCTCTATAAAGGAGGGTTCATCGTATCCATACAATGCCCTGAACGGTGACATCCTGATAGACATATGGTAAGTTGTGTTGTAGAAGTACTCACCCATATGTAACCATCTCACCCAAGTGCATTGCTACCCCCCCCCCATAGTTCCTCAGATACCCTTCCACCCATTTTTTGACGATCTATGTCTTCCCATCTGTCTATGGGTGGTAGCTAGTACTCATGGCTAGCTCTGTTCCTGTCAATCTGAAAATCTCCTACCAAAATGTGCTGATGAAGCGCCCATCCCTATCACTGACTATCTGCCTGGGTAACCCGTGTAACTGGAATACCTCCTTGAAGAACAACTCTTCTACCTGTATGGCCTTGTAGTCTATGGGTATGGCGAAGAAATGTGCAAATTTGGTCAGTCTGTTGACCACCACAAATATATAGTCCTTTCCCTGCACCCTAGGGAGGCCTATAATGAAATCCATGGAAATGTTCTCCTATTTCTGCTTTGGAATGGGTAGAGGTTGTAGTAGCCCTGCGGGGTGTGTCCAATCAGACTTGTTCTGCTGATAAGTCGTGCACTCTCGTATGTGTTTCAGCACATCATCCTTGAGACCCTTCCATGAAAATCTCTCCCTGATCTACCTATATGTTTTGAAGTACCCCTGATGCCCTGTTGTAGGTGAATCATGACATACCTTCAGAATTTTCCCCTTTAGGGTGGATTCTAAAACCAAGTACATCTGGTCCTTGTAGAAAATGATGTCATCAAGAACCTGATATCTATCATCAATCACTTGTCCGTCCATCACCTCACAAGCAAATTTGTTTTTGGAGTATTCCACCAACAAATGAGCTTTCCAATTGGTACAAATGTCCATCATCGAACATCTTGCTGGCCTCCTGGACAAGGCATCTGCTACGATATTCCTTTTTCCCTTGACATACTCAATGTCAAAGTCAAAGTCTTGGATCTTTGAGACCCACTTCTGTTGCCTCTCACTGAGGTCTTTCTGATCAAGGAAATACTTGAGACTGTTATGATCAGTCTTCACTACAAACCTGCTGCCAACCAGATACTACCTGAATTTGGTTAAGGCATGCATGATTGCTAGCATCTCCTTGTCGTAAATAGGATAGAGTCTCTATGACTCGTTGAGATTTCTACTCTCAAACACAATGGGGTGCCTCCCCTGCATCAAAACTGCTCCAATCCCCACGCCTGATGCATCGCACTCTAAGACAAACGACTGCGAAAAGTCTGGAAGGGCTAGAACAGGGCATGTGCTCATAACCTCCTTCATTTTTTTGAATGTCTGTTGTGACTCCTCTGTCCAATGAAAAACACCCTTCTTTGTCAAGTCTGTGAGTGGTGCTCCCAACTGTGAAAAACCCTTGACGAACCGCCTGTAGTAACTACATAACCCAAATAATCCTCTCAACTCCGTGAGATTCTTGGGCATTGGCCAATCCACAATGGCCCTAATATTTTCCTGGTGAACCTATACTCCCTGCCCACTTATGATATGCCCCAAGTACAGTAGTTCCCTCATGCCAAATTCACATTTGGATTCCTTGGCATATAAAGACCGTTCCTGCATAATATCCAAGACCTTCCCCAAATGTGCTAAATGCTCATCCCATGTCTTGTTGTAGATCAATATATCGTCGAAAAATACCAGAAGGTACTTCCTCAACTGTCCTCTAAAGATATGGTTCATGCAAGACTGGAAAGTGGATGGTGCGTTGGTCAGTCCAAATGGCATGACCAAGAACTCAAAGTGTCTGAAATGGCATCAGAATGTTGTCTTCTCAATGTCTTTCTCCCTGATGTTGATCTGATGGTATCCTGAGCGTAGATCAATCTTAGTGAAGAAGACTGCCCCATGTAACTCATCCATCAGCTCATCTATGCATGGAATGGGGTAACGATTCTTGATCGTTTTCATGTTGAGTGCTATGTAATTGATGCACATCCATAACATGCCATCCTTCTTTAGTACCAGGACAACTGAAGATGCAAAAGGCCTCATGATGGGCCTGATGTGCCCCATAGTGAGAAATTCTCTGATTGCTTTCTCAATTTCATCCTTAAATTTCTTGGGGTGCCTATAGGGTGTTGTAATCATCGGTGTAGCCCCTGCCTATAACTCAATCATGTGCTCAAAACCCCTGTTTGGCGGTCTCCCTGGTGGTATCGGCCCAAATACTGGCTCATAATGTCCCATAATCTCTCTGATCTGTGGATGGTACTGCTCTCTACCCTCCGAGTCCTTTCGCGTGGTGATCAAACATTCTGCTGTGTAAGCCACATCACCGTGATGAAAGATCCACTCCATCCTCTTTGTCGATACTGCTCGAGGTGCTCCTGTAGACATGCCTCTCAGCACAACTCTCGATCCACTAGCGTCTTTGAAGCTCATGGTCAACGTTTGATAGTTGAACCCAATCTCCCCCAATGAATATAAACATTGTACCCCTAACATGACATCAATATCTGATAGGTCAACTACATAGAATGTGTCAGTCAAGATGTAGTTGCCTAGTTTGACCTCTAGGTCAGGGATCATGTCCAAGCATGTCATCGTGTATCCATCAGCCACTACCACATGGAATCCCTCAAACTTCTCTGTGTGTAACCCCCTCCTGGCTACTAAGGATCCATCTATGAAGTTGTGGGTGGCCCCACCATCAACTAAAGTTGTCGTGCGTTTCCCTTGTACAAGGCCCTTGAGCCTGAGAGTGTTGTACCTGGGTACTCCTAAAAGGGTGGCTATGGTTCCCCCTTTCACCTCTCTACGAGGTTTTTCCTCCTCCTGGGGTTGTGCCCTTGCCGGTATTTGAGGTTTGTTCGACTGTTGCTTTGGCTCATGAGTGGTCTCAGTCTCTAAATCAATGTCTGTTGATGCCTGAATATCCTCATCCTCCTCCTCACTGCCTAATTCCACTTAAATATAGTGGATCTATCCCTTCCCCATGCATCTATGCTTGGGGACCCAAGGGTCTCTGCAGGAGAAGCAAAGCTTCTTCCTCATCAACTCTCGTTGCGTATCATCATCCAACTTGGGATTGATCTTCCATTCCCTTAGAAGATTCTTCTGATCCTTGTCTCTATGTGGTACAAAGGGTTTGGTGAAGGGTTTAGTTTTTGGCACTGAATCCACCAAATCTCTAGTGCGCAGGATGGCATCCTACAAGGTATGAGGCCGGTAGGCCTTCACCCATCCTCTCAAGGGTTCTGTGAGCCCTTCTGTGAATAGCATGACCAATCGGGGCTCAGATATGTCTGTCAGTTCCACTACTACCCTCTGAAACTCTGAGATGAATGCCTCTACTATGCCAGTTTGTCCCAACTGGGATAGATCTCTAAAATGGATCTCTGGATCCCTCCTATAAAATCTATCCATGAGTCTCTTTGTGAACTCTCTGTAGGAGGTGATGCGATTGTGACCCAATGTCACCAATCCGTGATACCACCACTTGTGTGCCTCACCCTCCAAGTGTAGGGTGGCGAAACTGATGGCCTATGACTCGGTCATCTGGTTGAGCTTGTAGTAGGTGTCTAGTTTCTGTACCCAAGCTTTGGCGGTGCATTTGGACGATTCGTCAAAAAAAGGTATGGTGAGCTTACCAAATTTTCGGATGAAGTCAATGTTATGCCCCTGCTGTTGCTGCTGTTGTCGTTCTCCTCCCCTATGTGGCTCTCTGGGGCGGTTCCTGAGTCTAAGTCCACAATACTTGACTAAGGTCATATCTTGATGGAAGTCATGGACCAATGTTGCATACTCTCTCCAATACTCTGCAATGTCCTCTACTTGAGTGAGCGGTCTCTGTGCTATCGGTATTTGTGCTGCTACCGGGGGTGCCCTCTGGAAACTGGGAAACAACGGACGTAGAATCCTACTCGCAGAGGTGTATGTGCAAGTGGGTGACTGGGGTCTACTGCCTACCCCTGAGTTCCCCTGTACTGCATTTGGGGCTTGTGTGTATGGAATGTCTACCATAGCCAGTCTATCCGCTACCTGAGCTAAAGATTGAGACATGGTCTGCTGACTAGCTAGCATATCACTGATAACATGCATGAAGGCTACATCTGGATCCACGGGGCCCTTACCACTGCCCTCTAGTCGCTCATATCTGTCACCTAGCCTCCTCTCTGCTTCACGCTCTGCTCTTCTCTCTATTTCTTTGTGTGCCTCTTCCTCTTCCTATGAACTGGGAGGGAAGGGAGAAAAGTTAGGCCTATCCCTTCTTTCCCTGCGCCTATTGCAAGTGACATATTCGTCACCTGCATGCTCATGACCATCTGGTTCTTCTGGTGTATTCATTGTCTTTAGTCACAGGCTGGCAGGACTAAAGCTCTGATACCACTGAAATATCCCTGATCCCGCTGATCAAGATATTTTCTACGGATCTATTATTCTATCTTGCAGATCTGATACACTGGGGGTTTCTGGATGCGTTTTAGTTGTATGTTTGAGATCTTGATGGTTATTGCAGGTGCATGTGGGTTATTGCATGTGCATGTTTCATATTTATGGTTTAAACAACATATAACAGATGCATGCAGAAGTAAAGAACATCAACTGCCCAATATCATGAATTATACAGTTCAAGCATGGAAATACAATAGCCTACTAGAAATATAGAATATAAATGTCAGCTAGATCTCATGGATCAGTACTGGAATACAATGAAACAACATAAAAATACTCGTGATCAGAAGATGATAGCAGATCTGATGCATGCACGGATAGATCGACGAAAATATGCGATTTCGGAGAAATACGGTAACCACTACCAGCTGGAAAACTCGTCTGAGAGTTTAGACCGTCGGAATACGCTGGAAACTGCTCCAAAATAAGCGCCCTAGCCTCTAGACTGAAAAGGGTGAGTGTCGGATCTCGAATCTGGTCTCTGAGGCACTAGATATGGACCCCTAGGGGGTTTGCACACCTCCTGGGGGCACTGGATGTGCCCCAAAGGATTCCACCAACATAATCTACTGCTATATGGCTCAAAAAAATCGTCTCACCAAGTAAGGAAATGGGTCGGAAGGATTTTCCCGGATCTGCCCTGATACTCTGCATGCAACACCAAATGCTTGTCTGGAAGAGATGCGCCCTAAATGGATGAATGAATCGATCTGCAAGATTCCACCGTCAAAATCTGATGACAGATGGCTCAATAGAAGCGCCTTGGTTGGATCTCAAATGGGTTGGAAGGAAACTACAATCTGGATACGGATCTCGTGCAACTCTCCAAACCCTCAAACTGACTTGTGCCCTCACTGGCTGAGTTGCGCACTCTGTAATGGATACTCCTAAAAAGTACGGTGAAATACCTGGATGGTATCTCCGATGGGCTAGGGTGTGTCTCTCAACACCGAAACCGATCAATGGCAGTGGTTTCCTTCAGAAATCCACAAAACAGTAAGGTCAACTCTCCTCCTCCTCTGGGAACTCTCAACATCAAATCATAACAATGCATAATGAGGAATTAGGTCAAATTCCTCCCTTTATACCTTTCCCAATCTAATTCACCATTAACCTTACTTAAGCTAGGCACTTTTCCTCCTAAAGTGATTAATTAACTAATTAAGTCCCCCTTTAACACCTTTTCATTCTAATTCTTTGTTGACTTAGGCTTAAGTGACTTTTCCTAAGTATTTTGGCTTAATTCATCATTTAGCCATCAATTCCTCCTTATTTCTCCATCTTGTTTCTTGTTTGTGCCTGACTATAGTCTACGGGAACATATAGACTACTAAGTCACTCCCTGCTGGCCTACTCTTGGGAACGGGACATCACAAAGCATGTGGGTGTAGTGAAGTCCAAGGATGCAAAAGTGTTACCTGTGGGTGCCTTTGTAGAAGGTGAGCTATACCTCTCATGGATGCATTATTTCCAATCCCATTCTTTCCTTTATTCTTTTTATTCTTTTATTCCTTTTTGCTTTTTTTTTGTTCAAGAGCTAATCAGGGGACACTACCTTGGCATGGTGACCAGAGATGACATCGTTACCCACAAGTACTTTCACAGAGATGTGAAGGTTGGCTCGCGATGAGACCCCCTTTCCTTTGGCCATGCAACCAAGAGTCACTGCTCTGGCGTGGTAACCAACTTGTGGCAATGTCATACTACTAGGTACCCATAGACCTAATAGGTCGGCTCGTGATGAGACCCCCTATCCTCTGACTAGGTCTTGTTTTATTATTTTTCTGGGTCCCTCTTGTTTCTTGTTGAGAAGATTTTTATTGCCTTCTCGGGGATCCCTGGGTGAAGCATCTCGAGGTTTTATTCTTAGGATTTTATCTTTTACCAGCTTGCTTTTACCTTCTAGGCCTTTAGCCTCTTCTTCCCACGAGGTAAGGTGCAGTTCTGAAAATAGGTCAACCCAATGCCCAGACAAGGGGAGTGGGACAAATGAGCGGGAAATAAGATGAAATAGTGGTGCTATGATGGGAGCGGACGACGGCTTTTCAGAAGTCCCCCCAGTGGCAAACCAAAACCTATGGACAAAGGCTTGCCAGGACACCCTGCAAATCCCGCAGACATCGTCAAGTGGGCAAATGTAAGATCCAAGTAGTTGTTAGAAACAAAAGGAATCAAATACATATATTTAAAGGTTTTAATGATCAAAAGTGACACATACCATGATACCTGGACCAATTACCTCATGGAGAAAGAACCTCTTCTGATGCAGGACCAAGCCGATGGTGATGGATGTTGCTGCTGCTGACAAGGCAAAGACAATGGAAGAAGAAAAGGTCGGCCTTCCAGGGCCATGCTGAGGTCAATCCTGCTCTCGGTACTCCATGTCTAGGATATGTGGGCCTCGAGACATGATCTCCTAGTTATCCCTAAAAAGTGGGGATAATAGTGCGCAAGTCTTAGAGAGTGACACAACTACATAGAAGGAGTGACACAACTACAAATGAGGGGTGTATCAATAAAGGGTTTTGGTTATTTGGTGGGCTATCTTGGTCTAGTGGTGCACTATTCTGTTCTGGTCAGGGTTTATGGTGGATCTTCTATTTTGGTGAGATCTCGCTTGAGAGAGACATTGTACTTATTGAAGAATCTATATTGAAGAAGCTTTGTTGTGTTTTCTCCCCCATGAGGGTTTCCCAAGATAAATATTGTGTATATTGTGGATGTCTTTCTTTCAGTGATCCTTATGCATGCAATTATTGTTTTAATAGACTAAAGTTAAAGAATATTATACACACTTAATTGCTTAAGAAGAATTTTAACATGGTATCAGAGCGGGCCTAAAAGAAACCATTTTCACAGTTTAGAAGAGCTCGCTGGGGAAAGTAAGACCACATGGATACTCCCTTAACACTAACACATCTTTCCTTGGGATTAGATTCTCAGTTTGACAATTTTGTAAACTGCAATTGGTGTTGCAACTGGCGTTGCAGCTGCTGCAACTTCCTACAACTACTGCAACAACTGCAACTTCCTGCAGCTACACAAAATCTAGGAGGGGTTTTCATCCAGTTTTTGAAGGACGCTGGTCAAGGTAATACCACTAAGGAACTGGCCTTAGGAAGTTGCAACTACCCCTCAGAGAAGAATTCCAAAATTCATATTTTGAAAAATTAGGGTTTCCTCATAAACCCTAGTCTTGGAAGCTGCAGAATTGAAGTTGGAACTGGTAACATTGGCATAACACTCTCTAGTAAGTACAAAACCTTTCTTTGAAAAGTTTGATCTCTTTATTTTACTGTTCAGGCACAGGATGGAACCTAGTACCAAGCTTGATGACAAGCTTGAAGGTGTTGGTAACTTCCGAGCATGGAAGTACAGAGTAATGCTCATTCTAGAAGAGAATGATCTAGGAGATTTTGTAAAAAAAGAAGTTCAAGAACCTGATGAAGATGAGGCCAAATCAAAGTACAAAAAGAACCTAGTAAAGGAGAAGAGAATCATTGTTGATTCTATCAAGGATAATTTGATCCCCCATCTCTCATCATTGACAACTCCCAAGAAAATGTTTGATGCCTTATCCCAATTGTATGAAGGAAAGAATATTAACCAAAAGATGACCTTGACAACACAAGTCAAGAATGTGAAGATGCAAAGTTAAAAAACTATCCAATCATACTTCACAAGAGTGTCAATATCAAAGAACATCTAGAAGCCATTGGGGACACAATCGAAGAAGTCGAGTTGGTGATGACTACATTGAATGGTCTCCCCATATCTTGGGAATCATTCATTCAAGGTATATGTTCAAGAAGAAGGATAACAAGGTTTAGCAGACTGTGGGAGGATTGTACTCAGGAAGAATATATATTAGCAGCAAGAGAAGAGAAACTAGTTTATGAAGAAAATCAAGCCCGAGCAACACATACCCGAAAAGGAAAGAGAAAGAAGGAAGTTCACTCACATAAGAAACTTCATGGATTACAAAAGTCTCACAAGTTCAAGAAGGATTTCTCAAGTTACAAATGCTTCATTTTTCATAAGATGGGACACATTGCCATAAACTGTCCCAACTCCAAAGGTCAGGTCAGAAAAGGAAAGTATAGAATACATCATGCTCATGCCGCAGAAGATGATGAACATGACCATGAGAAAACTAAAGAAGAAGATTCAAGCGAAGAATATATTTTGATATCAATGCTTACAGGTACAATCACTCATGGAAGTGACATATGGCTTATTGATAGTGGTGCTTCTAAGCACATGAATGGTTATAATGAATCTCTCTCAGATCTAGTTCAGAAAGATTCACCTCACAAGGTGAAGCTAGGTGATGACTATCAATATCCCATTAAAGGAGTAGGAGAAGTATCCTACAAGTTAGACTCTGGAAAACTGATGAAGATGAAGGATGTGTTGTATGTACCTAGTTTGAAGAAGAATCTCCTTTTTATCTTAGATTTACGTGAGAAAGGATTCAGAGTTGCCTTCATTGACGGTGAAGTGTTCATGTGGCCTAGAGGAAAAATATATTGATGATGTCGTACTGATTGGGGTACAAGAAGGAGGCTTATACAACTTAAAAGGACATTGTGTTTCAACATTAGTACACAATACAATTACTCCAAGTGAAATATGGCATAGGAGGTTTTCTCATATACATTACAAATCCCTACCAATCGTGAGAAAGATGGTGATAGGTTTTCTATAAATCCAAGTGGACCATGAAGGAATATGCAAGGGATGCGCACAAGGAAAGAACGTGAAGAAACCATTTCCAAGCAGTGATAGAAAAGCTAAGGGAGTCTTGGACATTATACATTCAGACGTGTGTGGACCAATGTCAACCGCTTCACTTAGCATGTATGTATACTATGTTTCATTTATTAATGATTTCTCATGTAAAACTTGGATTTACTTTTTGAAAGCTAAAAATGAAGTGTTCAACAAGTTCAAAGAGTTCAAGGCACTTGTTGAAAACTTTTCTGAGAATAAGATAAAGATTTTGAGATCAGATAATGGAGGTGAATTCACATTAGATGAATTCAAGTCATTTTGTAAGGAAGTTGGGATTAAGAGGAAGCTCTCTACTCCCTACAATCCTCAATAGAATGATGTGGCAAAAAGAAAGAACTGTACAATCATGGAAGCAATAAAGGCCATGATTCATGATCAAGATTTATTGATGCATCTAAGGGAAGAAGCAGCTAGAACTGATGTATATGTGTAGAACATAAGTCCCCACAGATTACTTGGGAACACGACACCAGAAGATATGTTTACAGGTGAAAAGCCAGAGGTCAGCCACCTGAGGATATTTGTATGTCCAGTATATGTGCATGTCCCCAAGGAAAAGAGATCGAAGTTGGACCCTTCATGAAATAAGGGTATATTTGTTGGATACAATGAGACATCAAAGGCATAACGAGTTTACATCCCTGGTCATCGACGGATTGAGACTAGCAGAGATGTCACCTTCGATGAGGATGAAACTTTCAGTAAATCAAGACAACATCATTCAGATGAAGTTCATGATGAGGAGCCTGAAGCACCCAAAGTTACAGATACAGATGTAGGTGATGATGCTATACTAGAAGATCATGATATGGAAGAACCCATAGGCCTACAGACTCATCCCGAGAGATGAATACCAAGAAGAGAAGACCATCTTGGGCTCGAGAAATTATTCAAGATGCATAGAAGTATGGTGATCCAGATGGATCCTTTAGAGAAAGCAAGAGGCCATGACCTTACTCTAGGTATGTGGCATTTCTAAGTGACATCATTGATGTTGAGCCTACTAGTTACAGGACAAAGCATTCAACATATGGAAGTATCGAGAAGTACAAGGCAAGATTCATGGCACATGGTTTCTCCCAGAAAGAAGGAATATACTATGAAGAGACATTTTCTCTTGTGGCTAGATACACTTTGATTAGAGATATAATTGCATTAGCTGTAGTAAAGAAGTGGAAGGTACACCATATGGACGTGAAGACAACCTTTTTAAATGGTGCTATAGAGGAGGAAGTGTATGTGGAGCAACCACAAGATTTTGAGACACATGACAGTCAGAAACATGTGTGCAGATTAAAGAAATCCTTGTATGGGTTAAAGAAAGCACCCAAAGCATGGTACCGTAGAATTGACAACTTCTTGATGAGCTTGGAATTTACCAAGAGTAAAGAAGATTCCAACCTATACTTCAAGGTTTTGGATGGTGGACCAATGATACTACTACTATATGTAGATGACTTGTTTCTAACAGGAGAAGAGAAGCTTGTTATCCCCTTGCCTAGGGATAGCTAAGGATATCACGTCTCGAGGCCCACAATTCCTAGACATGGAGTACCGAGAGCCAAACGACTTGAACATGATCCCGAAGGGCCCCTCTTTTCTTCAGTACAATCCATGCATCACCAACAAAAATATCCATCACACCAACCTGGTCCTGAAGTAGCAGTGAGTCTTCCTCCATGAGGTAATGAGTCCAAGAATCATGGTATGTATCACTTTAATTTTTGAATCACTTGAACATGTTGTATTGAATCCTTCTTCATTTCATGACATTTTCTTGGAAATTATGCTCTTTTCCTCATTCAAACCTGGAAGGGTGACATGGTGCCCTAGCAAGTTGGTTTCCCTTTAGGATGGATTTCTACTGGGTGGATCTGTGAAAAGTCATTGCCTATTCCCTCCATACATACCACTTTACATCTTTATTCCTTCCATATCCCCTTTCCTTTTTTTTGGCATTGGGATTGGCTACACTATGAAGGGTTGTACCTTACCTCATGGGAAGAAGGGGCTAAAGGCCTAGAGGGTAAAAGAATCTGGAAAGAGTTAAAATCCAATTTTTAAACCTTCGAGATGCTTCGCCCAGGGATCCCCGAGAAAGAAGTGAAAATCTTCTCAATAAGAAAAGGGGACCCTCAAGATAACATAAACACTCAAGGTACTAGTTGATGGATAGGGGGTCTCATCACGAGTTGACCTATTATGACCATGGGAATGTAGCGGTATGACATTGTTAATGTTTATGCCATTATTATAGTTCTTTGCATTTCAATAGATAAGAGCATCATAAGAACAAGATCATTGAGAAATACACATTCACAATAGACACAACATTTATCCTGGGAAACCCTCTAGGGGAACAAAACCCAGCAAAAAATTCCTTATCATAAATAGCTTATACAATGTTCAAGAGATAACTCAAACCAATACAGATAGTCCTCCCCAAGAGATGTGCCACTCTTCTTCTCCTCTCTCTAACTGGTAATTGTAGCTTGCATCATAAGAGAATGAGCAAGTGAGTTGTGTGTTAGAAGTGAGGCGCTAGCCTCTTATTTATACAAGACTGGCACGTGTGAGAGGGTTTAACTGGCAGGGTTGACCTCTCACTCTGGGTGGGTAAACCCACCTTTAATTAATTCTGGGTCTTCAATAATAACTGCTGGGGTCGACTTCTTATTATGCCCTTTATAATTGTCCGATGACCAATCCGCAAAAGGGGATTTGGTCCTTATACAATTACCGACATGATTAATCCACAATGGGGATTAATCCTAATAATAAAATAACAATAATAATAAGAATGCTCTTCGCAGTTACATTATTTCAACACTCCCCCTTAACAAGAAGGGTATTCTTCATCAGCATCAGGCGAGAGAGGTCTGCATCATCAGTGGCATCTGGAGGACAATATCATCAATATCATATTGAAACATTGGCTAGCATATTTACGAGTCATCGAAAGTTTTTCTTCATCGACAACATCATCATTCTCGAAAGAATGCTATCATCATTTGCATCAAATATGTATCAGTAAAAATGATACCTCATCACAGCACTAGGCTGGCACATCACAGTACTACACTGGATCAATGTCACAACGGTTAAGCTGGTAGCTCAGTGTCAGTCAAATCTTACTTTACGTCTAACAACTAGGCGAGAAGCAAGGAACATCATCATCTCTCTTTACATCTAACAACTAGGTCAGAAGTGAGGAATCACAACGTCATGCTTTATGTCTAACAACTAGGTCAGAAGCATGACTCATCTTGCTTTACGTCTAACAACGAGGTCAGAAGAAAGGAACACATCAACATCTCGCTTTACATCTAACAACGAGGTCAGAAGCGAGGAATCATCTTTCTTTATGTCTAACAACTAGGTCAGAAGCAAGGAATTAACGGTGTCATGCTTTACGCCTAACAGCGAGGTCAGAAGAATGACTCATCTTGCTTTACGTCTAACAACGAGGTCAGAAGCAAGGATCACACGGCGTCATGCTTTACGTCTAACAACGAGGTCAGAAGCATGACTCATCTTGCTTTACGTCTAACAACGAGGTCAGAAGCAAGGATCACACATCATCATGCTTTACGTCTAACAGTGAGGTCAGAAGCATGACTCATCTTGCTTTATGTCTAATAGTGAGGTCAGAAGCAAGGATCACATAGTGATCCAATAATCTGTCTGTATAGTGTGGCATCTATCAAATCTGACGAAGTATCGACCAACAACTTCAGCTTTGCTTCCATGAGAGTATTCATGGACTTGCATTCTAGCATGTGAAATCTCTTTAAGATTTCAATCGTGTACTTCCCCTGGTTAAGGAAGATTCTTTCTGGACTCTGCCATACCTCAAGACCTAAGAAGTAATGCATTAGACCAAGGTCTCTCATTTCAAATTCTGCGGCAAGTCTCTGTTTACATTCAGCGATGAGCTTTTCTTCTCCAGTTAAGAATAAGTCATCCACATACTGTAGTAATATTACTGGTTCATTATCCATGATTTTGAAGTAGATATTTGAGTCTGCTTTACTCTTGGTAAAGCCTAAGCTCGTCAAGAAACTGTCTATACGGCCATACCAAGCTCTGGGAGCTTGCTTCAATCCGTATAAGGATTTCTTCGATCGACATACATGAGACTTCCTATATTCAACCTCAAATCCTTGGGGTTGCTCTATATACACATCCTCTTCGATAACACCATTCAGGAAAGTTGTCTTCACGTCCATCTGATGCAGCTTCCATTTCATCTTGGCAGCAAGAGCTATAATGGTTCTGATCGAAGTGTATCTGGCCATAGGAGAGAATGTCTCGTCATAGTCAATACCTTTCTTCTAGGAAAAGCCACGAGCGACAAATCTTGCTTTATATTTCTCAATACTTCCATCAACAGCATGTTTTATTTTGAAGAGCCATTTTGATGATACCACATCCTTACTTTTTGGTCTGGGAACTATTTCCCATACATCATTCTTTATTATGGATTGGTATTCCTCTGTCATGGCATCTACCCATTCCTTCTTTTGGATGGCCTCTTCAAAGCATGTAGGTTCTTCATCAAGTAGATTCCACATCAAAGTCGTGTAACTGGAGAATGGCTTTGGTATTTTCACCTGTCTCATGGTTCCTTCTGGAACACCATACTTCTCTCCATCTTGAATAAGCTCTCTTTCCCAAGCAAACTTTCTTTTATGGGAGAAGGTCATTTGAGGAGGTTCTTGAACTTCTGTTATATCATGATCTTCAGGAGTCTCCTCATCAGGG
>ML790523.1:557704-573239 GCA_009831015.1 Picea engelmannii | reverse complement strand
GTTGTATCCCTTCATTTGCTAGATAATAATAAAGGAAGGACCTAGCAATTTCTCTGGTGGACGTAGCCCACACTGGGTGAACCACATAAATCTGTGTCTCTCTTGTATTGTGTGTCTTCTGTGTTTTGTTTCTGCATTTGTTTTTATTTTATTGCTCTGTGGTCTTGTTTTTCTAACAATTACTGACATGATTAATCCACAATGGGGATTAATCCTAATAAAATAAATAACAATAATAATAAGAATGATCTTCTCAGTTACATTATTTCAACATACATTACCACCTATCTAGTCACCAAACCAAGGTAGTGGCTCTTGGTGGCATAACCAAGAGAAATGGGGTCTCATCACGAGCCAACCTACTCATTTCCGTGAAATGTTTGTGGATAACACTATCACCTCTGGTCATCAAGCCAGGACAGTCGCCTAATATTAATGAAAAGTAGAAGATACAACCGAATTTCCTTGATGTTGCAAGTTCCCTTTTAGTGGTCCTTCGTTCCAACACACACATACACTTGCTTCGAAATTTGCATGAAGATAATCCACAACAACTTGATAAACAAATGGAGGTCTCAAGCATCACTAGGAACAGGATTCTTCACACAATCTTCAGCCTATTCTTTCATCAATTCTCTGCTTAATCTTGCTTAACCTTTTCCATGAGAAACCCATGATTATATAGAAGAAGGTGAAGTGGTTAAAGGGGCGAGGATGATCCCACCAAATCAGAGAAACTAGTAGGATTGCAACCATACGAACACCACCTCACATTATGGAAGATTCCCCTTCTAGAAACTTCATGAAACCTCTTTCCTCTTTTAGCTTTGGGACGCCACCGCACCCTGCCTATATAGCAGCCTGCGGAAATCTCGCAGGCCAAATATAGAGCAGCCTGCGAAAATCATAGATTTCCGCACTATGTAATATATGCATCCTGTAGACCCTTTCTAAAAAGTAGCCTTGTAGAGGAGGAAAAAAGTTTCTTTTCTCACGCAAAAAGTCATGTTGGGAGCCTGAACACATGTTTGTGAAATAATCATTAGGGTGACCAAAATAATGTGCAACGGTGGCTCTTGGTGGCATAGCCAAGAGAAAGGAGGTCTCATCATGAGCCAAACTACTCATTTCTGTGAAATGTTTGTGGATAACACTATCACCTCTGGTCATCAAGCCAGGACAGTCTCCCTCAACTATTTCTAGGTCGGCATGTATTTTTGACCTAAAACTTAATTAAGGTCACAATTTTATATAAATAAGGAAAAAGTACATTCATTCTTCATCATAACTTGTCATTGGAAGACAAGAATTCTGAAATTTACACCCTATTGGGGTCATTGGCTGAAATAGTGAGGTGCCACTCTTGTTTAAGGCTTATCTTTGCAACTTGGATCAATTTTTGGAGTTTTATGATGATCTTGCATAGTATATTCATGATTATTCTTGGTGCAAGTAAGCAGAATCTGCATTTTGTCATCTATTGAATGGTCTATTGTATGGTTTTATTTGCTCAAACAAGATTATGAAATTGCATGGTGTATTCAATGCTTGAAGTAAGAATCTTAAGTTGCTACTTTATTACTTTTTATTTGCCAAGATTTCACTAAATTGATCTAGTAACTAGTGAAACCCTAGATCCCTAAAGTGCTAGCACTCTAGAGGTTTGCATTTGGTTATTGTTGCATAAGTTATACTCCATAAAAAGGATAAGGAGAGCAAGGTGCTAGGGACTAGAAGTGCATACACCCTAGCACTTTGTCTCTTGAGGTCAAAATCTAGGATGACTTAAGTTGCTACTCCTCCTAGAATTTTTCCCTCTTAGACTTGTGTATCATCATTAATTAGAAGCCTTAGAAGAAGCCACCCTCCTTGACTCCATTTACCCTCGAAAGGCACTAGTCATCTTCTCTTAATTCTTGATAAGACTACCAACCTCAACTCAAATTATTCCACTTGATACTCTACTAATTTACTAACCTAGCATAGATTACTAGCCACTAAGTTTGTTGCTACTAATATCATTGTTACAACCTCTTCTTAGTAGCCTTATCAAGCCTATTAACTAAGTAAACTAACCCAAATATTTCACAAGCCAAAGCACTATCACTTTGAGGCTTTAAACTATCTTTGCTACTATTCTAAAGGTACATTTCTGAAATTGTTATAAATAACCTTGATGCTATTGTAACTATTGTTGTAGCCACTGTTTGCAGCCCTTATCAGCCCATACTAACAAAAAAACTACCCAGAAACTTGTGCTAGGAAAATTGCTATCATTAAGTGCTAAAAGTGTGTGTTATTGCCTTAGAAAAGTACTCTTTTCTGAAGTGGTTTGTTGTTGTCATAGCTATTAAATTGTTGTTGTTATAAACACTTTGACAACCCTTTTTAAAGTCATTTATTGACTTGTATTAATCTTGAAAATTGTGAGTGACAAAGTGTTATCAAGTTTGCAAGACCTTTTGTATCTTTTCCTTGTCATCATAACTTGCAATTTTCAAGATACATTGTTGCTGCTATATTCTCATCTTTATTGTATATAATTTGTTCTAGCAGCATATACAATTTGTCTAAGAAGTCATTGATTATAATCATTGATATCATTGTTGCTACTAACGTTTGATGTTTCATTGGTAAAGGCCAAATACAAACCCATTTTCACTTTCCCTTGTCCCTTTAAACTTTATCCAAGTGACTTCTTCTATTGAATGACCTAGAGAGAGGGGTGGGTTTTCACCGTGTCTTTCTTCCCTTCATCCACCAACTACGTCCTAGGACATCTCCCTTGGAGTGAGGTTTTCCTACTCCTAAAGAGAAAGAGGTGCCCTATTGGGGTGAAAATGATACGACTACCTCCATGTTATGTCAATCTAAGCCTACTTGCCTTCAGGATTTGGGAAAGTATAGATTGTGTGATAACATTTTTGGCGTCGTTGTTGGGGAACATCGAGTCAATTTTCCTCCAACAACACTTTTTCGGTAAGCCTTTATCCAAATCCTTCATTTCACAAAGCTTACCCGGAGACTCCATTGAGGGTGATCTCCTCATCCCTTTGATAATATCAAGGATATTGTCTGGCGACTCCACTAATGACGACCCGTAGCGGATGTCGGTACACACCTTATTATCCTATAGTTCCTATTATTCCCATGGCCCCTCCTAAATGGGCCCCCGAAGAACTCTTCAACCCTTTGGACTTGGCTAATATCAAAGAGGGCTTACATGATCTACCTAAGGATGTCGATTCATGGATACCCAAGTTTTCCGAAGAGGTTGGGGCTTCTAGAAACACACATTGGACCAAATTTTGTGAAAGCTACGACTTCCATCAGTCTGGGAAAGAACATCTTGACATATTCATGAAACTTTTCCTTGCCTCATTTACTGGAGATGCTTGGAAATGGAGCACTAACCTCCCAAGCAAGAGCCTCACAAGCTGTGAAGATTTAGAACAAGTTTTCTTGCAAAGGTGGGGTGTGATGGAAGATATGGATTCCCTTTACTCACAATATCTCAAAATTTGCAAACAAGACAATGAGACTGTTAGGGAATTTAATGATAGGTTTAATACCTTGCTTGGTCAAATTGATTCCGATTTTCAACCAAAGAGCATTATTCTTGGACAATACCTCAATTATTTTGAATGAAACTTTCAATCCCTCCTCAAGAACCGATTCCTGACAAACCTTAAGGAGGCACAAGATGGTTCTTGCTGGATTGAAGAAAATCTCAAATGGTGTGATCCCATTCCCCAGGTCGATCTTATTCAGGACCAATATGATGTCATATAGTTCAATGAGGAAGATGTTGAGGAAGAAGAACATGATTTCCCAGAGATACTAGAGGTAAACGATGAGATTAAGTTAGTCTTTCCCCCTAAAGGGATTGGTACTTGGAAGAATGGGTTCTCAAATATGAAAGATGCCTTAATTTTTTCAAAACAACATGAGCCCTCTGAGGATCTAGGTACCTATGAAGAAATCACTAAGTTGGAAAGGGAAGTATATCAATCCCAAAATCCTCCTTCTATGAGACTTCCTCAAAATACTAGTCAGACAATAAAACCTCATGCTCCAAAAGAAAAAAAAATTCCAAACACCTTGGATCTACAAAATGTTGTGAGGCATGAAGATTATCCTAAGTCCTTATCGTGAAAAGACTCCCATTTTGAACGTGATCACCCGAAGGCTACTCATGAGAAACCTAATTATGTATATTCCATATTTACCTTGTTCACACCAAAGAAGATCCAAGGAAATCAAGACATGGGGAAGCCTAGGATTGAGTGCTTGAGCCAAACAGGTGAGGACTCAAGAGTGAAGATTGGAGAGCCCATGTGTATGCTATGGATCTACCCCAAAATTTCCCAAAACCTAGCAATGACAGGACCAACCTAAGCACTAGTATGGCCTATATCTTACAAAAGGTCAAAAGGATTCATGGAATGTTGGAAATCCCTTCTTTTACAAAACGAACCCCATATGACCAACAATTGTTCGAAGAAACTTCCACACTATTAAAAACTGGTCATTTTGAACAAAATGAAGAAACACCATTTCTCACTTCCTTGCTAATAGATGACCTATGTCTTCACAACTGCATGCTTGACTCCGAGTCATCTGTCAATATGATGAGTTTGAAGGTTATGAACCAATTAGGGCTAGAAGTTACAAGTCCTTATGCCAATGTTTGCAGATTTGAGTCAAAGGGCATCAAGGTCTACGACTTGATGGAAGGTCTTGAAGTCCACCATGATGACTACCCTGATTTCCCCATCATAATGGACGTCATTTTTGTTGATATACCTGATACTTGGGTTGCTACTTTAGGCAGAAGTCTGCAAATGGAATTTTCCTACGCAACTATCCCCATCGGGGACCAAGATTGTATCACTTTTCATAACAATCCAA
Source organism: Picea engelmannii (assembly GCA_009831015.1). Lineage (NCBI taxonomy): Eukaryota > Viridiplantae > Streptophyta > Pinopsida > Pinales > Pinaceae > Picea > Picea engelmannii. The sequence goes on along the minus strand of ML790523.1, from coordinate 568,328 downwards.
AGAGGATGGAACACATTGAAAGGTGGAATCATGGATATAGTAACTACAACTCCATAGATCCCTTCTTATTTCAAGACTGGACCACTCTTCCCTTGGTAGAAGAAGACAATATTAATGAGATAATATGGACCAAGGGAAAGGGTGACCATAATCCTCCTAGCAATCACAAGGACAACATCACACAAGGTAATGACAAGATGTTACATTTGCACGAAACATACATAAGGGACAATGATTTGGTAGAATCCCACCCCATTGTTATGGAGAAGGAGAGAGATACAAGTTGGGCTGATTATCCTGACGATGCCTCTAACCTCTTTGAAGACTAGGATGACTATTCTTCTACACAAGAGGGTGGAATTGACGATTCGATAAGGTTTAGAGGGAAAGGAGTTGAATTTGTCAAATGGAAGGGGGATGATGAACATTTGTTCCCTGAGCCAAACCAAGAAGATGAACTTACTACAAAACCCTTCCCCCCTCCCTCAACAAAATACACCAGAATACAAGAAGTAGTTGATTCCGAAGGAGGGGAATACAAACAAGGAGATTTGGTTTTAGAGTGGGATACAAAGATGGGGGAGCCTAAAAACATAAAGGGATGCACAAAGTTTTGGCTTGTACCCTTTAAGATCAGAATGAAGTCAGTCAATGATTCCTACTACTTGTCCACAATTGAAGGGAGGAAATGTCCATTACCAGTCAGTGGAAGCCTCCTCAAACCCCATCATGGGGAAGAGACTTGACTTCACAGGTAAGCACAGGTAAGTTAGGATAGGTAGGCATTTTGCATCCATTGTACATACCATTTCATATCATGTTAGCATATTTGTAGTTTCAATTATCATATTGTCTTGTTTCATTATGTATATATGTATGCTCATAATCATATGTTAGACTAGAGATGATTTTATCATATATGGATGAAGGGGTGATATCACCACCCTAGGGATTACTCATATATTTTGTTGAGATTTAGCAGGAACAGGTCATACTGGATATGCTAAGGTTCTCATGCTATCTATGGTGAGCACATGTCCTCGAGTTGGAGCCAGATGTTATCCCCTAGCCTAGGGATAACTAAGGAGATCATGTCTCAAGGTCCACGGGTCCTAGACATAGAGTACTGAGAGCTAGACGACTTGAGCATGGTCCATGAGGGCCCCTCTTTTATTCAATACAGTCCAGGCATCACCAGTAGCAGTATCCATCACACCAACCTGGTCCTGAAGTAGCAGTGAGTCTTGCTCCATGAGGTAATGAGTCTGGGTATCATGGTATGAATCACTCTAATTTTTGAAGCACTTGAACATGTTGCATTGAATCCTTCTTCATTTCATGACGTTTTCTTGGAAATTATGCTCTTGCCTCATTCAAACCTGCAAGGGTGACATGGTGCCCTATCAAGTTGGTTTCCCTTTAGGATGGGTTGCTACTGGGTGGATCTATGAGAAGTCATTCTATGTTCCCTCCATACTTGCCACTTTCCATATTTATTCCTTCCATCTCCCCTCTCCATTTTTTTGGGCATTGGGATTGGCTACACTATGAAGGGTTGTACCTTACCTCATGGGAAGAAAGGGCTAAAGGCCCAAAGGGTAAAATTATCTGGAAAGAGTTAAAATCCAATTTTGAAACCTTTGAGATGCTTCGCCCAGGGATCCCTGGGAAAGTAGTGAAAAAATTCTCAGTAAGAAAAGAGGACCCACAAGATAACATAAACACTCAAGGTACTAGTTGATGGATAAGAGGTCTCATCACGAGCCGACCTATTATGACCATGGGCATGTAGAGGTATGACATTACCACCTATCTGGTCACCAAACTAGGGTAGTGGCTCTTGGTGGCATAGCCAAGAGAAAGGGTGTCTCATCACGAGCCAACCTTCTCACTTCTGTGAAATGTTTGTGGATAAAGTTGTCACCTCTAGTCATCAATCCATGAAAGTGGCCCTCAACTATTTACTTGAAACATAAGAGAAAAATATCAAAATAAATAAATCTAAGAATAAAAGGAAATGAATGGGCTAGGAAACAATTGCATTCATGACAAGGTGCAACCTGCTCTCCACAAAGGCACCCACATGTAAGACTCTACATTTCCCTATTATCACATGCACCCCATGCCCAAATATTTACCCCTTGCCACCTCATACACTTACATGACTTGGACTAGATTCCACCTGGGAAACACCCCAAACTTAAGACAGGTTATCCCAATAGGACACCCTGAGACCCTCTCCAAAACTAACTTGTCAAATTGCATAACGTCTTTAAGCATTCGTTTGGGGTTAAGGGGGGTTTGATGCACATATTTAGGTAATTTAATTATTGGATGTGATTTGAATGCTATGATCCTTGTGACTTATGAACTCCTGTAGGGATTACTTGTTGTTCCTGCAGGACCTTTCCTGATGAACAAGTACATCGAAGGATAGTACCATGAAGAAGGGAGTCGTTGCCTTTGGAGGTACTCTGGCAGGCCTTAGACGGACGATCCCTACCTTCATTCACTTGGACAATGGCCTTGGGAGGCCCAAAGACCATTCATCTAGCCCATGATGTCATATTGGAGGAGCTAGGGCTTCATGCAGTGATGCCCCAGTGAAAGAAGGGAATTTGCACAACGTTCTGGCAGCATATGGTGAGATTGAGCCCTAGGAATGGAAATGTTCCATCATTAGATGCAAGATGTCCACCGTGAGAGCTCAACGTTACCCTAGAAGGGCATGGCATCACCTCTAAAGGGGTTTTCAATAGCAAATTAATTTTATTTAGCCCAGAAATTAATTTTTGTAAGAAACTGGCCAGGTCGGCCTGTCTTTTTGACCTAAAACTTAATTAAGGTCACAATTTTGTATAAATAAGGAAAATGTACTAACTTGTCATTGGAATACAAGAAGTATGAAATTTGCACCCTATTGGGGTCATTGGCTAAAATAGTGAGGTGCCACTCTTGTTTAAGGCTTATCTTTGCAACTTGGATTATTTTTTGGAGTTTAATGGTGATCTTGCATGGTATATTCATGATTATTCTTGGTGCAAGTAAGTAGAATCTTCATTTTGTCATATATTGAATGGTTTTATTTGTTCATACAAGATTATGAAATTGCATGGTGTATTTAATGCTTGAAGTAAGAAACTTAAGTTGCTACTTTCTTACTTTTTATTTTCCAAGATTTCACTAAATTGATCTAGTAACTAGTAAAAGCTAAGGAAAGCAAGGTGCTAGGGCCTAGAAGTTCTTACACCCTAGCACTTTGTCTCTTGAGGTCAAAATCTAGGAGGACTTAAGCTTCTACTCCTCCTGGAATTTTTCCCTCTTAGACTTTTGTGTATAATCATTAATTAGTAGCCTTAGAAGAAGTTGCCCTCCTTGACTCCATTTACCCTTGAAAGGAACTAGTCCTCTTCTCTTACTTCTTGATAAGACTACCAACCTCAACTCAAATTCTTCCACTTGATACTCTATTAATTTACTAACCTAGTATAGATTACTAACCACTAAGTCTGATGCTGCTAATATCACTATTACATCCTCTTCTTAGCAGCCTTATCAAGCCTATTAACTAATTAAACTAACCCACAAATTGCACAAGCCAAAGCACTATCACTTTGAGGCTTTAAACTATCTTTGCTACTATTCTAAAGGTGCATTTCTGACGTTGTTATAAATAACCTTGTTGTTGTTGTAACTATTGTTATAGCCACTTTTTGCAGCCCTTATTAGCCCATACTAACAAAAAAACTGCCCATAAACTTGTGCTAGGCAAATTGCTATCATTAAGTGCTAAAAGTGTGTGTTATTGCCTTAAAAAGTACTATTTTCTGAAGTGGTTTGCTTCTTTCATAACTATTAAATTGTGGTTGTTATAAACACTTTGAAAACCCTTTTTTAAGTCATTTATTGACTTGTATTAATCTTGAAAATTGTGATTGACAAAGTATTATCAAGTTTGCAAGACCTTTAGTATCTTTTCCTTATCATTATAACTTGCAATTTTCAAGATACATTGTTGCTGCTATAATATCATCTTTATTGTATATAACTTGTTCTAGTAGCATATACAATTTGTATAAGAAGTCCTTGATTATAATCATTGATATCATTGTTGCTACTAATGTTTTATGTTTCATTGGTAAAGGGCAGGTACAAACCCATTTTCACTTTCCCTTGTCCCTTTAAACTTTATCCAAGTGACTTTTTTTGTTGAGTGACCTAGAGAGAGGGGTGGGTTTTCACTGTGTCTTTCTACCCTTCATCCACCAACTAGGTCCTGAGACATCTCCCTTGGAGTGAGGTTTTCCTCCTCCTAAAGAGAAGGAGGTACCCTATTGGGGTGACAGTGATAGGACTACCTCTGTGTTACGTCAATCTAAGCCTACTTGCCTTCAAGCTTTGGGAAAGTATAGATTGTGCGATAACATTTTTGGCACCGTTGTCGGAGAACATCAAGTCAATTTTCCTCGAACGACACTTTTTCGGTAAGCCTTTATCCAAATCCTTCATTTAACAAAGCTTACCTGGTGACTCCATTGAGGGTGATCCCCTCATCCCTTTGATAATCTCAAGGAGATTGTCTGGAAACTCCTTTGATAATCTCAAGGAGATTGTAGCAGACGTTAGTACACACCTTATTATCCTGTAGTTCCTATTATTCCCATGGCCCCTCCTAAATGGGCCCCCGAAGAACTCTTCAACCCTTTGGACTTGGCTAATATCAAAGGGGGCTCACATGATCTACCTAAGGATGTTGATTCATGGATACCCAAGTTTTCCAGAGAGTCTAGGGCTTCTAGAAACACACATTGGACCAAATTTTGTGAAAGCTACGACTTCCATCAGTCTGGGAAAGAACATCTTGACATATTCATGAAACTTTTCCTTGCCTCACTTATTGGAGATGCTATGAAATGGATAACTAACCTCCCAAGCATGAGCCTCACAACCTGTGAATATTTAGAACAAGTTTTCTTGCAAAGTTGGGGTGTGATGGAAGATATGGCCTCCCTTTATTCACAATATCTTAAAATTTGCAAAGACGATGAGACTGTTAGGGAATTTAATGATAGGTTTAATACCTTTCTTGGTTGAATTGATTCATATTTTCAACCAAAGAGTGTTATTCTTGGACAATACCTCAATTCTTTTGGAGGAAACTTCCAATCCCTCCTCAAGAACCGATTCTTGACAAACCTTAAGGAGGCATAGGATGGTGCTTGCTGGATTGAAGAAAATCTCAAATTGTGTGATCCCATTCCCCTGGTCAATATTCTCCAGGACCAAGATGATGTCCTATGGTTCAATGAGGAAGATGTTGAAGAAGAAGAACATGATTTCCCAGAGATACTAGAGGTAAACGATGAGATCTCTGTTATGGTTAGGGTTTTGGGTGGATCTTCTGTTTTGGTGAGATCTCTCTTGAGAGAGACATTGTACTTGTTGAAGAGTCTATATTGAAGAAGCTTTGTTGGGTTTCCTCCCCCACGAGGGTTTCCAATGATAAATATTGTGTATATTGTGGATGTGTTTCTTTATATGATCCTTATGCATGCAGTTATTGTTTTAATAGACTAAATTTAAAGAATAATATACACACTTAATTGCTTAAGAATAATTTTAACAGAGAGGAACATACCTGGTGTTTTCATCGGACATGCTTCATCATAGGTTCTTTAATGTTCCCAATGCCTTCCACTTCTTGTGCCTTTCCTTGCGCCTTCCACTTGTGTAACACCCTATTTCCCCCAGCTTGTAAATATAACTAGACTGGCCAAGAACTATGGCAAACTCATAAATGTGAATATGTGATGTAAACGGACCTTGACGATAAGGTCAATGAATGTGAATAACATTTTGAATTTATTGCAGGACTGCTGAGAGGGGATGTGCATAAAAAGAGACCACGATGGCGGTGGAAGGCACCTGGAAAGGTGGCGTTAACTTCCACCGAGAATTAATACCGTATTTGGACTCCATTGGCCCGGAGAACCAAAAGCGGTTCATTGGCCCTGAATTAAATGTCTCGCAGGCTGGTAGGTAGATGGTTTAATGAGGGATGGGAGGTGAACCTCCCATCCGTAGAGCCGTCAGGCCTAATCAACGCGAGGGTAATCGCACCACACGCAACCTCGCAAGAGGATAAGGCGTGGGGTAGAAGCGATGGAGGGGGAAGACGCGAGGTGAGAACGCTGGCAATATGCAGAATGAGTGATAGAAGAGAGGAAGGATTGCAACCTTCGCTCCTGGTCACTGAAACAGAGACGCAGTCTCACAACATCGTGGTCTCAGCTCGGGGGTGGCTAGTGGTAAATCCGCTGGGAGTTTCTAAGCCTACGGTTGGGTGGAAACGAGCACCCCTCTCAGCAGTTTCTTGACCCCTGGTGTTATCTCTGATAAGTGTTTTTCCTTTGGCATCTTGAAATATATATATGTGCTTATTCTGATAATTATGTTCATAAGCTGTGAAACTGTGAATGATTTCATTATAAGAATGATAGTATGGTGTTTTGATTAGTACTAGTAATTGCATATTTATATGGAAAGACTACGTATGGTTTATGTCCTCATGAATTTGTTATTTGTGTGCGTACTGATACAACTCAGACTTCACGCCTGGCTCTCGGGAGGACGATATCCTTATATACCTCAGGTAGTACCCTGAGTAATTCTCCCCATATAAATACCTTCCTTGAAAATCCCATCAAGAACCGGGAAGGCAGTTGTGAAGGCATAAGGCCTTAGTAACCCTGCATAAGGAGGAACGATCCTCTTGAAAAACCGAGATGACAACATAAGGATGAAGTAACGAATCGACGGATGAGATCCCGTCGGGATATCTGTGGTCACTCATGACCATTAGATCAGAGGAAGGAGTTGGAAGGTTAAGTACCTTAACCTTATAGGTAGGAGTCGATGGACGAGATTCCGTCGGGAAATCTGCGGACACACCCGACCGTTGGATTGGTAGGAGAAGGTAAGGTGTTAAGATGCCTTACCCCTTTGTTTTCTGTATCTTCATGGGTAGCAAGGAATTTGGGATCGTAGATCTCCAAGGTCCATGAGATTATCTGGACCGTGGATCTTTTCCACGTCCAAGGAGTCGTGGAAGAATGCTTGGGTAGGAACTGATCTGGGCCGTCAAATCTCAGCTGGAAAAACCCGACAGCCGTTGGATCTATCCGGAGTTACCCGAGGGTTAAAAATCCCCGTGAATCGGGATTTTCCATGGTGAAAACCCTGAGACGGATCTGAGCCGTACGATTAATGGAGGCCACGTGTCGTAAGATATCCCATTTCGGGAAATCGGGAATCGCGGAATTGGGATTCCTGTTGACAAGAGTTCGGGATTTTCCATGGTGAAAACCCCGGGATGGACCTGAGCCATCCGATTGACGGAGGCCATGTGTCGTAAGATCTCCCATTTCGAGAAATTGAGAATCGCGAAATCGCGATTCCTATTGACAAGAGTTTGGGATTTTCCATGGTGAAAACCCCGAGACGGACCTGAGCCGTCCGATTGATGGAGGCCACGTGTCGTAAGATCTCCCATTTCGGGAAATCGAGAATCACAGAATCGGGATTCCTGTTGACAAGAGTTCGGGATTTTCCATGGTGAAAACCCCAAGACGGATCTGAGCCTTCCGATTAACGGAGGCCACGTGTCGTAAGATCTCCCATTTCGGGAAATCGAGAATCACGGAATCGGGATTCCTGTTGACAAAAGTTTGGGATTTTCCATGGTGAAAACCCCGGGACGGATCTGAGCCTTCCGATTAATGGAGGCCATGTTTCGTAAGATCTCCCATTTTGGGAAATCAGGAATCGCGGAATCGGGATTCCTGTTGACAAGAGTTGGAGATTTTCCATGGTGAAAACCCCGGGATGGATTTGAGCCGTTCGATTGACGAAGGCCACGCGTCGTGAGATCTCCCATTCTGGGGAATCGAAAATCGTGAGATCGGGAGTCCTGGAGACAAGGGGTTGGGACTTTTCTGGGTGGAAACCCTGGAGAAGTTGTGGACTGTCCGACTTAAGGAGGGGACGTGTCAAGAAAATAGCATGTGGATAAATCTCGATGGATGGACAAGATTCCTTCGAGAAATCTTAGGGTCCGTAACGACCGTCCGATGTGAGGAAGAGATGTCAGTTCTACACTGGGGTGTGAACGTGCATTAGGGTAAGTAGTGAGCAGATCTGGATGGCCAGAGTCCACCCACCCAGATCTATGGCTGAGGATGCATTCTGGAGCCCCCTTGCCTTTCTGCTTTTAATGGGGGAGGGGTCTGGAATTGGACACGCAACTCTTGAACGGTCGAGATTAATTCATCATGATCAATAGATCTCAGGTGGATTCCGGACCCCCCTTGCCATTCTGCCTTTAAGAGGGGGGGGGGGGGTCTGGAATAGTGTGGCGTGTGAAGTGGGGCCCCTCCTGTCATGTCTACCACCGTGTCGTGTTTCCCTCTCTGCCACCTATGTTCCACTTAACCGCACAACAGGTTCGTTTCTCATTGGTTGTTCCCTGGCCCTATTGGGATTTGTTCCTATTAGCCATTTTCTAACCCTATAGGGATTCGTCCCCATTGGCCGATCGCTAGCCCTGTTGGGATTCGGCGGTTGCCAAGTCAAACAACTCGACCTTACTGTAGTACCGAGGCGTGAAATATAAATAGGCACTGCGTTTAATTGAACCGTGATCACATGGGAACAGAGAGAGAGAGATAAAAGAGCTAGCTTATGCTAGGCCCCCATGGATTTTTAGGGCTTCTAATTCGGTAAAAGACTAGAAAAATCCGATATAGGTAGTGGGTATGTGACAAAGTGGTATCAGAGCATGGTTACAACACTCGGCCTGATTGTGCTCATGAATGAGTTGTGCATAAGCTCCGTTCGAAGTACTCTTACGAAGAGCAACCCCCTAACGTAACTCTCTTGTCCAGGATTGAAAAATGTGGAAACAAGAACCCGACTGTGTATGCATGTGAAAGAATTATAAATTATGCGCAGATTATAAAAATATATCTAACTCTTGACTAACAATCAACGTTTGTCTTTTCACCTAAGTGGACAATCAACCATGGGAATTTACAGACGCAGAGAATGGTGACTCACCAAGAGATGGGAGAAGGATCCCACAATAAAGATGAAGAGTCTGACGAAAGAAGAGCAATAGGAACCCCTCCAGATCTAGCTGCGACTGTGAGGAGTCTCATGATTGAATTGCAAAGCTGCAAGGCCGACAATGAAAGGATGATGAAAGAACAAGAAAAGAAAACTGAAATTAATGCAGTGTTACTGCAGAGCTTATCCGACCTACAGCGACAAATGCAGCATGAACCCGAAGTGCAGAAACATGGTCATGTCAGTGGCCATACTGAGAGAAGCACTTCAAGAAAGGTCCACCCCATAGGTAAAGGACCTGTGCTGGACAATTCCACTGAGAAGGAAGCTAGTGATTCAGAAGGCTCTTCTAGTAGCAGGACCAGTTCCTATTCTCGAAGAAAATAGAAGAAGCAAAAGACTTCCAAGAGTCATAAATTTGAGGAATTCAGAAAGGCCAAACCTCCCTCCTTCGATGGTGAGATAAAGAAGGGAGAGGAAGTCGAGGCCTGACTACTTGGACTGAAGAAATATTTTAGAGTCCATGATTTTTCAGAGAATTTGAAGGCCTGGGTGGCCACTTTCAATCTGAACAGAAAGGCTTCCATCTGGTGGGAAGACCTTAAGAATATGAAATGGGTCCGCGAGGAGGACCTGTCTTGGAAACAATTTGAAAAGTGCTTCTGGAAGAAGTATTTGTCGGAAAAATATTTCGACGAGAAGGCTAAAGAGTTTTATGAACTCAAACTGGGACAACTCACTATAGAGGAATGTGTCAAAAAATTCCTCGACTTATTGAGATATGTACCCTACATCAAAGCAGAGAAGGAGAAGGCACAACGCTTCATCAGTGGGCTACCCAAGGAATAATGGAACCGAATCGAATTCGACGAGCCAAAGACCTTAGAGGACACTATTCGAAAAGAAACATATTGTCATGAACAATATGGACATCGAGCAGAGTCTCGTGGAGACTGGAAATAGAAGAGTGGTTCAAGATTTCAGAAAAAGGGGATTAAATCCTCAGGATTTAAACACTACAAGAAGAACCCCCGAATGAACTTTCCAGCCCGGAGTGTACTCCAGTAGAACTTTCCCTCGGTGAACAGAAATAAAAATTCTGGACCTATACTGGTAAAGACTAATAACCCAAAGAGAGAACCTCTAAAATGTTGGGGTTGCGGAGAAGAGCATCTCCTGAGAGACTGTCCACACTGACAACAGAACAGTCGAAAATTTTATAACATTCAGGAAGCGACCATAGTCAATGATGTGGCAAGGAGTGTGTCGCAGATTTATGCAGCCTTGGATAATAACCAAGCTGACCACCAAGCTTCAGTGGTGGAAATAGAAGGTATGATATTCAACCATCTGGTGTCTGTTTTGATTGACCCTGATTCAAATTTGAGTTATATAGCCCCTAAAACTATTGATAAGTGTAAGCTACAGCCACGAAAACAAACTAATCCATGGTTGGTACAGTTAGCCACTGGCACCAAAAGAAAGGTGGTAGAGGTCATAC
>ML790523.1:536173-546805 GCA_009831015.1 Picea engelmannii | reverse complement strand
GACAGAAAGGAAACCCCTCTCCGGAACAGAACCATTGCACAGGTCAAGGTGCAGTGGAAACATTTTGGCCCAGATGAGGCTACATGGGAAATGGAGGATGCCATGAGACAGGCATATCCGATTTTGTTTACTTCTGTACATGCCATTCATGTTAGTAGATAAGAACATTGAGGACGATGTTCCTTTTAAGGGGGAGGGAATTGTAACACCCTGTTTCCCCCAGCTTGTAAATATAATTGGACTGGCCAAGAACTATGACAAACTCATAAATGTGAATATGTGATGTAAATGGACCTTGAGGAAAAGGTCAATGAATGTGAATAACATTTTGAATTTATTGCAGGACTGTTGAGAGGGGATGTGCAGAAAAAGAGACCACGATGGCGGTGGAAGGCACCTGGAAAGGTGGCGTTAACTTCCACCGAGAATTAATACCGTATTTGGACTCCACTGGCCGGGAGAACCAAAAGCGACTCGTTGGCCCTGAATTAAATGTCTCACAGGCTGGTAGGTAGATGGTTTAATGAGGGATGGGAGGTGAACATCCCATCCGTAGAGCCGTCAGGCCTAATCAGCGTGAGGGTAATCGCGCCACACGCAACCTCACAAGAGGATAAGGCATGGGGTAGAAGCGATGGAGGGGGTAGACGCGAGGGGAGAACACTGGCAATATGCAGAGTGAGTGATAGCAGAGAGGAAGGATTGCAACCTTCTCTCCTGGTCACTAGCAACAAAGACACAGTCTCACAGCATCATGGTCTCAGCTCGGGGGTGGCTAGTGGTAAATCCGCTGGGAGTCGCTAAGCCTACGATTGGGTGGAAACGAGCACCCCTCTCAGCAGTTGCTTGACCCCTGGTGTTATCTCTGATAAGTGTTTTGCCTCTGGCATCTTGAAATATATATATGTGCTTATTCTGATAATTATGTTCATAAGTTGTGAAACTGTGAATGATTTCATTATAAGAATGACTGTATGGTGTTTTGATCAGTACTAGTAATTCCATATTTATATGGAAAGACTATGTATGGTTTATGTCCTCATGAATTTGTTATTTGTGTGCGTACTGATCCAACTCAGACTTTACGCCTAGATCTCGAGAGGACGATATCCTTATATACCTCAGGTAGTACCCATAGTAATTCTCCCCATAGAAATACCTTCCTTGAAAAGCCCATCAAGAAACGAGAAGGCGGTTGTGAAGGCATAAGGCCTTAGTAACCCTGCATAAGGAGGAACGATCCTCTTGAAAAACCAAGATGACAGCATAAGGATGAAGTAATGAATCGACGGATGAGATCCCGTCGGGAGATCTGTGGTCCCTCACGACCGTCAGATCAGAGGAAGGAGCTGGAAGTTTAAGTACCTTAACCTTATAGGTAGGAGTCGATGGACGAGATTCCATCGGGAAATCTGCAGACACACCCGACCGTTGGATTGGTAGGAGAAGGTAAGGTGTTAAGATGCCTGACCCCTTTGTTTTTTGTATCTTCGTGGGTAGCGAGGAATTTGGGATCGTAGATCTCCAAGGTCCATGAGATTATCTGGACCGTGGATCTTTTCCACGTCCACGGAGTCGTGGAAGAATGCTTGGGTAGGAACTGATCTGGGCCATCAGATATCGGCTAGAAAAACCCAACAGCCGTTGGATCTATCCGGAGTTACTCGAGGGTTAAAAATCTCCGTGAATCGGGATTTTCCATGGTGAAAACCCCAGGATGGATCTGAGTCGTCCGATTAACGGAGGCCACGTGTCGTAAGATCTCCCATTTTGGGAAATCGGGAATCGCGGAATCGGGATTCCTGTTGACAAGAGTTCGGGATTTTCCATGGTGAAAACCCCGGGATGGACCTGAGCCATCCGATTGACGGAGGCCACGTGTCATAAGATCTCCCATTTTGGGAAATCAAGAATCGCGGAATCGGGATTCCTGTTGACAAGATTTCAGGATTTTCCATGGTGAAAACCCCGGGACGGACTTGAGCCATCCTATTGATGGGGGCCATGTGTCCTAAGATCTTCCATTTCGGGAAATCAAGAATCGCAGAATCAGGATTCCTGTTGACAAGAGTTCGGGATTTTCCATGGTGAAAACCCCAGGATGGATCTGAGCCTTCTGATTAACGGAGGCCACGTGTCATAAGATCTCCCATTTCAGGAAATCGAGAATCACGAAATCGGGATTCTTGTTGACAAGAGTTTGGGATTTTCCATGGTGAAAACCCCGGGACGGACCTGAGCCGTCTGATTGACAGAGGCCACGTGTCGTAAGATCTCCCATTTTGGGAAATCGAGAATCACGGAATCGGGATTCCTATTGACAAGAGTTCAGGATTTTCCATGGTGAAAACCCTGAGACGGATCTGAGCCTTCTGATTAACGGAGGCCACATGTCGTAAGATCTCCCATTTCAGGAAATCGAGAATCGCGGAATCGGGATTCCTGTTGACAAGAGTTCAGGATTTTCCATGGTGAAAACCCCGGGACGAATCTGAGCCTTCTGATTAACGGAGGCCACGTGTCGTAAGATCTCCCATTTTAGGAAATCAGGAATCGCGGAATCAGGATTCCTGTTGACAAGAGTTCAGGATTTTCCATGGTGAAAACCCCAGGATGGATTTGAGCCGTCCGATTGACGGAGGCCACGCGTCGTGAGATCTCCCATTCCGGGGAATCGGAAATCGCGAGATCGAGAGTCCTGGCGACAAGGGGTCGAGACTTTCCTGGGTGGAAACCCCGGAGTAGTTGTGGACCGTCCGATTTAAGGAGGGGACGTGTCGAGAAAATAGCATGTGGCTAAATCCCGATGGACAGACAAGATTCCTTCGGGAAATCTCAGGGTCCGTAACGACCGTCCGATGTGAGGAAGAGATGTCAGTTCTACACTGGGGCGTGAACGCGCATTAGGGTAATTAGTGAGCAGATCTGGATGGCCAGAGTCCACCCGCCCAGATTTATGGCTAAGGATGCATTCCGGAGCCCCCTTGCCTTTCTTATTTTAATGGGGGGGGGGTCCGGAATTGGACACGCAACTCTCGAACGGTCGAGATTAATTCATCATGATCAACGGCTCTCAGGTGGATTCCGGACCCCCCTTGCCATTCTGCCTTTAAGAGGGGGGGGGGTCTGGAATAGTGTTGCGTGTGAAGTGGGGCCCCTCCTGTCATGTCGACCACCGTGTCGTATTTCCCTCTCTGCCACCTGTGTTCCACTTAACCATGCAATGGGGTTGTTTCTCATTGGTTGTTCCCTGGCCCTGTTGGGATTTGTTCCTGTTAGCCATTTGCTAACCCTGTAGGGATTCATCCCCATTGGCTGATCGCTAGCCCTTTCGGGATTCAACAGTTTCCAAGTCAAACGAATTGACCTTACTGTAGTACCGAGGCGCGAAATACAAATAGGCACTGCGTTTAATTGAACCGTGATCATGACCCGCGATCACATGGGAACGGAGAGAGATAGAGAGAAAAGAGCTAGCTTACACTAGGCCCCCATGGATTTTTAGGGCTTCTGATTCGGCAGAAGACCAGAAAAATCCGATATAGGTAGTGGGTATGTGACAAGAGGTTCAGAGGAAGTAGAGCCAATGAATGGTGAGGACGGTGGAGTGAAGTCATTGTCTGTCATGATGCCAGAAGTGCGCATGAGGACTCAAGCCAACAAGTTCTTTACAGACCAATAATTCTTTCTGTGCTCATGAGTCCATTAGATTGCATGGTGTTGATCCACCACCTCTACTTCCCAATGTTCTAGCATGGTGCGAATGTGGTCGAGGACAAAATTTGCATAACCTTCCCCCTCAGACTGCAAATACCTTTTCCTTCCAGCGTTGCCTCTACTGCCTCTCCCTCACTTTGGAGTGGCTCTCAGGCGTCGAGGCATGTTGGAATGTTGCTCCTCAGCACCAGGATGGGGATCCCCACCTCTGGGACTGAAACTAAGAATGCAGAGTAAGTAAAACCAAGAAAAACATGGCATATGCTCGAAGATCTCACCTCGCAGGAGTCCAAATGAAACCAGCTAATGCTCAAAGTAGACCACTCTAGAACGCCAATTTTACAGAAGTATCTGAGATGGGAATGTTTCCTTCCCTCTGGATCCAGAGTCCATAAAATCCAGGAACTTGAAATAATTGCAAGCGTACTAGAGAAAACCCAAAGCTGAGGTCGAAAGGTCATGGAGTTAAATGGCTAGGGCCTCAAGAACCTCCATATTTTAATGCGCATGAGAGGGGGTGCGTGGGGACTCCACGTAGAGTCTAGCTGGTTCCTCTGTCGCAGTTTCATCACGTGGCAGGTCAACGAGGTCTTTAGAGGTGAGTTGGGCACAATCTTGTCTAAGACTGTTGAAGAGTAGAGAGTCAAAGTCTAAGTCATGAAAGGGGTATTTTCTAGATACCCCTTCGTTCAAGAACCTATCAACAATGGCATTGGATTTCCTCTTGACATGTTGGAAGGTGATTTCTCCTGAGTGAGGTAGAAGATTCACCAGCTGATGTAAACCGTAGTCAAGCCTCCATCTTGGTGAGAGATTGGTTACTTGAGAGCCATTTTGAGTACAAATAGCCAGAGAGATGATTAGTTGTCAGACTCCTTCTGCAATGAGGGGGAAGAGATTCCTTTTGTTTGCAATTTGGATGCCATATATGAGGGTTACTAGTTTGACAACATTGTTACTATCCAGGACCAGGGCTCCAAAAAATATTCAAGAGATTACTCCAAAGCTATTCCTTAAGGCCCCTGCGTAACCTGCAGGCCCATTATTTCCCTTCGAGGCCTCGTCAAAATTGATTTTAAAGAATCCCATCGGTGGGAACCTCTAGACTTCAGGACTAGCGGGAAAGGGGCGTCTTGGGGTGGAAGGTCCCCACTAATAAGGAGGAGAGATATTTCAATTCTTCAAGATGAGTGTCTCTGTTTGATTGGCTTGAAGATCTTTCTCTGACCAAGGTTGGATAAGTAAGGTCTCAAGGATGTGATTTCTGAAGGTAGTCCAGACCAAGTCCTTTGAGTTATAGCGATCCTCAAATATTCTTTGGTTTCTCTCCTTCCAAATTTCCCACTCTATGAAGCCTGGAATTAGCTTCCATAAGTGGTTGAGGAGGGAGTTTTGGAAGGGAGACTCCTCCCAGTTTTTTATAGTTTGCACAACATCACCGTGAACTTGATTGGTTCTCCTGGATAAGATTGCAATTCTGTCGCAGAACCAATTTGAGAAAGGGCGGGAATCAAGGAGATGATCAATCATCTCCAATTGATTATGGAAGAGAACAAACCAAGAGGGTACAAAGAAGCCACATTTGATAATGTTATCCTAGGAGAGGATGCGTCTGTGGATGATGAGCCAAAGGAAGGTGGTGACTTTTGGCCAAGATTTCATGTCCTAGATTTTTTTCCAGATGGGGTCCCACAGATTGGCTGGGGCATGAATGGATAAGTGGTAAGCCTCCTTGACCAAAAGATTACCTTTTGTCTTGTATCCCCATCTTAATATATCTGGCCCTTCCAAATTACAGATTCTACACTTTTGGAGTTCCTCCCACACCTCTTCTGTGGATTCGCCTTGCCAATCCGATTGCCAGTATTTTGGTGTTTTCTAGGTGTGAAAGTCCTCATGAATATTTGTTGACAAGAAATCATTGACTGATCACCGATCCAAGTTCTGAATGAAGGCTTGAAGATGAGGCAGATGGAAAAGACATGCTAAACTTGGTAGTTGTTGCCATGAATTAATCCAGAAATTGTGTTATTGTACTAAATCTCTTTGAAGGTTCGCAACATTCCAGATAAGGGAACCTCGCACCTCCAGATTGTAGCGTATGAGATCCTACAGATTCCAATTTAGAGCATATTTGTTGTTCCACAGTTGGGCCCAGGGATTGAATTTTTTGGAGATCCAATTCCACTAGGTTTTGGCACTGAGGGTTTCATTATTTTTAGCCAGATTATGAAGGTCGAGGCCTCCAATGGACTTTGGAAGACAGACATTGTCCCATTTGACTAGAGCCCATTTAAAGTGATTTTTGTCTCTGCCCCAGAGAAAGGTTCATTGGAGGGATCTTATGGCTTTAAGAACCAATTTAGGGGCAACTAAAACATAGAAGAGATAGAGAGGCATGGATTGCAGAATGACTTTGATGAGAATTAGACGCCCTGTAATATTAAGGGATATGAAATTCCAGGATGAGAGATTTTTCTCAAGTTTGTCAAGAAGTTATCTCCAAAATGAGTGCTTTATATCTGAGTCAGTTAAGTGAGCTCCAGGGTATTTGGTAGGGAGTGAGGAAGTGGAGAAGATCAGGATTCTAGTGATGTTCCTCTCAGTGATGATAGGCGTGTTGAAGAAATAGATCTGATATTTTTCCAGGTTTATGGAGGTTCTGAAGGCTTCAGAAAACAGTGAAAGGCACGAGCTTCTTGGACAGAGGGGTGGCCCATGAGAAGATTATCATATATGAATTGTTGGTGAGATAGGGAGGGGTTGTTGCGAAGGGCTAAGCCTTTAAGGATACCATTGGATCGAACACTTTTTATCATCCTACCTAATCCTTCGACCATGAGGATGAAAAGGAAAGGGGATAGGGGGTCCCCATGAAGAATTCCTATGGAAGGGGAGAAGGTGGTTGATGGAGAACCATTGACCAAGATGGAAAAAAAAGGTGGAGGAGATTAAAGATAAGATCTAGCGAGTCCAGGTGAGGCCAAAGTCGAAGGCTAGTAGGAATTTTTCAATGAATTCCCAACTAAGTTTATCAATTTCCTTGGAGAGGTCCAGTTTGAGAAGCATGCCAAGTTTCTTGGTAATTTTTAATGAATGGACAACTTCGTGAGATAAAATGATGCCATCTAGTATTTTTATTCCTTCTACATAGCATGTTTATTCCAGAGAGATGAGCAGAGGAAGGATATGCTTGAGGCGGTTTGCAATGACTTTAGAGATAATTTTATAAGTCACATTGCAGAGGGAGATAGGTCTATACTTGGCATGGCTGCATTCTCCTCCTTCAGGATCAGGGTGAGGAAAGTGGCGTTGAGAGCCGGAAGCACCCATTGTTTCCTTTAGGATTCCTCGACCATTTCCTAGACTTCAAGATTGAGAAGATCCCAACAGTGATGGAAGGAATTGATTGTGAATCCATCTGGCTCTGTGGCTTTCCCTTCTTCCATTTGGGCGACAATAGTTTTCACTTCCTGCAAATTTATTGGATGCATCAGGGTCTCATTTTGATCGTTCGTTATTAGGCAGGGGATGTGGCTAGCCACTTGATTTATTGCTTCAACTCTATCCATATTGTCTTCAGTTAACAGGTCTCCATAAAGGGATATGAGTTCCTGCTCGATTTCCTGGTGAGTCTCTAATCTTGTGCCATCTGATTTTCTAAGGGAGGCTATTCGATTGTGCATTCTGTGATGAATGGTGGGATGGTGGAAGAAGGTAGTGTTGTGTTCCCCTTGTTTTAGCCATGAAATTCTTGATTTTTGCTTCCATAGAGTTTCCTCTAGTCTGCAACGCTCTTCAATATGCGATTGGAGTTCTGCTTCCTTTTTCATGCGCTCCTATGATCAATCTTCATTGATCATCTATAGATGGAGCTGCCCCATTTCCCAATCCATAATGGTTTTGGGTGTGAAGATGTTTCCAAAAGTACTCTTGTTCCACTTTTTGAGATTGTGTTTCAGTTTTTTTGAGTTTTTGTTGGAGAACATACATTTTTGAGCTTCCTATAATCCATATGTTGGTCCACCGATCCTTGATTGTTTTCATGAAGTCTGGGTGGGAAAGATAAAACTTCTCAAATATGAAGGGCCTTGGAACGAAAATTCCTCTTCTGTGCCATAAGAGGCATATGGGCCAATGGTCAGATCCTGATGATGGAAGAATGGATGCT
The DNA here is from genome assembly GCA_009831015.1 of Picea engelmannii. Classification (NCBI taxonomy): domain Eukaryota; kingdom Viridiplantae; phylum Streptophyta; class Pinopsida; order Pinales; family Pinaceae; genus Picea; species Picea engelmannii. The sequence continues at coordinate 538,917 of ML790523.1, read as the reverse complement.
ACCAGCTCACTGTCCGAAGTAGCTATATCTTCGGAAACGAGGAAACGAGCTAGACGTGAAGCTATTTGATTTGAGCCACCTCGCTTATTGTTCCAGGTGAATATCCCGTTAGAGGTTTGTAGATCGACCAGGTCGTTGTTCTCAATAAATTATTTGAAGCGAATGTCCTCCTGAGTCAGAGATATGCGTCCTCCCTTTTTATCTTGAAGGGTGGTAATTAGGTTGAAGTCGCCTCACAATATCCAAGGCTTTAGACGGGGGAGTTGTTTGTACCAGGTATTCTAGCATTTTTATTTTTTGATCTCAGATTTGAGGGTCGTAAACATTTGTAATATTTCCCTGAATAATTGTACCCGGAAGGTGGAAGGAGGTCGAGAGGGTATGTTTTGTAGCAAGAAAGTCATTGAGGATGATCTCAAGAGGGTTCTAGATGATTTCCAGGCCATCCAAATCTCCTACTGTGTCTACGAATGCTACTTTACTTCCTTTCTAGAGACAAGACATTAAGGTTTCTAGAGTGTTGGTTACACTTTGTTTCTTGGATCATTATGATTGTGGGATTTTCCTGAAGGATTTTCTTACGGATCATTTTGTGCTTGGTGGGGCCATTGATGCCCCAAAAATTCTATGAGATGAGCTTCATTGGGAACTAGGAGTGTGGGAAGGGAAGAACTCCGTTAGCTGAGCATATTTCCTTGATTCAACTAGCCTGGTGCCTAGAGCGTTGATGCGTTGTAGATCTGTTTTGTAGCCTTGATTTTTTATGTCCTTTATTGGTTTTTTTGTTCTTTTGTGGCATGTTATGAATGCCCAGTTTGGCTTGGGCTTTGGATTTGTGCAAAGCCTCTCTAATTAGTTGAATCTGCGTGGGAGGGATTTCATTGAAGGCATGACGTTGACATGCATCTTCCAACCCAAGGAGGTCGAGATCTCCTAGATCTAGATCACTCATTTCCTCATCCATGATCACATCGAGTTCCTAGTTCGGGTTTCCAGAGGGAGTATCATGAGAGGTCGAGATTGTGGGAATTGATTATTCTTTGAGTTTTTTGTTGTGCATGAATTGATATGATCTTTGTTCATGATCCTGTGTTGGTTTTGGATGTTGTCTTTTAGGTGCCGACTTCTTCTCTATACTGGTGGTGTTGATTTCTCCTCGCTGATCGACCAAGTCATTGAAGTTGTTGTCCGTTGGAGTAGGGGTTGGTTTGTCTATTGTTGGCGACTTGCGATTCTGACAACGTTTGTTGGCTACTTTCTTGAATCTATCCTCGTCCGTGATCTCTGATTTCTTTGGATCAAGAAATGGTTTGCTCTTCGGAAAATCTCTGAAGAGATGCACATGTTCATGGCATTTTCTACAGTGGAAAGAAACATGCTCATAATTGACTGGCTCTATCCATTTGAGATACTTATGCACAAGGAAAACATTATCTCGTAGTGCCTTTGCAATATGCATGTAAACACAAATCCTAGCATAGGATGTGTATTTGTTGATCCTTGTTTGATCTACAATTTTGACAAAGTTTCCCAGAGAATTACCTATGTCTCAAAGTGTTTCTTCGTCCCAGTAATCCTACGGGAGGGAGTACATTCAGATCCACACTGAAGCCCATGTGAAATCTTCTTTAACAGGGCTAAACCTTTCTACTCAGTTATGAAAGTAGAGGCCTGCAGAATTGAAGAAGTAGGGGCCTCCATCCATTATTCTATCCTTATCTTCCAACATGGAAAATATAATATTGAAGAAGCCCTTGGATCCTAGCTGGATGTCAAAATGGTACAAACCATTTCATACATCAAACTTCCAACTACACTCGCATATGGAACATGAGACATGTCCTCCTCCTCTTCTTGTGTATTGGGACACTGATCCACAAATAACTTTACACCAACAGGAATAGGGAGCTTTATCAGTTTACATTCCTACATATTAAACCTCTGCAATATTGTCTCGACATATTTTCTCTGATTTAACCAGAGTTTCCTCTTTTTCCGATCTCTTTTAATTTCCATTCCCAAAATGAAATTTGAAGCACCAAGATCCTTCATGTCAAATTTAGAGGACAACTGATTTTTCACATCCTGGATAATCTCCTTGTTAATTCCTATTAGCAACATGCCATCGACATACAAGACCAAATAAATCAAATGATCACCAATTAATTTAAAATACACACAGTGATCCTCTTTGCTTCTTGTGAATCCAAGTCCCAGCATATAAGTATCAAAATTTTTATACCACATCCTTGGTGATTGTTTTAAAACATACAGGGACCTTTTCATCTTGCATACTAGCTCCTTCTTTCTCTTCACAACAAAACCTTTTGGCTACTTCATATAGATTTCTTATTCCAAATCCCCATGTAGGAATATTGTCTTCACATCCATCAGTTCTACTTCAAAATAAAATGCATCGGCAACAGATAACAGAAATATTATAGAAGTTAACTTGGCAACAGGAGAAAAAATATCACCAAAATCAATTCCCTCAACCTGGGAATTGTTGGACACACCTACCACACTTAGAGGGGGGGGGGGTGAATGAGTGTGGGGATCTTTTTCCCAAAACTTCCCTCTTACATAAAACTCATTAGTTAGCATTCGACATTTACTCATTACTCATTGCTGTCATTAATAATTAGTTAGATGTGAATACATATCAGCAACATATATCAACAATATATCATCAACAAATCATCTCCACAAGGAACACAAGGAACACAAGATGTATGTACAATTTT
>ML790523.1:483775-523642 GCA_009831015.1 Picea engelmannii | reverse complement strand
TGTGCACCTTATCAATCATGATAAGACAATAATGAGTCATCTATACATTTTTCCAACAATGCATCATATACCAATGAAACCACATCGATCCATCTTCATCATGTATCAATGAAAACTCATTGATCCATATTCATCTATGCATTTTCATCAAGTACAATACATATTATATTACATCAATCATCAATCAATCAATCCTTTGACATCAATCAATCACTTGACATCAATCAATCAAACCATTGGCATCAATGACAACATGATCCAACAGGAATAACCCTTTGCTACTAACCAATATTTGTATTTCTCCACTTTTCCTTTTTCATTTAGCTTCTTTTTAAATACCTATTTGCTACCAATGGGATTTCTTCCAGTCATAAACTCCACTAGATCCCAAGCCTCATTCTTATCCAAGGCTATCATTTCTTCATCCATGGTTTTTTTCCAGATCTTTCCATCCTCTTAATCCACTTCCTCCCTGACAGTTCTAGGATCATCATCAGTAATAGAAAAAGAAAATTTTGAACGAAAATCAGATGGAGTATACCTTTCCAGTAGCCTTCTTTCTAGCACCGATCTCCTCAATACTAGAGCATGAGGATCGTCTTCTTATTATTCATGTTCTTCTATAGAGTCTGATTCATCGTCCTTTAAATCAAACTCTATTTTCTCTGGTTCTTCCTTACTTGGTAGGACTTCCTATTTAACAACATCCTCCATTTCTCTAAATACCACATCTCAATTATACACAACTTTCTTAGTTTATGGGTTCCAAAGATTATAACCTTTGAGACCATCTTTATACCCAATAGAGATACACTTTTCAGCCTTCTTATCTAGCTTACTCGTGTTTTCCTTTGGAACATGAACATAGGCCTCACAGCCAAATACCTTGATATGTGTCAGAGAAGGTTTCTTTCCAGTCCATAACTCTTGTGGAGTCTTGTCATCCAACGCTGATGAGGGTGATATGTTGAACAGGTAACATGCAATACCCATTGCCTCAGCCAAAAATTCTTACCCTAACTCGGCGCCACTAAGCATGCACCTTGATTTTTTCATCAGCGTCATGTTCATCCTTTCTACAACCCCATTTTGTTGATGTGTATATGGGTTATTCTTCTACCTTGCTATACCACACTTCTTACAAAATTCTTCAAATTCATTCTCGCAGAACTCTCCACCATTATCTGTCTACAACACTTTAATTATTTTCTCTGTTTGATTCTCAACAAGAGCCTTAAAATGTTTAAATATGTCAAACACTTCATATTTATTCCTGAGGAAATATATAAAATTATTCCTCAAGAAGTCATCTATAAATGAGACATGGTACACAAATTTCCCTAGTGATGGAATCAACACAGGTCCAAACACATCACTGTGAACTAGCTGTAAAATTCCTTCTGCCCTCGTTGCACCAGAGGGGAATCCTACCTGATTCTTCTTCCCATATACACAATGTTCACAGAAATCAAAATCCAGAGAGCATTTAGACATGCCTTCAACCAGACCTTTACTGTGTAGTAGTCAAAGACCCTTCTCTCCAATATGCCCTAGTCTTTGATGCCACGGCATAACCTTTTCTCTAGAGACTATAGGATTTATTTCTTCTTCAACTCCAATATCAGGAACAATGGAACTATTACACTGATAATTAATAGTGCTTCCTTACAACTTATACATAGTTCCAAACCGGACTCCATTCAGCAACACCATTGCTCCTCGAACCATCCTGCAGGTTTCCTTTTCAAATATTGTTTTTACCCCTGCATCATCCATTTTGCTTACAGAAATCAAATTTATGGACAAACCTGGGATGTGTAGAACACCAGGTAGTGTTTTAATCCTTCCATATATGAGCCTCAACTTGAATTTTCCTCGTCATATGATTTTGGTTGTTGAATCATCACCTAGGAAAATATTACCTCCATCATACCTTTCATATTCACAGAACCACTCCATGTGGGGAGACGTATGAAAGGATGCACCTGAGTCAACCAACCATGCCTCATGATCTGCATGTGTGCTTGAATAATCCAAGTACATCCCCTCCTTCTTCCTTGGAGGTATTTTCTTATGTAGAAGGATCTTCTTCAGATCCCTTCGTTTTCTCAATTTTGGATATACACTGCTTCTTGTAGTGCCCTTCTTTTTCACATCTCCAGCATACCTTTACAAAATTTCTAGGAGATTTATATCTACCCTTAGACTTAGATCTCCCACTTCAAGACTTAGATATATTTCTTTCCTGGGAGCGTCCTCTTGCAAATAATGTGTCTATGCTCTGTCCTTCCATGTTCTTTCATCTCATCTCCTATGACAGCAAGGATGAGACCACTTCATCAAACTTCAAGGAATTTGTATTAGTACCTATGGCCACAACCAGACTATCCAACGAGTCTGGTAAGGAGCACAGTAAACTGATACACTTATCCTCATCTGAAATTTTAATCTCAATAGATATTAGTTGACTTACCATAGTATTGAAGGCATTCAAATGATCTTCCACCAAGTCTCCATCTCTCATCCTCGGGTTATACAACTTATTTCTCAGGAAAAGTCTATTTACTAGGGACTTAGACTTATACAACTTTCCCAACTTATCCCATAAATATTTGGTTGTAGCTTCCTCTTATACATTCAGTAATACTGAATTTGAGAGACATAGTCAGATTGCGCTCTTCACCTTCCGATCCAACTTTTTCCAGTCATCTGATGAATTTCCTGTAGGTGTAGTACCTAGATCCACCATGATCCACTTATCTTTTTCCACCAACAGATCTTCCATCTTGAGCTTCCACAGCTCAAAACGTTTCCCATTAAACTTCTCGATCTCCATTTTTGAATTGCTCGCCATTTCTTTTAACCTAAAAAATCAATACCACAGATCTCCCACTATAACAAGTCTTATCACAGTCCCAAGCCAAACCTTTGACCACAAAGGCATCCTCCTGAAGCCAACAAAGCTATGATACAATATTTATATTTTAACCTTGTACAATATTTACTACAAACATATTTTCGGTAAAAGAACAGAAAAGATACAATGGAAAATACAAACATTACATAGATAATTTTCCCCTGGAAACCCAAACTGGGAAAACCAACATATTCTATATTCATTCATAGTGATACATTGTTTACAATAAAATATACATATAGGAGCCAACATCATCCAAAACCATAACCCAATGACCTAGATTAGTCAACAACCCTAATTCCTTAACCGGAAATACAAAGCCATCGAAAAAAACCATGTGCCAAAAAACTGCCCAACAATGGACATGAAAATCGAGGCGACACGAAAAATGAGGTAAAAATGTGACATGTTTCCCGAGGCAAAAAAAATTCTCAAGGACGTTTCCCCCAAACCCCCGCAAGGGGGGATATCGCCCCCATGCATTCCCCATCAAACCCCCTTGTGCACCTGACGCAACATAGTAGACACTATATCTAGTTGTGAAAATAATTTAACATATACCCAATAGTATAAGCCTAGAAGATGGATACAAAGATATCAATCAACTACATTCATCGAGAGTAGTATAAGCCTAGAAGATGGATACAAAGATATCAATCAACTACATTAATCGATTTATTTTATTTCTTTATTGCAACAATCGTCTGGTGAATATTTATACATGAAGTTTGTTATTTCAACGCCCATTCCTATGGTTTAATTCAGCGGGGATAACTCAATTGTGTGAGCATCAAACTGAGATCTGAAGGTCGTGGGTTTGATCCACCCTCATTTTATTGCATGATAACAAAGATCATACATTATTGTTCTGTGGCCCAATGGTAGCATGTCTAACTCCATATCATAAGGTTGCATGTATGATTCACGTCGGGTTCAAACCTTATTGTTCTACCTTGAACATGGGATTAGCTTCGTGAGATGGACAAACTCTTGAAAACATTTTGTTTGGATGTGTCTAAAATATGTAAACTACATATCTCATGTTCACAAGAGACTTGGGTTATCGGGATGCTCTATTCTAATATGTTTCCACGCTACATCAATGGACCGTGGGATTTTTTCACCAAGGAGATAAAACTACATAGGAAGGAGTTGACAACACAAATTTGAGGCCCATTCCTAGAGTAACTTAGCAAACAGAATGAGACAAAATATGTGTTTAATTATTTCTCTCCTGTGATAAAGACGACATTTGCGCTAGGTAACTCCAAGGTACTTCCAATGTTGGCCAAGAGGAAGGTGGTCCAAAATCATAGACCAAGAAAACATGATGTTTTTTGGCTCAATATAACCCTATTGCATTGCTCAAAGCCAGCATAACCAAGTACACTACATAATGACATCCTTGATATCTTGTTTAATTTTGCATTAAGCATTGTGTTGGTGCTCAGTGAAAAATACCCATAGACTAGTTTGTATAGACATTTTGAACAATTCCATCTCAAGTTTCTCCATCATGCAAACAATTGAAGCACCCTTGACTTGAGTAAGAGGTCATATGTGACCAACTCCATAACTTAATTACAACTCTCTTTATTACACTCAACTGTAATTCTAGTTTCAAAATTGGCCAAGGCTTCCACTCATGAATTGGGAGGTCAAACAGATATCCAACCATGACAATACCCTTTTTGAAAAAAAATTTGCTAGAGAAGATAGCATTTTTTGCTAGAGCCTCACCATTAAAATACATGAGGGGTGACCACCATATGAAATGGTTGTTAAATGAGAGGCTTGTGAAAATTCATCCACCTTTCTAGGTAAGGTAGTACTTAATCTCCTATTATTATTTCCATATTATTTGAGAGACAAAGGTTCTTTGGATCTTGACCTTAGTCAAGGTTAGAAAGAGAGAGTGTGGAAGTTGACATTTACCCAGTGGGAATCCACTTGAGATGCAATTTTTCAAAAGAAATTTCATCTCTAATTTTCATCCACCACTTGAATTACCCATTTCATACATAAATTCTAACCCTAGCTAAAGGACCCGATCATCTTAAGTCCCCCCTCTCATTATATATAAAGACCCCAATTAACCCAATAAAATTCTTTATTTCCCTACAAATAGCCAAAACAAAGTTGTGAAGGAACTACTCCAACCTTGGATATGACACAACAGATGAAACTTGACAAGATGAGTGATACACATGGCTATCAACAAGAACCTTAGAAAAAATATGGAACTTAGCCACTAGTGAGATGAAAGGGATCCCCAAAAACTTGAATACCTAGCCAAGTTGAAACCAATATCAACATTCATTGGCTAGCCAGAAAAGGATATAATCTTGAGACAACATGTAGAATTAGTTATTAACCATTTGAAGTTTAGATCTTGGGGCTTTGTTGAATTTTTTAATATATTCTTAAGTGTTATCCACTTACTCCTCTAGGATGGTTAAAAAGGATTGAATCATCTACAAAATTCCCATTGACCATCTAACCATTGTCATTTCAGAGATTGGGGTCACCTTAATGAGTCATTGAGCAATTCGATATTAAATAATATATCCTAAAGGCTTTACTACCATAACATCCAAAGTCACAACCAATGTCACATTCAGGGACTAGGGTGACCTTAATTAGTCATTGAGAAATTCAATAGTAAATAATATATCCTAAAGGATTTGCTACCATAACATACAAAGTGGTGGCCAATGGGATATGTTGCTAACTGATCTAAACAAACCAACTGCCTCCAACTTAGCTAGGTTGACATATAGGCAAGTTGAAGCATAAAAATTTGACAAAGGGATAAGATTCATGAGTTTGGCCAACTCTTAAAAAACCTTTTCTTTTGTGTGTTTTTGCAGTATGTAAACTAAAAAGTTTTGAACAAGAGATTCTAACCCCATTGGAAACATTGACATAACCCATCACATCCTTGTTGAATGAACATCAACACTCACTTCCATGTCAAACACCTTTGCTAACATCCACATTTGTTTTCTTCTCTTAATAAAGTGTTTTTTTTTCAAACTTTACTTCAAAAATGATAAAAGAGTCTATGCTCAAAGGGATTATAGGTCAAATTGATAGTAGTCGCATACATTAAACCTAGAAAAAAAGAAGTGACTATTAAAAGGGTACTTGGTTATAATAAAGAGCGATAAAAATATAAAGAAACAATGATTGATATCATGTTCAAATTAGGGTTATGGTTATTAGGATTCGAGCCCCACCCATTAAATGGGGTGCAACAATGGGCAAGGAGGGTCCCATTCTTTGCGATTTTTTTTTCTTTAGGAAATGTTCCATTGATATGGTCAGGTCGCATCAAGGAACTTTTCATTCTCATCATGAGGATAAGGTTTGGTGAGTTTCTCTTAGCTTCAACATTCATGTGTCCCCTAACCAATCATTCTACTTTGTGGATAATGTGCTACTATATTTGTAAAAGCGAGTTGAACTAGGAGGAGAATGAACCTTGAATGGATCTTGACTCATCAAGCACAGATTCAACCCCCGATACTCTAGAATCCTTCAAAGGTGTCCCTGGTCAAGGTCCACTTTCACAACTTGCACCAAAATTTTCAATTGGAGGTTGACACAAATTAGATCCCGGTGATACCAATTAAAGTTGCATAAATGATCATTTTTAAACATACAAGCCTTTCATTTTTTTCCATATACATACTAAAATCTCAATTCTAATACACTACCATGCTTCTTAAAATTCAATGGACCATGGGAGTTTTAAACCAAGGAGAGAAAACTCCCTGGTTATGGACACAAGAAGGAGTTGACAACATAGGTTTGAGGCCCATTCCTAAGGTAAATTGGAAAACATAGAGAACCAAAACATGTGTTTAATTTTTTATCCCTTATGAAAAAGAGGACATTTAGGTTGGGTTATTCCAAGGTAATTCAGGTGCTAACAAAGAGGAAGGTGGCCCAAAATCATAGACCAAGAAAACACGACTTTTTTTGGCTCAATATAACCTTGTCACATTCATCAAAGCCAACATAATCAAGTAGACTACTTAGATTACATCCTTTGTAACATGTTTAATTTTTCATTAAGTGCTAGCTTGGAGCTCAACGAAAATACCAGTAAACTAGTTTGCATAAACATTTTGAACAATTCCATATCAATTTTCTCCAGCATGCAAATAGTGCAAACACCCCCAGCTTTAGGAAGAGGTCATATGTCACCATCTCCTTAACTTACTTAATTAAAACTCTTTGTTACACTAAACTAAAATTCTAGTTTCAAAATTGTCCAAGGCTTCTACTCATAGATATGGGATCAAACAAATCCCATAGAATTTTTTGCTAGAACCTCACCATTAAACTACACTAGGTGTGACCACCATATGCAATGGTTATTAAATGAAAGGCTTGTACAAAGTGAGTCATTTTTCTATGTGAGGTAGTTCTTAACGTCCTCTTTGTATTTCCATGTAATTTAAGAGGCAAAGGTTCCCTATATATTGACCTTAGTCAAGGTTAGTAAGAGAGTTTGGAAGTTGAGATTTACCCAATGGGATTCCACTCAAGGTGTAATTTCATAGAATAAATTTCATGTTACTTTTTCATCCACCACATGAAGTACCATTTTTTCACACAACCCCTAACCCTAGTTAATGGATCCAATCATATTAATCCCCGGCCACTCCTTAGTTATGCAACAAAGACCCCAATTAACCCAATAAAAGTCTTTATTTCCCTACAAGTTACCCAAAAAAAATTGTGAAGGAACTTCTCCAACCATTATTACACACAACAGATGAAATTCGAAAAGATGAGTAATACACATCGGTATCAAACAAAACCTTAGAGTAAATATGGAACTTAGCCACTAATTACATAGGTCCAAAAATATATTTCCCTCCTTTCTTGTCTATTATCTGTAAAATAACCTCCTAGGGAGCCTTTGATGAATCCTGAAAGATGAAAGGGATCCCCATAAACTTGAATATTAGGCCAGTTTGAAGCCAAGACCAACGTTCATTAACTAGCTAGTTAGAGATGTCATCTAAAGACAACATGTAGCTTTGAGTCTTAGCTTTTTGAAGTTTGGATCTTGAGGCGTTGCTAAATATTCAAATATACTCCATAGTGTTATCCATCAAATCCTCCTCTGGTATGGTTAGAAAGGATCTAATCATCTACAAAATTCCCACTGACCATCTACCCAATGTTAGGTTCAGAGATGGGGGTGCCCTTAATGATTCATTGAGAAATTCAATAGTAAATAATATATCCCAAGGGATCTACTACCATAACATACAAAGTTGTAGCCAATGCACAATGTTTCCTAATCGATCTAAACAAACCAATGTACTCCAAGTTAGCTTGGTTGAAAAATATGCAATTTGAAGCATAGAAAAAGGAAGCCTCGGTGGTACAAACAAAGAAGTGGCCAAACCCTAGAGAATGAGGCATGGCCATGATGAAAATCCACTCCACATGGTCATAATATTTATGAAAGTACAACTTGATAAAAAGTGTGTTTATCATGAGGATTTTAGGCCATTCCATACCTTACCAAACAATCATGTCATTTTCAAGTATGTATCATCCTCAAATGAAGCTAGTTTTATCTAGCCTAATTATTTATGGAAAAATGTAGTGAATTCGCAAGGCCAAAGTTTTGGCCATAATCTTGTAAAAAACATTGAAGAGGGTGATCAACCTTTAGTTGGTAATTATATTTGGTATGGATCATCCTCAAATGAAACTAGTTTTTATCCACAAGGACAAATCTTTAGCCAAAATCTTGTAAGAAACACCAAGAAGGGTGATCAACCTCTAGCCAATAATCAACACTAGGTATCTTTCTTTAGGAGTAAATTTAATGAATCCTATGTTAATGAATGACCTAGGGACATTTTGTGAATTTCTTCCTTTCACTAAGACGTTGAGGCCCAAAAAAATCCCAAGTGGCCTTGAAATATTTACACAAATACATATCCAAGCCAAAAGACTTCTCATCTACCATCTTCATTAGGGATTTTTCCATTTTTGACAAAGTCAAATCCTAGTTTCATTTTCTTTCAGGTTTTCATGGCCACCCTGTATGCATCAATGATAACTTGAGATTGAAAAATATAGTGATAATGGCTAACAAATTATATCTCAATTTCCTCATGGTTGGTTACCCATCTAACCAAAGTCTCTAGGGCTCCTATTTTTTCATAGGACTCCTTTATAACAAATTTGAAAAAAGGATTTATGGGTAAATCTCAAGATTTGAGCCAATGAATCTAAGAACGAATTTGGGAACCCTAGGTTTTCATCCACCTTCAAGAATTGTTGTAGCTTAATAAATCTCATTGGCATTGCTTTGTCATACAATGTGAACTATAACCACCAAAAACTTCTTCAAACTCTTATTCAGACACTTTCAAGTGTGATCTTTGCACGGCTACTAGATGCTTTCCAATCACCCTCATTAATTTTGTAAATTGATCAATAGTATTGTTTCACCACCATTTGTCGTCCTCTCACATTCTACGAAGAAAGTTCCAAATATTCTCAATGACTAAAATACAAGTTAGGCACTACAAAATGAGACAAATTGACCAAGTATCTAGACTTTGGGATTCACATATTGGTCACTCCCTAAGATATGAATAAAACAATGGATTGATGTTGATATAGGGTAATTTCCCCCAAAACATTCACCACCCTACCCCCTCCACAATCAAAAAATAAATAATTTTTATTCGACATCAAAGCATTAAATCAATAACCTTCATAAGTCATTCAAATTTGGACCTAAAATTAGACCAATTGAACCATAAACTCAAAATATTCTTTGTCCATGTAATTTTTGGGGTTATAGAGGAAAATTCAGGGCTTAAGGCCATATGCTCTAATTGAGGTGAGTAGGCATGGTTAATCCCATTCTTGTTATCCTAGGACTCCACATTATTAAGGCCTCCACATAATAATAAACTTCTAGGAGGTATTCTTCTAACAAATCCTACAAGATTCCTCTCTCTTATGCTTCATTGGAGGGATACAAGTTGGTAAGATCAAGGAACATGACATCAAGACTCAAAATCACCCACACCACTTTGTTGGATGGGTTGACCTCATGATCAATCATATATATTTGATAATTTATGCAAGACGATGATGGCCACCCCCTACCTTCCTCATGCAAAGAATGAACAAAACTACAGCAATATAACATAAATATCTACATTAATATGCATTTATATTGTGAGATTTATTTTCTAGTTATTATTCAAGTTTTTTTTAAATCTTACACTAGCATGTGTGTTCATTTATACCATAAATCTAGTACATTTATATTGTCTCTAGCTTCAGAGTGAACTACCCATGGGAAACATTGTATATGAGGAGTAGCACACCAATTACATGCACTAGAACCCTCAACCCACCATTAAAATCATCTTAAATTCTTCTTTCAAGTAAACTGTGAAAAACCATTTTTTTCTTCTTTAGTGAAGGTATTCGACTCTTCAAAATTCTTTCGAGGTTTTGTGTATTTTCAATGAAGACCTTGCTTTTTTGTTATCTGGGACTCTTTTTGAGTGGGTGATTTTGGTTGGGAAAACTATATTTTCTAGGGTTTTTAGGTTTGACAATAATATAAAACCCAGTATCACTACACAACGTATAGGAGGCCTCCATAGAGCTTGATATGGATGCATATAATTTACTTGAATTCAATACACAAGGAGATGGTTATGATTACCCCGAATTACTAATATCGACCAGTTGATCAAGTCTCTTGTTTGGGAATACATGTCTCAACCCTTAGATGAAAATTATCTCATTAGTGTTATGTTAGGCCTTAACATTAATGAAAAAGTTGGAAATGATGCTAAATAGAGTAATAATCAATTAGGTATTAGTGGGGATTCCCTAGTTGTTGGCATGAGCAAGATTAATTTTGAATAACCTTAGTGTGAGGATGATAACAATGATTATTTCAAGAGGGATACTCCCCAGCATGCTTGTAAGTATTGTGGGATTCATAATACCACTTTTATTATTCATTGTAATGTTCTCGCATGCATGAAATGGTTCTACAACTCCCAAGGAAATACTTCAAGTTCTCATATCGTCAGTCATTTGGTAAGCAAATTTTGCATTCTTTTTTTGGGTATTCTCTATTTCATTTTTTGATATTGAAATATCTAAAGGGTATTTTTTATTTTATTTTAAAATTTTCATGTCTATTAATACCTCTTGTATACATGTGTATATACTCTCATTCCCTAGAGAGAGGGGACCATTAAGGTTTCAAATCTTGGTGTCTTAAGTGCTTTAAGCCTCCTTTCACACATCAATACAATTAAAGGTATGACATGTAATAGTTGACCCCACACATGGCTAGCTAGGAGGGTGCTACCATCAATCACATGTATGTTTTTTTCTCCTTTAATTCCAAACAATTCAACTCAATCTCATCTAAGCAATCCAACACATCAATCATGACATAGTAATCTAGTAAATCATCCATAATATAATGACTAGATATCTCATCAAAGCATACAAAACTATCGAAGAAAAAACATTAAATACGTTTAGTCCTTTGCCTTATCAAAGACTGGTCACTAGTCCAAACCAATACTCCACTAATAGGATGACCACCAGGGGGAACCACATCCAAGGGGCATATTTCCACCAAACCAACACAACCACCTAAACCTAGGTGTTACCTCCCTATCAAGGCTCAAGCTTGATGAGGGTGTACAATAAATCACTAAGTATTCAAAAAATTTACTCACTCAATCTCATAGGTCAAATCAAGTATCAAACATCAACTATGTCCAATAAACCAAATCAATGATCAAACATAATTTCTATCCAATAGACCGAAGTTATGGATCATACATCCAATTATTCAACCATAGCATGGTCGCGGGGCTCCTAGACTTATATCACTACCATACCCAGGAGGGTTATGGTGTGCAAGGATCTTACTACCACACAAAATCCCTGATGCATACCCTCGATTGGGAAAGGAGCATACTTGATAGTGGCACCCCTCTACAAGGATTTTACTACCACTCTAGCCCCTGATGAATACCCTTAGTTAAGAAAGTATCATACATAGTAGTGGTTTCTCAAGGGACCGAAATTAATAGTTTTTTGGCACAATTGAGTATTAGTACCACTAGTTGGTCAACTACACCCCCAACCCCATATGCCCACAAATTCATAATCAAGACAAATCTCTTAGTCAAGGAAAAAAATTCCCAAATTCTTCAACAACAGCCAGCTCCCTCACACTAAGGATAATAATTCACTCCCAAGAATGTCTCTCGTCCTTCCCTTTTCCCCTACCATAATACACATGGGGTGAAATTAGGCTTAGGGGAAGAAACGCAAGCCTCATAAAGTGGGTAAAAGGTGAATTAGAGCTCATTCCCCTTAGAATTTTTACTCCAATTTAATTTAGGAAGTGTTTTCAAGTCACTTCCCCCCTTCCTACATGCAATAATTAGCTAGGTCATCCTTATTGAATAGTGGCCCCTTTTTCCATTGGATGCAATTTCCACGACCTTAATTAATAGTCATTCGATCGACTCCCATCATATAACCTAGGTTAGTACAGGTCCTAGGAAACATAATGTGCAGTACAAGGTCAACATTTCAAAAAAATCTTCATAATATGCACATACATATAAAAATTGATCCATAATGCATCATGAACCATTGGTAATATATCATAAACCATCAAGGAAATTATCCACCATTAATGATCATGAAATATATATTCATCTATAATAATTACCAAGGACATAATCATAAATATTCATCAATAATCATTGAGGACATAATCAATCATTACCAATAATAATCACTAAGCGAATCAGCATTAATAATAATAACCAAAGGCATAAGCATCAATAATAATTGTCAAAGAAATAATGAGTTCTAAGACATCCTCCTCCAATCGAGAATCATGACCTGAATCATAACCCATAAATATCAACCCTAAGGCCCCTAGTGAAGTATCAAAAAAAATCATAAGGCACTAGGAGTGTTGCATTCCATTGGACCAGTTGATGAGAATGCTCGCACATGTTCATTATAAACCTAATTATGGCATTTGTGGCATTTGTTATTAAAATTAAAGATTCTTATTTCTTTAAAAATAAATGATTTAACTCCTTTCCCATTGTTGAGTCTTGTCATGGGATAGATATTTTCCTTAATGCCTTTTCTTTGGGCTCACTATATGGGATATATTGTTGGAACTGCATACTCAACTAATGTAATGTCTCTTCTATTGTTTTTTAAAATCATGATTAAATATCCTTGTAGGCATCCATTGATATTTGGTTTTGTATTACTTAATGGATTTTTTTCTTTGCTACCATTCTTAAGGTGGAAACAATCTTCTCTAGTTGTAGTGTCCATTCTGTGTGTAAGAACAATTTCAATCCAACTTTCTTTTTACTAGCGTATTTAAGTAAAGAATTATTTCCAAGCCTTATAAATTCCCAGCTTCATTACATCTTCTTAGATAAAAACCAACTAATTCAGTGTCATAACAAAAAAATTAAGATGTTATTGTGTTGAAGTTAGGCACTGAAATTTTCTCAAAGTTTTACCAAATATTTGTCTACAGAAGACATCCATCTTTGACCAACCCTTTGATATTCACTCTTGTCATCTAGGGATTGTCATGAGGGATTTTATTCTTGTGTAGATGTGAAATTTGAGGCGTAAGTATTATTATTCTTGAATTTCATCTCCTCCATGGGGAATTCCAGTGCTACTAGATACTATGTATGCAAGTCTCTTGAATAATGTAAATTTTGTGTACATGTCTCATTGTTTTTCTGGCATTATATTGGTGGTATAAAAATAAAATTGTAAATTTAGCATAGCAGTGTATATAGCTAGATATAACTTATAAAGTTTGAATGGGATACAAATGTATGATGTAGCCATTTTTTTTGAAAGAATAACCAAGAGGGGATGGAATGTTGATATTAGTAATTGGTATGGTATATTGTGTAACACACCCAACCCCTGAGTGGCTTTCCTAGGGATGGGATCTCAAAATTACATTCTCCCTAAGTGATCAAAACCTTCATTCGGGGTCTCTACCACATTCGTCTCATCCAAATTTCTCCAACCACGGTCTCCATGCTCAAAACCAAGTCCAGAACCAACGGATATATCTCTCTGAAGTTCTATGGGCGTTCATTGGTTGAGGTCCACGTGACGCCCACGTGGATCCACCTCAAACATGTTATTTACAAGTTCCTCCCTCCACAGTGGAAGACCATCCACTGTCTAATCCCATGACTAGACTTACTCTCTTTCTCCTATATCAGTTGTGGAGGAATTCGACGCTTCCTGCCTCTTCATTATCTATGCACAAAACCACTCAGATTTTTGAACTTCCGAAGTCCCGTAAGCTCACCACGTGGCTCTGGCCTTCAGGTCATTTGGTCTCTCTCTACCATAATACATCTCGGATCCTCTAGAGTCCCAAAGTCCTGAAGTCTCAGAGTCCTGATCACTTCACCAACCACGTTGGCTAGGCGTACACGTACCAGGAACTGACACGTAGGATGGGTCAGGGTGACATGTGTTACGTTCCAATGGGCCTATAAGGTATGTGATACACATGAATCCGGATGACATGTGGAACGTCAAGCTGGGGTCTACGTCACCCTGAGTGACATCACTGCAGCACATCACCCTGGACTGACCGACTTCTACCATTCCTTAGATCTCACGGTCGAGATCCGGCCACATATATTTATAGATCTACGACTCTTGTTACCTAGGGGATTCAGCATTTGGGAGTGTTATGATGCAAACTCCTCTCATCTCCCGAAGGGTCCAATCTTTGAATTAAAGGGGCTAGCACTATGTGTCCCTGGTATATTGACGGTTGGGATAGAACCTGAAGGATCCCTCGATCTACGGTTCTGGGTTCTTCGCGGCTCCGGCCTTCAAGGTTTTGGATCCTGGTTCAATTGTTCATATAGGTTCACCTAACCACCTAGGGAACCACCTAACATCGGTCAACCTTACAGGTAACCGTAAATCTCGGTCGTCTTTGGTCGGTTTATGACTATGAGGGTCGATAATACTCTGAAGTCTCGGACTTTCGAAGCTCCGGATTCAAAAGGAAATTAGCTCCCTCGGGCTTAGCCTAAGGTTCCTAGGTATTGGTCATATGGGTCCTCTTGAACAGATCTCATCCACTCATCTTCCAAATGAAGATATTTCCCTTTTTCAAGGCATGAACCTTGTTATCCTTCCTGATCTTTATCATGAAATGGTTAAGGACTTGGGCCTGAAATCCCGGTCGCACGACAAGGAGTCTGAAAGAGGTATCCTCTTCAAACAGACAGGTTCAGGTCAACACGACATCTCCTATCTCAGTCGTCTTACAAGCTTATGTCCCAGGAAGCTCATGAGCTAAGTTGGGCATACAAACTATCAGTCAGAACTGTAAGTTCACAAAGAGATGAAGGCATACACATATCGTAATCATTCCACAAAAAAACCATTTATAAATACACATATGTATAAATCCATGCATTCATACCAGTTCAATACATAAAATAGGAAAATAATTATCAGAACCAGATAATGTGAAGCATTTGTTGAAAGGGGTGTTCATTTCCACCCAACCATAGGATTAGTCACTCTTAACAAATTAACCACTAGCCACCCCCGAGGTAGACCATGATGCTCTGTGATAAAATCCTTTCTTCTGGCTCAGTGATAGTAGGGACGGAGGTTACTTTCCTCCTCCTATGGGATATTAGCAACGGTTTAAACAATACCAAGCAAACATGACCAACCTCATTTATCATCTTGTATCATAACCCTACTAGCCATTTCCCTGCGACCAGAATGCTCATTTCCTAGTTCTTCCTTGAACCCTAGAGCTTAGCCTCTCGTCTATGCACTCTTCACAAGTCTTCCTCTGCCCACCACACCTTCCTCTCTTGCATTTCTCAGCAAGGTTGTGTGTGGCTCGAATTCCCATCCCATGATCATATATGAAAGCCTTACATATGGGTGTTATGCCCCATCCCCTCATTAACTCTTCAAGAGGTCTTCCCACCTACCATCATGGTTGTAATTCATTTATGGGTCAGAGGATTGTTCTGGTCCTGAGCAATTAAATCCTGTAAGGTACTTTTTTGGTGGAGGTTAACACAACCATTCCTGGTCCCCTTCACCATCTCTTTCATAGAATTCGTGGTCTCTCTTAGTACACCCCCCTTCCAGCATTCATGCAACACTTATCCATTTTCTAGTAAATAACAGAATTTAAATTCATTGACATTTTATGTAAAGGTCCATCAAATCAAACATTCACACATATTCAGTTTTCCATAGTCCCTTGGCCAATATAGTTATATTTACAAACTAGGGGAAACAAGGTGTTACAATTCCCTCACCCTTAAAGGAACATCGTCCTCGATGTTCTATCTGTCAACATGCTCTGTATATATATAGAAGTGAACAAAAATGGATATGCATGTCTCATGGCATCCTCCATTTCCCACGTAGCCTCATATGGGCCAAATTTTTTCCACTGTACCTTGACCTGTGCAATGGTTCAGTTCTTGAGTGGTGTTTCCTTCCTATCTAGTATGCATTGAGGTTCTAGTTGGAATTCTCCCTCCAGATCCACCTGGATCATAGACCAGACAATTATATGATTCAACTCATGTACATATTTCTTCAATAATGAAACATGGAAAACATTATGTTCCTTTACTGTGGGAGGGAGTGCTAACCTATACGATACAGGTCCCACTCTATCTAAGAATTCAAAGGTTACACAATACCGAGGTGTCATTTTGGCACAAGCTCCCATTCTCAAGGAACTCTTCCTAGGCCTAACTATGAGATAGACATAGTCTCCTGTCTTGAACTCTCTATGATTTCTCTTTCTGTCGGTGTAACTCTTATGTCTATGCTGAGAAATTTTTAGATTTTGATTTATCTGAATCACTTGTTGTTCCATTTCCTTCACCATGTTGGGTCTGATTCTAATTCTATCCATTGGATTACTCCATCTGATTGGAATCTTGCATTGTCTACCATAGAGGGCTTCAAAAGGGCTCATCTTTAGCGACTCATGATAATCGTTGTTGTAGGAAAATTCTACCAATGGCAGGTAGTCTTCCCACTTATTAGGATGATGCATTCCATGCATTATTAACATGTATTCTAATATTTGGTTTAATATTTATGTTTGTCCATTAGTTTGAGGGTGATAGGTTGTGTTAAACAACAATTTAGTCTCAAAACCTACCATCAAGGATTTTGAAAATCTTGAAGTGAATTTTGTGTCTCTTTCAGATACAATATCCCTAGGCATGCCATGCAGTCTAAATATCTCCTTCATGAAGATGTTGTTGATATCTATTGCCTTGTAAGTCGACTTGACAGGGATGAAGTGAGGAGACTTGCTCAATTTTTCGACCACCACCATGATGGCCTGATTTTGCTTGGATGATTTTGGTAATCGGGTGATGAAATCCATGGAGATGGTTTCCCATTTCCATTCTGGGATTGGTAGAGGTTGTAATAACCCTACTGAGTGTCGGTGTTCTTCCTTAACTTGTTTTCATTCTAGACACTTATCTAAATAATCAGCTCTATCCGTTTTCAATCTAGGCCAATAGAATTTTTTCCTAGTGGTCGTGATCATTTTATGATATCCTTGGTGACGAGTATGTGGTCTCTTGTGTAGTTCATCCATTATGAATCTCTTCAAGCCATCACAACTTGGGATATACAATATGTTTCTGTAAGTCAGCAGACCTTCATCCAGCACCTGATATCCTTCATATTGTATCCCTATGGGCTCTTTCTTTAGGTACGATGTCACGGTATTGAAGAATGCATTTCTTTCTTATGCATTCCTGACTCTTTTCCTGACATTCGTTTCACATGTGCTCACCGCCACCAGGTGAATCGTTTTCACACTTCTGCTAAGGGCATCAGCCACCCTATTTTCCTTCCCTTTGATATGTTTGATTTTGAAATCAAACTCACTAAGGAGATCCATTCGCCTCGCTTGTCTAGAATTGATTTTTGGTTGATCAAACAGGTGCCTCAACCCACAATAGTCATTCATAAGTACAAATATCCTACCCAGGAGATAATGCCTCCACATTTTTAAAGTGTGCACTATGGAAGCCAACCCTAGATCATGGGTCACATAATTAATTTCATGCTCATTCAATTTTATGGATTCGTAGAAAATTATACGTCCTTCTTGCATAAGCACTCCTCTGAGTTCTTCCTTGCAGGCATATGTACACACGAGGAAGTCATTATCAGGGTCTGCAATCTTCAGCACAGGTGCATGGGTCAGAAGGTATTTCAGTGCCTAAAATCTTTCTTCACATTTTGATGTCCAAGTGAATTTAACCCTCATTTTCTAAAGGGTAGTGATTGGACAACCAATCTTGGAAAATCCTTTTATGAACCTTCTATAGTATCCTACTAAGCCTATAAAGGATCTGATATTAGATACATCCTTTGGGGTAGGTCATTCCATAATAGATCTGATCTTGTCAGGGTCTACTGCCACTCCTTCTTTCGAAATAACATGGCCTAAGTAATGGACTTGCTTCTGGAAAAGGTCACACTTGTTGAACTTAGCGTAGAGATGATGCTCTCTTAGTACTTGAAGTACAAGTCTAAGATGTTCTTCATGTTCATCTTTATTCTTGGAGTAGATTAGGATATCATCAATGAAAACCAATACAAATATTTCAAGGAATTTGTTGAGTACATTATTCATCAAGCACATAAAAGTGGCGGGGGCATTGGTTAATCCAAGTGGCACCACCACAAATTCATAGTGACCATACCTTGTCCTGAAGGTTGTTTTTTGGATGTCTTCATCCATGATTCGAACTTGATGATATCCAGAACTCAATTCAATCTTTGAGAAAATGGAATCACCCCCTAATTGGTCAAACAAGTCATCGATTCCTTGTAAGGGGTACTTGTTCTTTATGGTTGTGTTATTGAGTTGTCTATAGTCTATGCACAGTCGAAGCGTGTCATCTTTCCTCTTCACAAATAGGATTGGTGATCACCATGGAGACACACTAGGTCGGATGTATCATTTTTCCATCATTTCTTTTAGTTGTAGCTTGAGCTCAACTAGCTCGGGTGTACTCATCCTATAGGGTGTCCTAGACACTAGCACTACTCTTGGTGCAAGTTCTATCGAGAATTCAATGTCTCTTCTTGGAGGTAGACCCGGTACACCCTTCCAGCATTGATGCAACACTTATCCATTTTCTAGTAAATAACAGAATTTACATTCATTGACCTTTTATGTAAAGGTCCATCAAATCAAACATTCACACATATTCAATTTTCCATAGTCCCTTGGCCAATATAGTTATATTTACAAACTAGGGGAAAAAGGGTGTTACAATTCCCTCCCCCTTAAAGGAACATCGTCCTCTATGTTCTATATGTCAACATGCTCTGTATATATATAAGTGAACAAAAATGGATATCCATGTCTCATGGCATCCTCCATTTCCCACGTAGCCTCATATGGGCGAAATTGTTTCCACTGTACCTTGACCTATGCAATGGTTCAGTTATTGAGTGGGGTTTCCTTCCTATATAGTATGCATTGAGGTTCTAGTAGGAATTCTCCCTTCGACTCCACCTGGATCATATACCAGTCAATTATATGATTCAAATCATGTACATATTTCTTCAATAATGAAACATGGAAAACATTGTGTTCCTTTACTGTGGGAGGGAGTGCTAACCTATAGGCTACAGGTCCCACTCTATCTAAGACTTCAAAGGGTCCACAATACTGAGGTGCCAGTTTGGCACAAGCTTCCATTATCAGGGAACTCTTCCTGGGCCTAACTATGAGATAGACATGGTCTCCTGTCTTGAACTCTCTATGATTTCTCTTTCTGTCGGTGTAACTCTTATGTCTATCATGAGAAATTTTCAGATTTTGTTGTATCTTAATCACTTGTTGTTCCATTTCCTTCATCATGTCAGTTCTGATTGTAATTCTATCCATTGGATTACTCCATCTGATAGGAATATTGCACTGTCTACCATAGAGGGCTTCAAAAGGGCTCATCTTCAGTGACTCATGATAATCGTTGTTGTAGGAAAATTCTACCAATGGCACGTAGTCTTCCCACTTCTTAGGATGATGCATTACATGCATTATTAACATGTCTTCTAATATTTGGTTTACTCTTTCTGTTTGTCCATCCGTTTGAGGGTGATAGGCTGTTTTAAACAACAATTTAGTCTCAAAACCTACCATCAAGGATTTTGAAAAGCTTGGAGTGAATTTTGTGTCTCTGTCAGATACAATCTCCCTAGGCATGCCATGCAGTCTGAATATCTCCTCCATGAAGATGTTGGTGATATCTATTGCCTTGTAAGTTGAATTGACATGGATGAAGTGAGAAGACTTGCTCAATTTGTCCACCACCACCATGATGGCATCATTCTGTTTGGATGATTTTGGTAATCAGGTGATGAAATCCATGGAGATGGTTTCCAATTTCCATTATGGAATTGGTAGAGGTTGTGACAACCCTGTTGAGTGTCGGTGTTCTTCCTTAACTTATTGTCATTCTAAACACTTAGCTAAATAATCATCTACGTCCTTTTTCAGTCCAGGCCAATAGAATTGTTTCCTAGTGGTCGTGATCATTTTTTGATATCCTTGGTGACGAGTATATGATCTCTTGTGCAAGTCGTCCATTATGAATCTCTTCAAGTCATCACAAATTGGGATATACAATATGTTTCTATAAGTCAGCAGACCTTCATCCAGCATCTGATATCCTTCATATTGTATCCCTATGGGCTCTTTCTTTAGGTACGATGTCACGGTATTGAAGAATGTATTTGTTTATTATGCATTCTTGAATCTTTCCCTGACATTCATTTCACATGTGCTCACCTCCACCAAGTGAATCGTTTTCACACTTCTGATAAGGGCATCAGCCACCCTATTTTTCTTCCCTTTGATATGTTTGATTTCGAAATCAAACTCACTAAGGAGAGCCATCCGCCTTGCTTGTCTAGCATTGATTTTTGGTTGATCGAATAGGTGGCTCAACCCACAATGGTCTGTCATAAGTACAAATATCCTACCCAGGACGTAATGCCTCCACATTTTTAAAGTGTGCAATATTGCAGCCAACCCTAGATCATGGGTCATATAATTAATTTCATGCTCATTCAATTTTATGGATTCGTAGAAAATTATACGTCCTTCGTGCATAAGCACTCCTCTGAGTCCTTCCTTGTAGGCATATGTACACACGAGGAAGTCATTATCAGGGTCTACAATCTTCAGCACATGTGTGTGGGTCAGAAGGTATTCTAGTGCCTAAAATATTTCTTCACATTTTGATGTCCAAGTGAATTTAACCCTCATTTTCTAAAGGGCGGTGATTGGACAACCAATCTTGGAAAATCCTTTTATTAACCTTCTATAGTATCTTGCTAAGCCCATAAAAGATCTAATATTAGATACATCCTTTGGGGTAGGTCATTCCATAATAGATCTGATCTTGTCAGGGTCTACTTCCACTCCTTCTTTAGAAATAACATGGCCTAAGTAATATACTTGCTTCTGGAAAAATTCACACTTTTTGAACTTAGCATAGAGATGATGCTCTCTTAGTACTTGAATTACAAGTCTAGGATGATCTTCATGTTCATCTCTGTTCTTGGAGTATATTAGGATATCATCAATGAAAATCAACACAAATATTTCAAGTAATTTGTTGAATACATTATTCATCAAGAACATAAAAGTGGCGGGGGCATTGGTTACTCCAAGTGGAACCACCACAAATTCATAGTGACCATACCTTGTCTTGAAGGTTGTTTTTTGGATGTCTTCATCCATGATTCGGACTTGATGGTATCCAGAACTCAATTCAGTCTTTGAGAAAATGGAAGCACCCCCCAATTTGTCGAACAAGTCATCGATTCTTGGTAACGGGTACATTTTATTTATGGTTGTGTTATGGACTTGTATATAGTCTATGCATAGTCTAAGAATGTCATCTTTCATATTCAAAAATAGGATTGGTGCTCCCCATGGAGACACACTGGGTTGGATGTAGCCTTTTTCCATCATTTCCTTTAGTTTTAGCTTGAGCTCAACTAGCTCGGGTGTACTCATCCTATAGGGTGTCCTAGACACTAGTACTACTCTTGGTGCAAGTTCTATCGAGAAGTCAATGTCTCTTCTTGGAGGTAGACCCGGTACCCCCTTCCAGCATTCATGCAACACTTATCCATTTTCTAGTAAATAGTAGAATTTACATTCATTGACCTTTTATGTAAAGGTCCATCAAATCAAACATTCAAACATATTTAGTTTTCCATAGTCCCTTGGCCAATATAGTTATATTTACAAACTAGGGGAAACAGTGTGTTACAATTCCCTCCCCCTTAAAGGAACATCGTCCTCGATGTTCTATCTGTCAACATGCTCTGTATATATATAAGTGAACAAAAATGGATATGCATGTCTCATGGCACCCTCCATTTCCCACGTAGCCTCATATGGGCAAATTGTTTCCACTGCACCTTGACATGTGTAATGGTTCATTTCTTGAGTGATGTTTCCTTCCTGTCTAGTATGCATTGAGGTTCTAGCAGGAATTCTCCCTCTGGCTCCACCTGGATCATATACCAGTCAATTATATGATTCAAATCATGTACATATTTCTTCAATAATGAAACATGGAAAACATTGTGTTCCTTTACTGTGGGAGGGAGTGCTAACCTATAGGATACAAGTCCCACTCTATCTAATACTTCAAAGGGTCCACAATATTGAGGTGCCCGTTTGGCACAAGCTCCCATTCTCAGGGAAATCTTCATGGGCCTAACTATGAGATAGACATGGTCTTTTGTCTTGAACTCTCTGGGATTTCTCTTTCTGTCGGTGTAACTCTTCTGTCTATCATGAGAAATTTTCAGATTTTGCTTTATCTGAATCACTTGTTGTTCCATTTCCTTCAGCATGTCGGGTCTGATTGTAATTATATCCATTGGATTACTCCATCTGATTGGAATATTTCACTGTCTACCCTAGAGGGCTTCAAAAGGGCTCATCTTCAGTGACTCATGATAATCGTTGTTGTAGGCAAATTCTACCAATGGCAGGTAGTCTTCCCACTTCTTAGGATGATGCATTACATGCATTCTTAACATGTCTTCTAATATTTGGTTTACTCTTTCTATTTTTCCATCAGTTTGAGGGTGATAGGTTGTGTTAAACAACAATTTAGTCTCAAAACTTACCATCAAGGATTTCGAAAATCTTGAAGTGAATTTTGTGTCTCTATCAGATACAATCTCCCTAGGCATGCCATGCAGTCTGAATATCTCCTTCATAAAGATGTTGGAGATATCTATTTCCTTGTAAGTCAACTTGACAAGGATGAAGTGAGCAGACTTGCTCAATTTGTCCACCACCACCATGATGGCATCATTCTGCTTGGATGATTTTGGTAATCGGGTGATGAAATCCATAGAGATGGTTTCCCATTTCCATTCTAGAATTGGTAGAGGTTGTAACAACCCTGTTGAGTGTCGGTGTTCTTCCTTAACTTGTTGTCATTCTAGACACTAAGCTAAATAATCAGCTATGTCCTTTTTCAATCCAGGCCAATAGAATTGTTTCCTAGTGATCATGATCATTTTTTGATATCCTTTGTGATGAGTATATGGTCTCTTGTGCAGTTCATCCATTATGAATCTCTTCAAGTCATCATAACTTGGGATATACAATATGTTTCTATAAGTCATCAAACCTTCATCTAGCATCTGATATCCTTCATATTGTAGCCTTGTGGGCTCTTGCTTTAGGTATGATGTCATGGTATTGAAGAATGCATTTTTTTATTATGCATTCCTGACTCTTTCCCTGGCATCTGTTTCACATGTGCTCACCACCAATAGGTGAATTGTTTTCACACTTTTGCTAAGGGCATCAGCCACCCTATTTTCCTTCCCTTCTATGTGTTTGATTTTGAAATCAAACTCACTAAGGAGATCCATATGCCTTGCTTGTCTAGCATTGATTTTTGGTTGATCAAACAGGTGCCTCAACCCACAATGGTCTGTCATAAGTAAAAATATCTTACCGAGGAGGTAATGCCTCCACATTTTTAAAGTGTGCACTATGGCAGCCAACCCTAGATCATGGGTCACATAATTAATTTCATTCTCATTCAATTTTATGGATTCGTAGAAAATTACACATCCTTCTTGCATAAGCATTCCTCTGAGTCCTTCATTGTAGGCATATGTACACACGAGGAATTCATTAGCAGGGTCTGCAATCTTCAGCACAGGTGCGTGGGTCAGAAGGTATTTTAGTGCCTGAAATCTTTCTTCACATTTTGATGTCCAAGTGAATTTATCCCTCATTTTCTAAAGGGTAGTGATTGGACAACCCATATTGGAAAATCCTTTTATGAACCTTATATAGTATCATGCTAAGCCCATAAAGGATCTGATATTAGATACATCCTTTGGGGTAGGTCATTCCATAATAGATTTGATATTGTTAGGGTCTACTACCACTCCTTCTTTAGAAATAACATGGCCTAAGTAATGGACTTGCTTCTGGAAAAATTCACACTTGTTGAACTTAGCGTAGAGATGATGATCTCTTAGTACTTGAAGTAAAAGTCTAATATGTTCTTCATGTTCATCTCTATTCTTGGAGTAGATTAGGATATCATCAATGAAAACCAATACAAATATTTCAATGAATTTGTTGAGTACATTATTCATCAAGCACATAAAAGTGGTGGGGGCATTGGTTAATCCAAGTGGCACCACCAAAAATTCATAGTGACCATACCTTGTCCTGAAGGTTTTTTTTTGGATGTCTTCATCCATGATTTGGACTTGCTAGTATCCAGAAATCAATTCAATCTTTGAGAAAATGGAAGCACCCCCTAATTGCTCGAACAAGTCATTGATTCTTGGTAAGGGGTACTTGTTCTTTATGGTTGTGTTATTGAGTTTTCTATAGTCTATGCACAGTCGAAGCGTGTCATCTTTCCTCTTCACAAATAGGATTGGTGCTCCCCATGGAGAGACACTGGGTTTCATGTAGCCTTTGTCCATCATTTCCTTTAGTTGTAGCTTGAGCTCAACTAGCTTGGGTTTACTCATCCTATAGGGTGTCCTAGACACTGGCACTACTCTTGGTGCAAGTTCTATTGAGAATTCAATGTCTCTTCTTGGAGGTAGACCTAGTACCTCTTCTGGAAACACGTCCCTATACTCTCTTAATATGGGGTGTTCCTCTAGGTTTGTTTTTTCATCCTCAATAGATTCCAACACTTGTATTGCATATAGAGTACATCCCTTTATGCAATACTTTTTCATTTGAAGGGATGATATTCATCTCACCGAGACAGGCTTATGAATCCCTTGGAGGGTTATCTTTATCCCTTCTTCAGTTACACATTCTAAGGTTTTATGGTAACAGTCCAACTTATTTTTATAAGCCGCTAGCTATTCCATACCAATCAATAGGTCATAATATCCTAGGGCAAGTAGGTTAAGGGTAGCTTGGGTGGGCAATCCATCCATAATGAACTGGAAATCTTGTATGACCTCTGCTACTTTTCTTTTGGTTTCAGTGGCTAGTTGTACTAACCATGGCTTAACATGTCTAACTGGTTGCATTTTACATTGATCAACAATAGGAGGGGCTACATAACTCAAATTAGAACTAGGGTCAATTAAAATAGAAACCAAATGGTTGGAAATCATACCTTCCATCTCCACCACTGAAGCTTGGTGGTCGGCTTGTTTATTATCCAAAGCTGCATAAATTTGTGGTATGCTCCTAGCCACATCATTGACTGTGGGAGATTCTTGGACATTGTAGACTCTCCTACTGTTTTGTTGTCTGTGTAGACAATCCCTCAGTAGATGTTCTTCTCCACAACCCCAACATTTCAAGGGTTTTTTCTTTAGGTTATCGGTCTTTCATGGGGTTGTTCCAAAAGGTTTATTTCCACTCTGGGAGGGAAATTTTGTTGATATACAATTCTAGTAGGAAGTCTTATCCTAGAGTCCTTCCTATAGTTTTTAAATCTTGAGGATTTGAACCCCTTCTTCTGGAATCCTAAACTACTCTTCTTCTTCCAGTCCTCGCAAGGTTTTTTCCGACTCCCGAACTATTCATAACAATACCTTGCCTTCTGAATAGTGTCTTCTAAGGTATTTGGCTCATCAAATTCAATCGTGTTCCAGTAGGCCTGAGGTAACCCACTAATAAATCATTGCACTTTTACCTTTTCATCCTTTATGTAGGGTACATACCTCAGCATCTCAAGGAATTTATTGACATATTCCTCTATGATGAGTTGTCCCAGCTTGAGTTCATAGAACTCCTTAGTCTTCCCATCAAATTATTTCTCTGACAGATACTTATTCTTGAAATGTTTCTCAACTTGTTTCCATGATAAGTCATCTTCATGGATTCATTTCACATTCTTAAGGTCTTCCCACCAAATGGAAGCTTTTCCATCCAGGTTGAATATTTTTATTCGAACCTTCAAGTTTTCAGAGTAGCCATGGACTCTGAAGTACTTCTTTAAACCAAGCAGCCAAGCTTCTGCCATTTCCCCCTTCTCAATATCTCCATTGAAAGGGGGTGGTTTGGATTTCTTGAACTCTTCAGGGTCATGATTTTTGGAATGCTTTCTCTTCTTTTTTTTCCTTTGAGAATGTGAGCTAGTTTTGTGACTAGAATATTCCTCGGAGTTGTTGGTTTCCTTTCCAGAGGACTCTCCCGCTAAGTGTCCCATGCTTCCAGGTTGGGCCTTCCTCGAAGTAATCCTCCTAGTTTGGCCACTTATGGGACCACGTTTCTGTATATCAGGTGGACTTTGACTTATCTTTGTACGTCGTCGGTCCACATGAATGGTTGCATGTCCATGCTGCAACTACCTCTATATATCGGATAAGCTCTATAGAAAGACTGCATTAATTTCCATTTGTTTTTCTTGCTCCTTTATCAATATCTTGTTGTCAGCATTGCAACTATGTAATTCAACCATGAGGCTCCTTACAGTTTCATCCATCCCCTACTTCATGGTGCATCATCATCCTTTATGCTCATATTTTCCAGTGATTCAATGACTTCTTGAGTGATGAAAAAACACTTGTTGTTAGCTAACAATCTATTAGTTCATGAACAATACATAGTTCATATTTCTTAAATACACACATATAGTAGAAAACTTTCATTCTTTTCTTCACTAAGAGTTTAACCAGACTCTTTAGGAAAGAGGTAAGGTAGGACGTCACCCTTAAATTTCTTTAAATATGGTTTTTACACAACTTGTCCATGAGCCCAAGCAGGCCAAGTCATGTAACCATGCTCTGATACCAATTTTTAACACACCCTACCCCTGAGTGGCTTTCCTAGAGATGGGGTCTCAAAGTTCTGTTCTCCTTAAGTGATCAAATCCTTCATTTGGGGGCTTTACCAAATTCTACTCGTCTAGAGTTCTCCAACCACAATCTCCATGCTCAAAATCAAGCCCAGAACCAGAGGATATATCTCTCTAAATTTTTTTGGGCGTTCATTGGTTGAGGGACATGTGATGCCCATGCAGATCCACCTCAAACGTGTTATTTCCAAGTTCCTCCCTCCATGATGGAAGACCATCCACCATCCAATCCCATGACTGGACTTACTCTCTTTCTCCTATATCATTTGTGGAGGAATTTGGCGCTTCGACACTATGGCACTTCATGCCTCTTCACTATCTACGCACGAGACCACCCGGAGTTCCAAACTTCCGAAGTCCCGCAAGCTCACCACGTGGCTCTCGCCTTCGGGCCATTCAACCTCTCTCTACCATAGTACATCCTGGATCCCCCGGAGTCCTGAAGTCTTGGACTCCTGGTCACTTCATCAACCACATTGGTTATGCGTACACATACTAGGAACTGACACGTAGGACGGGTCAGGGTGACACGTGTTACATTCCAATGGGCCTATAGGGTATGTGATACACATGAATCCAGATGACACATGGAACGTCAATTTGGGGTCCACTTCACCCTGGGTGATGTCACTATACCACGTCACCTTAGAATGACGGACTTCTACCATTCCTCAAATCTCACGGACGAGATCCGACCATGCATATTTATAGATATACGTCTCTTGTTACCTCGGGAATTCGGTGTTTAGGAGTGTTGCGATGCAAACTCCTCTCATCTTCCAAAGGGTCCAATCTCCAAACTAAAGGGACTAGTTCTAGACATCCCTGGTATATTTATGGTTGGGAAAGACCCGGAAGGATCCCTTGATCTATGGTTCTGGGTTCTTCGTGGCTACTGCCTTCGGGGTTTCGGATCCCAGTTTAGTTGGTCAAATAGTTTCACCTAACCACCTGGGGAACCGCCTAACATAGGTCAACCTTACAAGTAACCGTAACTCTCAGTCATCTTTGGCTAGTTTATGAATATGAGGGCCGACAATGCTCTGAAGTCCCGGACTTGTGGAGCTCCAGAGTTAGAAGGAACTTATCTCCCTCAGGCTTAGCCTAAGGTTCCTAGGTATTGGTCATATGGTTCCTTCTGAATGAATCTCGTCTGATCGTCCTCCAAACAAATATATTTCCCTTTTTCAAGGCATGAACCTCTCTATCCTTCCTAATATTTATCATGAAATGGTTAAGGACTTTGGCCTAAAATACTGTCCGCACGACAAGGAGTATGAAAGAGGTATCCTCTTCAGACGGACAGGTACAGGTGGACACGACATCTCATATCTCGGTCGTCTTACAAGATTATGTCCCAGGAAGCCTCAGGAGATAAGTTGGGAAGACAGACTATCATTCAGAAGTTTAAGTTCACAAATATATGAAGGCATACACATATCATAACCATTCCACACAGAAATAATTTATAAATACACATATGTATAAGTACATGCATTCATCCATTATTCTAGTTCAATACATAAAATAGGAAAATACTTATCATAACCAGATAATGTGAAGCGACTGCTAAAGGGGTGCTCATTTCCACCCAACCATTGGCTCAGTCACTCCTAACGGATTCACCACTAGCCACCCCCGAGCTAGACCATGATGCTCTGTGATAAAATTCTTTCTTTCAGCTCAGTGATAGTAGGGACAGAGGTTACTCTCCTCCTCTTGCAGGATCTTGGAAAAAGTTTACACAATACCAAGAAAGGAGGACTAGCCTCATTTATCATCTTGTATCATAACCTTACTAGCCATTTCCCTACAACTAGAGTGCTCATTTAATAGTTCTTCCTTGAACCCGAGAGCTTAGCCTCTCATCTATGTACTCTTCACAGGTCTTCCTCTGCCCACCACACCTTTCTTTCTTGCATTTATTATAAAGGTTGTGTGTGGCTCAAATTCCCAACCTGTGGTCAGGTTTGAAAGCCTTACAAATGGGTGCTCTGCTCCATCCCCTCATTAACTCTTGAGGAGGTCTTCCCACCTACCAGCCTGGCTATAACTCATTTATGATTCAGAGGAATGTTCTGGTCCTGAGCAATTAAATCCAGTAAGGTACTGGTTTGGTGGAGGCTAACACAACCATTCCTAGTCCCCTTCACCATCTCTTTCATTGCATTCATGGTCTCTCTTAGTACACCTCCCTTCCAGTAGTCATGCAACACTTATCCATTTTCTAGTAAATAATAAAATTTGCATTCATTGACCTTTTATGTAAAGATCCATAAAATCAAACATTCACACATATTGAGTTTTCCATATTCCCTTGGCCAATATAGTTATATTTACAAACTAGGGGAAACAAGGTGTTACATTTTGATTATATTTTGTTGTTATTGACTTGTAATTTTTATTGTTTAGATGGTATGATTATATATCTACATAGCTTTGGATTGCTTTCATTTTGACATGAAAATTAGAACCAATTGCTACCAACATTTGAGAAACCAATTGTTTTAGGGGCGAGTTGACTACAGAAGTCAGACATAGAAGTTGGTCAAACATGCAGTTAGAGTCGACTGACCAGGTAGTTAAGAACTGTAACCAACAAGTAATTGTATGACATATTGTGTGTGTGTGTGTGTGTGTGTGTGTGTGTGGCTATGTAACAGAGAGATAAAGTTTGTTTATCCATATAATAAAGTGCAGTTGATGGTTCTTCCATTAATTGTGTATGCTTCCATGTTTATCTATGTGTGCTTATATATTATGTTGTAAAATATGTTGCTCCATGTAAGGAACTATTGGTAACCTCTTGTACTTTCCCTCAGACTACCACATTGGTTCTTTTGTTGGTAGTTTTGAACTCAGGCATGCATAAAGTAAAAATCATATATATGTTAACTTTGGAAGACATACGCTAATGGTGGGACTACAAAATTAATAATTATATAAAAATTATGCGAGGAATCGACTGATAATCATAGAAGCGCATACATATTTATTCTCAGAAACACACGAACGATTCTTGGAAGCTATTCCATAAGAATTGTTACAATACCTTAATCAATCACCCAATGCACAAACCCACTCTAGATGAAAAATTGATGCAAAAAAAATAAATTGTGGAAGAACAAATTTGAACAAGTGGATTAAAATAATTGTGCGTGATTATATCAAAGAACAGACGATCGAAGACAGACAGTCAGTCGAAACTATTAAAAAAAATTATATACCAACTTGCGTGATAGTTTCCTTTGCACCATCCTGTCATTTGTTCATAAGTTCTTGTTAGACAAGGGAGTTGTAGATATTGTAGAATACCCACCCCTTTTTTTCAATCCTCCTCTGAATTAAAATTTGGAACAAAAGCAAGAAGGGTGGGAAGAATTACTTGAAGCTAATTGCAAAGACACAAGAGAAACCTGGGATTATTTTTTGAAGAAATGAAAACAACCAAAATGAGAAACACCATCAACCTCAATTAATTAAGGTCGGTGATGGGGGGTTGGAAAATATGTGAGATGATATAAGTCGATTATATTGCACCAAAGTTGAAAATGTCTGAAATTAGGAGGAAGATAATTGAAACAAGTGATAATCCAGACCTATAAACCCTCAATTGATATTCGAATATTGGAACAAGAGAAAAGGTAAAATAGTTGAGAAGAGTTACGAAACAAAATGGATCCCAAAATTCCACGTAGGAAACCTACCCAAGTGTGGCAATTCGCTGGAGCAGCCCTCGAGTGTGCCCCGATCGCTCCTGGGGGGAGTAAAATCTTGTAAGTGAGTATGGAAGTCAGTGGCACCCATCAAACAATCAAAAAAGATGATAGTATGGATATTGATGATTTGGGACCCGTGATTCGACCTTCTCCTGTAAGAATCCCTATCCCATGCATTGTAGAAATCCTCCATCAGAGAATTTGTGTGGATAATCAATCCCAAAATGTGTGGTGTTGAACTGATAATGACGGTCAGATGATATATTCCTCCACATAAGATATCTCATGGAATTTTCCCCTCTGTAGAATCTACTTCTTGAATATTCTAAATCAAAAGATAGCAAAAATGAATTGACACAACCCCTAAGATGACGATTTACAGAATATGTAGAAAAAATTTGGCAAACAGATGATATAATCCCAAGTGAAGAACAAGAGCAATTAGAAATAGAATACACTTTGACTGAAGAGAAACAATAGATTGTATTAGTCAAGTCGAACACTCAAATATCGAATCCACAAAATAAGTCCATATCGACATCCTGGTCATCTTTAAATCAAAATCTTACAATAGTTACAGTCTTGAAAAACTCCAAGAAAGCCACAACGGGCCTCAGCCATATCTTCATTTATGAAGTTGATGAATATGCCAAATGACATTGGTTCATTTTTTAGAGATTTTGGGATGCAACTGATATTACCGATGAAGACAAACAAATGGCACAATTTGGTGTTGTACTTTGAGTCAGGGCCCTCACCTAGTTCATGAATTCAAAGATAATCAACAACAATAGAAGGCGGAGATAAAATAGAGTTTCCTCACATTTTTTAAAACACAATATGTCATCCACTTGATTCGGCAAGAATTTAAAGAGATTAGACAGACTCCGGGCAAAACCATCTGTGAATATAATAAAATATTCAAAGATCTACTAAGTCGGATTTCGTATGTGATAGAAGAAATATTACTTATACAATGGCATGTTGCAAGACTGTTACAAAAATTTGAGCACCATTACAAATGTACAACATCCAATCATGCGAAGAAGCATTGAAAAAATCTCAGTGCATAGAAATGGACAATGAAGGAGCATCAACTTCTTCAATAACTGAGAGAATATTGGAAGAAAAACTCACATAAATACAACAGTTCATAAAAAACATGTCAATTTCAGGAAATGAACTCTGGTGCACCATTTTCTCCAATGAGGGACATACAAAAGACTATTGTAAATTTAGTGATGCACTGGATCCAGCAGTCAAAGGCATTCAAATCAAAATAGTATGCATCATTTGTGAGGACATAACAAATCATTCAACAAGGGACTGTCCACATAACCTAAGGAACGCCCAACCAAAATGGTGCCATATTTGTGAGGAAAATAACCATTCCACACAATAATTTCATTTAAATGGAAAAAGTAAAATGCATATCCATTCGGTGTATCATACGCAGACGACCGACCAGAATGTCGACCAAGGGAATGGAAATAGTTACAGAAGTCAAGGTCATAGGGGTTATCAAGGAAGAGGTGGATATCGAGGGGGATGAGGAAAACTAGGTAGAGGACGTGGTTGAGGTCATTATTATTGCTTTAATTGCTAGAAGTAAGAACACATAATCCATGATATCCCAATAAAGGACATAATCTCAAGTTCTGCAATATATGTAGAGTGGGTGACCACTCACTAGAAGATTGTTCAGTTGTATTAGAGAAAGTGATGAATAAGAGGAACATGAAACTCTTGCACACATTGCCCAAGAAAGACATTTGATCTACCAGCCCGACAATGGGGATGATCTAGGTGTATATTGGTGGCCACCCACCTATTCCACTTGGACCCCCACCATTACTTCTTTCAGTTTTTCAGTTTCCGCACAGTTTACTATTTTTAGCAGTTTTTCGGGTCCTGAACTTCCGGAGCCGTTTTGAGGCCTTAAACGACATTTTTTGGGAAAACGGGGAGCAAAATGCATTATAGATCTTGTTTCTCACCCAAAATTTGTAGTCCTCGGATATATCTTTCTAACGAGGTATGGAACGCGTCAAACGGAGATCGTATGCCAAAGTTACGTCCCCGGGAAGTTGATGTACCAACTTACCCAAACGGGGCCCATAGTCTTGGTGTTTCATCTCCTAGGGTTAGGTCTTTGGATGTTTAGGGTTTTCCATTGTTTCTCAATAATAATAGGCCTTCGAGCCTCATTGTAACAGAGTTCAGAGGCCAGTAGCCGCCACATCTCTTCTCAGAGATAAGCTACCAGTGCCCTAGCTAGTTTATTTCCATTATGTCTGTAAGCATATTTCAGTCATTTGTTATTAATGAAATGAAGTCTTATTTCCGCTGCATCTCTGCATTTATGTGTATTTTTGTATTTCATTGTGTTCCTACATAAATCCGGATCAGGGGATGCCGAAATACATATCCTAACCTGGAACATGAAGAAAGAATAATGTGAGAAGCAATGAAATTATTCAAGAATATCGACCAAGACAAATCAAATGAAAACAAGGGAGGAAAATCAAGTATTCCAGACATTGCTCTAGAAGATTATCTCTAATTATTAAAATAAAAGAAGTAAATCAATCACCTCATCAACTTACTAAGAATCCTAGTAGAATAAAAAGAGGATCAAAGACTAGTTAAAAATCTTCGACGATTGTCTTAGGAAAGGCGTGCAAGTGACTTCAAATTGCAAGTTGACCTGGAAATTGATGGCCATATGATCAAACAAGTCGTAGTCTACTTCGGATTGCAAGTAAATATCCTCCTGGGACAAACATGGATTCGACTTGGAAAACCCCTTCTACATGCAGCAATAAATTTCTTAAACTTAGCAGATCAGATGTTCATTGAGCCAATTGATACACTCAAAAGTGTTATCAACGCTTCAACAGTGCACCAACAAAACCCTAACTACCGGCCCTTTCGACAACACCTGCGAAGCATATGAAGTCTCACCCAAGGTAGAGGCGGGGGGGGTTGTAGGACTCAAGTGTCTACAACCTAGTTGGGACACAGATTTGTGATCACAATACTTAACAGAGCACTTAGAAATTAACATTCATTAGTCTTTGACCCTTATTCACATCGCATATAAAAACCCTAATTACATAACAGTGTAGTATTCAACAAGATCTAAGCATATCTAACCATTTATCACATAGCATCAAACATATCTAGCATTCATTCATGTTATTAAGCACTAAGCTACTACATCATATGAATCTAACATACATAAAGATTTAGCACTAAGCATAAATAACATCAATAACTCAAAGCAATCACAACATAGGATATACATGGTTCACCCCCAGCGTGGGGCTACGTCCACCAACTCTTTGTCTTCTTTATTATCTTCCTTCAATCTTCTTACATGCACAGAGCCACAAAACCAACTTCGCATAGGATAGGAGATCTATGTTCACTTCGTCAAATCCTCCTTCCTTGAGTTTGGCATAGCACAGAGCCTTCTTACAATCACTTGCACTTAACTCTGCAATTTCTCAACACATAGTATGCACGGAGCCTTCACAACTAATCGCACTTAGCAACCTTTACATATCTTGCACAAAGACAACTTAGATCTGATCCCTCTTACAATTCCTAGCTACTTATTTATACATTTACAATTGGGGCCTAAGCATGGGTAAACCCATGGGTCGACATCCCATACCCGTTACATAAGCCCTAAACCTAAAAAGCCCACAAAAAGGGGGCGAGATCCCACGATATGTGCTCCGCCTGGGCGCTTCGTCTTCAACCCACCTGTCAAAGTCCCAAAAATGGTTAAACAAGACCAAGGTTCTCCAAAACTTGGTCGAGGGACAACAGGACCCCAACACTCACATGTGACTCGTCCCGCATCACTTTGATCTGGGAAACTCTGCTTCGAAGGCCTCGAGCTTGGCTTGAGCTTCCTCGACTTGCTTCTTCGCTAGGGCCTCATGCTTGGTGAACTCCTGGATGACTTTCTCGGTGACAAGTCCTTCCAAGCGTTGTTCCACTGTGGTGGCCACTTGTTCTAGATGTGCACCTTGTCCCTCGATCTCTTCAAAAAGGGTGCAGGCTTCATCTTGCACCAGCTGGAGTCTCTGGGTCACTTCCATGACTTTACTCTGGATGGCATGGACCTGCTGCTGAATTGTGTGTTGTTCTTGTGACCTTTTCATCTTCTCGACCGCTGACAGTAGCTTCAAATGTGTTTGCATTGTCATTGCTTGTTGCTTTTCTTCCTAGAGTTGTGACTCTGATTTCCTTAGTTCTAGGTCCTCTGCAAGGTACTCATAGGTCTATGCACTTCGATTGCTGAGTTGATTTCATTCTAAGGCCAATGCCTTGATTCTTCTGACTGCACTCCGGGTAGTTTCTTCCCTTTGATCTTGCACTTCCTGTGGAGTGCTCAGCATTGCTTGCAATTCCAGTTCTACTACTCTTGCTTAGAGTTGTTGAATGGATTCAGTGAGCTTCCTCACTTGGCTCTCAGTTATTTCCTCTTCCATCTATGCCAGGCCCGACATAGAGAGAATTTCTCTAGTGAATGCTTCTTTAATTCCAATCTGCTCCGTGAGCAAGTGTTCATTTTCCTTTTGGATCTGCGCTCTATCCTCTGCAAACTTCGCCTGGAGGTCATCTTTCTCTTGCTGCGAAACCCAACATTGCTCTAGGGCTTCCTCCTTTGCTTGATTCAATGCCTCTGTGGCCTGCTCTTTTTCTTCTTGGACCCGACGAAGGTGAGCCTCTATCGCATCTGCTATTCTACATAGTTGTGCAATCTCATCTCCTACTTCTATGCCCCCTGATGACAATGGCGTCGTAGACACTACGCGGCTCGAATAAAGAGCTCGATGTACCCCTTTGAGCTCTACCTCGATCCGGTCATACATTGTCTCATGTTTGGATTCGCTTCATGCAAAATGTCCTCAAAAGTATCTAATACAGCTGCGATGATGAGGTCAATATCATCCATCGTAATTATAGTTTGTATGTGGGGCTTGTTGGCACGTGAATTCTTATGTGCTAAGGGTTTATTTGGAGAAACCTTTCTTTTCTTGGATGTATCTATCTCTGTAAGGGGATCTTTAGGCGATGTTACTTCACCCTGTTCCTGCTTGTCTTATTCCCCTTCATCATCTTCCTTTTCTACTTCATCACCTCCTCCCCCTTCAAGTGAATCTGGTGTAGTATCGTCTGATGCACTGTGCATTTCCTGTACTTCTTCCTTATTCTTCTTCTTGCTACTGCCTAGTCCATCATACTCTTTCGGGTGACTACAGGACTTCCGATGAGGTTAGGGTCAAAAAAATTTGTCTGTTCGAATGGTACAAGGAATTATGCAGACCATTCCTTGGTTATGTCCTCCATATCTTCCTCAGTGAGTTTGTAATAGGACTGGAGATATTCCTTGTGTTCATCTCCACGTGCAGTGATGTAAATGAAGTGTATGTCTGTGCGGAACTTTGTTATTGGCCTGAACCTATGAATTTTATTCGGCGTCATGTGAGGGAAGGATTCAATGGCCCTCTTCAGCTGCAAGTAATAGGTGTGGAACACCTCATTGGACTGCCATTTCTTCGCTATGTCACTCGAATACTAGAGGATAGTGAACCTCACATCTAGTGGTTCATATAGCCCGACTTCAGAGAAGGTTTCTCCCTCCATCATCTCCCAAGCGATGAAGGTAACCAAAATCAGAAACCATGTGAAGTGAAACTCATAGCCCTGGTCTTTCGCTTCACGAAAAAATTGCTCCAACTGGTTGACAAGGTAGCTCGCCTAGTTCATATGCATCCCTTCGACACACTTTCCTGCGAGATCGAAGATGAACCCCATGACCTGCATTGGTCTATTCTTCCTGACGAGCTTACCAGTGATCAACTGGAAAGCTAGGCACACTGTGCCATTTTGGATGGAGGCTATCTTGTAGCCCCGCTTTCCTTTCTCCACATTGTCGTAGGTGTCCTTTATTCATTGTTCCATGGCGTGATCTGTAGCCTTCCCTGGGTAAAAATCCTGAGGCTCTGGTCCTTGCATGCTCAATCTAGTGATCCGATGGATGAGCATCGGATCTACAGTGATGCACCTATCGCTCCATAGGTAACCGCCATGGTAGCACAACAAGAGGATTTTAACGCACACATTAACCTCCTGATGTCTGTCGAAGTGTGGTATCTTCATCACATTAAGGATTTTTGATCTTGCGATGTCCATGGTCCATGGCTGGGGGATTATTTTTTACTTCTTCCCCATTGTATTTATCAAATACTTGTGTGGTGCGAGCATTCCATAATTCTTGCATCTCCCAAGTTGAAATCAATGATATTTAGCGTCAGAATCTATCCTAACTGCAGTCCAACTGCGTGTATCCCCTTCGGGAGGTATGTAGTGATCAGTGTATAGTCGAAGTCCCTCGGGACGCTATCATGACTAACCGCGCCATCTAGAGGCAGGATACAGTCGGGCAGGACCAACAGGATGAGCTTCGCGTTTTCCAAGTCATCGCGATGCTTGCTCTGTTTCTCTGTTGTAGTTCAGGATGGCCCAGATCAACGTGCAATGAATGGGGAGGCTTTCAATCCTCTCGTCGATGAGGCTTGTGCTCCTACGGACATGACCTTCTTAGCCATGAGGTTAATCAAAATCTCTTTGAAAAATTTCTCTACTGTGATAAGGTTGCTCGACATGCACGCTCATGATCAAATGTCTTAGATAGGTGGAAAAACGCTCAAGGTAAGAAAAATGGGTGGCGAACTCTCAATAAGTACTGTGTGAAAGAAATTAGTTCTCTATGGGCTCGGATAATCACAATTCACAAAATTTTCCTCGGTGCAACATTCGACGGGTTAAATAGACAACATCATAACAAACTCCTCCAACGGGCAGGAATGCCTGAATCAATACAATTCCATCCGTTATGGCGCAATCCCAACAGTCCAATGGTGATATTTCCGAAAATAATTGTGTTTCTAGTCATTCTGGAGAATCATTCTAATGGTCAGGATGCCTCCAATGGTCATATTGCTTCATCGTGGCAAAGTTTCAGTCTACATTATTCTGTTATTCCAGTGAGGTTCAAGTTCTGCAAACCTTCCTTCTGCGAAGTCCTCTCTGGAACCTCCTACAATTTTTCTAGCTTTGCTTTCTTCTTACTGATCTTTCTTGCTTTCTTTCTGGTGATCTGCGTCCTTGGATTCATCTTTCCATTCTTGTTCTTATATTCTCGTAGCATAGTAACTTCACACTGCTGAGGGTCTTTCACGGGGTTCGAGGGTAATACTTCTTCTCTCACTATTTTTGGAGTAGGTGCTCTTCTCTTCTGCATAGATAATTTCTTTAATCCTTCTTGTGTTCTTTAAACTTTGACAGCCAGGTCTTTGGCCCTCAGTTGCTTTGAGTTGTCCTCTTATTATTCTATTAAGCGCATTATTCTCCTAGCCATGAAATTCCTTAATTCTTTCTTTTTCTACTCTATAGCTTCCTTTTCTTCTTTCCTTCGGATCTGATCTCTCTCAATCCAAGTCCTTCCTAACAAAAGTGCAAAAGGATCGTTGTTCTCAACAAACTTAATGACCTTGAATTCTTCTTTTGTCGATGTTCCATGAGCACTCATAGGTACATGAGTAAGTCTTCCACATAGGGTTATCATCCTTCCTTTAAACAATCCTATTCCTCCCAATGAAGGAATCATAGCGGGCTTTCCC
This sequence comes from Picea engelmannii, assembly GCA_009831015.1. NCBI lineage: Eukaryota > Viridiplantae > Streptophyta > Pinopsida > Pinales > Pinaceae > Picea > Picea engelmannii. The sequence goes on along the minus strand of ML790523.1, from coordinate 484,794 downwards.
AAAATTTCCCAAGTACTTTCTAGCATAATTTTCACCTATCTTTCTGCATCCAATACACAGTCTATGTCGAAGTCTCCTATTCTTGTTTCTATGCATTGCTTCTCTTTTAAGATCTCTGGTAAACTGATGCCTCTGTGATCATTCAGTGTTTCTTTGATCTGCAATAATATAGCCTCTGATTCTTTCTGGTCCTCTAGTATATTCTTAGTCTCTTAACCTTCCTCATGTTTTCTTGTTTCATGTTCATCTTCTCAACTTTAGCAATCATTCTAGGGCAATCTAAAACTTCATGTCCAGTAGCTTTACAACAAAGGAAAATAGGACCTCTACCAGGGAATTCCTTAGCAAGATGTCTCAGTATTCTACAACTATAACAAAGAGTCAATCCTCTCTTTCTCTTAAATGATCCCCAACCTTTCCTGTACTGCGCTCTGGGATCACAATGATGGTCCTGCAAAAAATTCTTTCTAGGATCCTCCATCCACTTGTTAGTCCAAAAAAATTTCTATGCATAGGAATAACATATCCTCTTTCTCCGAGTTGTGCCCTAGTTTTCAGACTAGGACAAAATCTATCAAACATACCTAGATCCATTCTTTCGAGACAAAAATCTCCACTTATCTTACCTTTATCAGAGCACAAATCTTTAATATCTTACCTCTTTTCTTCAAATTGGACTTATCTTCTTAGCACAGAGCTTTACAAGTCAAGTAAAGTACTGCTCACTACAGCAACAGATCTACACACAGAGATTTCTCTTTTCTTCAGTTCCCAACAATCACAGTTTTAGGTCCTGGAAATGGAACCATTTGTTGGCACAGGGGTAGACCCGAGGTTCAACGCTTCAACAATGCACTGTTGAGTCTCAGAAATGTTGTATTTCCATCCACCTTTCCCTTCATCATTATTCACATTTCATCACTCTATAAACCATTCATTAATACCATTTCATAATTAAATATGGGTTTAACCTTATTATTTTCCAAATCATTTATTTTAGTATTAAAAGGGAATTTGTG
>ML790523.1:424700-483725 GCA_009831015.1 Picea engelmannii | reverse complement strand
GATCATGGAGATTTAGTTGTCATATCTTATCCAAGATATATGAGAGATATGTGTGAGGATTTGAAGGGATTGTATTTTGTAATAAAGGGAAATGGGTTGAGAGAAAAGTGGATCTGTAATTATGAGATGTTTATCTCCTTTTCTAAGATCTCATGTATAAAAGAGAGTGCCTTCTCTTCATGAGGAGGAGAGAATCAATATTATGTGAAAGAAGAGAATCATTATTATGTAGATTGAGGAGAAGAATTATTATTATGTAGATTTAGGGAATTGTTATGAGATAGGTTCTTGAGGAGAATTGTTATGATGTAGATTGGATTCATGAAGAGACTCCTTTTGTAAACCTACCTGTTGAAGATTAATGCAAGTTTGGATTAAGTGATCTTGTCTCTCTCAGAAGTTATCATATGTTGATATAAGAGCTTCCATGTTAGCATCGACAAGGGCCACCGATTCAGCTTCGTAAGCTTATTGTAAATTATTAGTGTAAATTTTCATTTCATGTATTTGTTATTTCAAATTCATGTTATTTTGTTTGATTTCACTATTTGAATGTGTTGCAAAGTGTGGTAATGCAGGAACGGTTGGATCTCCATATTTCACCATACATGAGCTTTAATGGAGCATCCTACTTGTTCATTTAGTTGCTCTAGGAGATAGAATCAAAGTTCATCTTTTCTTTTCATGATCCATCAATGAACATGTCCATCACCTCAGCAAGAGTTTTGCTTGTTTATGAGTTTGGATTTCCAGCTTTTGAGTCATGTGAAGATTATTATTTTTAAGAGTGTGTTGGTTTTCTTATCTAATCTATACTAAACAGACATAGGAACCTATCTGTTATCGGCGCATATAGTGCATGAACTCTACTAATTACAAATCATGGTTGATGATTTATGTTTGGTAATATATTATGCATATAATTGCACCAACACGCACCAAAAAAACCCTAACTACCAGCCTTTTCGGCAACACCTACGAAGAAGATGAAGTCTCACCTGAGGTAGAGGCGGGGGGGTTGTGGGACTCAAGTGTCTACAACCTAGCTGGGACACAAATATGTGATCACAATACTTAACAGAGCACTTAGCAATTAACATTCATTAGTCTTTGACCCTTATTTACATCGTAGATAAAAACCCTAATTACATAACAACACGATATTCAACAAGATATAAGCATATCTAACCATTTAGCACATAGCATCAAACAGATCTAGCATTCATTCATGTTATTAAGCACTAAGCTACTACATCAAATGAATCTAACATACATAAAGATTCATCACTAAGCATAAATCACATCAATAACTCAAAGCAATCACAACACAGGATATATGTGGTTCACCCCCAGCGTGGGGCTACGTCCACCAACTCTTCATCTTATTTATTATCTTCCTTCAATCTTCTTACATGCACAGAGCCACAAAACCAACTCCGCATAGGACAGGAGATCTACACGCACTTCGCCTGATCCTCCTTCCCCTAGTTTGGCACAGCACAGAGCCTTCTTACAATCACTTGCACTTAACTCTACAAGTTTTCAACACATAGTATGCACTTATCCTTCACAACTAATCGCACTTAGAAACCTTTACATATCTTGCACAAAGCCAACTTAGATATGATCCCTCTTACAATGCCTATCTACTTATTTATACATTTACAATTGGGGCCTAAGCATGGGTAAACCTATGAGCTGACATCCCATACCCGTTACATAATCCCTAAACCCAAAAAGTCCGCAAAAAGGGAGCGATATCTCGTGATCTTTGCTTCGCCTAGGCGCTCCGTCTTCGATCCGCCTGTGAAAGTCCCAAAAATGGTCAAACATGACCAAGGTTCTCTAAAACTTAGTCGAGGGCCAACACATCCTTGCTTATCCTACATTAGTCAAAATACCATGGGATCGAAATATGAAGGCTACAATCTCACTTGAAAGGGATAGAATTAAATTGAAAGGTAGTGGAAAGAAAATCATAATACCATTGGACCAAAAAAAACGAAAAACCTTGGTTCGAAACATGGGATGAATCCCATGAGGCTTGAATCTTGTACCAAGTAATGAACAAACAAAAATTCAACGTTGAGCCTAATAGTGAAAGAGAAATCTTAGTCGGGTCACCTTTGTTAATAGGGAAGAACTCGCATACATAAATTTATAATTGGAAAATGGAGAACTATGAAGCTCAAGCTAAGAAGTGTTGGTCGATAGAGACAATCCCAATAAAGTGATAAAGAACATGTTTTTTAGTAAAATAAATTCCTATTGTCATTGAGAAAAAGATAAAACAAACACCAACACTCATTCTGACTAACACACAAATGAGATCTCCCCTGCGGTTTAGTGAAATAAATTCCCCGACAACCCATGTCGACGAGGTATCCAAATCCTTGAAGAATAGGGAGGGTGCAAATTCTAGTGGAATCCTTCACCGATGAGGCAACCCAATGGTGGGAAACCCATGCATCGTGATTATAAAAGTGGAACATTGCTACCCTATACTTCGTAGAGAGGTTTGTTGGAAAGAATTTTTCAGCAAAAGTCAACATTCCGACTTTCAAACTTGGATTTCACCCAGTCACTCACATCCACCAATATGAGAATGAGTGGAGAAGCGTAGGCTATGGGGATGAAATGGTATGGCCACACATGCTCCCAAATACACTGGATGATATACCACATAAGTGGTATAAAATTGAAGAATCATGTGGCCACACGTTCAACTGGAGTGAAATTAAAGAAAAAATTATCAGAGACTTTGATTTCATCCCTAAGGAGGCACATTTGTGAGAGGCCTCAAAATAAATCAAAAATATTCTCGAGAAAATAAATCCCAACGAAATACAAAAGAGAGGCAAAGCCTAAGTCAACATTGACTTGTAACTTTGTGTCAGTTCAAAATCTAGACAATATAATAGCTCGTCGAATAGACATGGAAAACATAAGTTTTCCAAGTCAAAGTTTTCAATGGAAAATAAGTCATCCAGGAGAACATAATTATGTAAAAACATTTTATTCAGTGTCTAAGGAAGACAAGGAAGATATAGAAAACCTTGATTTCCCCCCAAGTTATAATGAGGTTGTAGAAGAAGAATGGAAACTAGATGAATCTAAAGAACATGAGTGGATGGATGTAGAAATAAAAACTAAATTCAACATATCGATAGATGGTCAACCAAAAATGGTGAGAATAGGTGACTATTAGTCTGACAAACAAACTACACAGACAAACAACCTTTTTCAAGAATATCAGGACATTTTTGTGTGCAATTATAAAGACGTAAAAGGATTGGTGCAAGAGATGGGGGAGATGAAAATCGACCTCATCCCTAGGTCCAAGCCTATTAAAAATCAGTCATACAAGTTGACACACAAGTATAATCCCATAGTTCAAAAAGAGAGACATGAAATATTAGTCGATGGAATTATATACCCTATCGACAAGTCGGAATGGGCAAGTCCAGTAATCGTGCAACCTAAAAGCGTGACCCGAAAAAATCAAAATATGTGTCAACTTCTGAGGATTGAACAAGCTTACAGTAACTTATCCATTCCCAATGTTGTTCACTGAATAAATCATTAATGAAATCATGGGACACAAATCCTACTCTTTCATAGATGGTTGATTGGGCTACCAAAAAGTACCTATTGCAAAAGAAGGTCAGGGAAAGACAACATTTTTCTTTGAATTCATATCATTTGCATACATAGTAATTCCATTTGGTATAAATAATGCTCCATCAGTATTCTCTCGGACAGTGGTCAAAGCATTTGAAGAATACATCTACAAAACAATGGTTGTGTACTTTGATGACTGGACCATTTACAGCCTGATGAAATACCACATCTAGTGGCTCTGAATGATGTCGGAAATCTGTAGACAAATTAATGTATCTATAAATATCAAAAAATACATAGTTTCCACACCCATAGGTATTTTGCTCAGTCACATTGTATGCAAATATGGAATCAAGATCTACACGGCTAAAATCAAAGTTATCCTTAACCTAAATCTACCAATCAATCAAAAGCAAAAAAAAAAATTACTTGGGCATACTAGATATTACAAAACATTTATTCGACATTAATCCGACAAAACCTTCCCAGTCGACGAGTTGTTGAAGAAACAAGTTGAGTTCCAATAGAGCCTAAAATGCAATGAATATTTTGAGCTCTTAAAAAGGAAATTAGTAGAAGCACCTATTTAATATTTTCAGATTGGTCACGAAAGTTCCATGTCCATTTCAATGCATCTAATGTTGTTGTTGTTGGCTTCGTACTAGACCATCCATACGACGACATGGTCGATCACCCCAATGCATACGCGAGTCTAAAATTGAATAAAGATGAAAGAAATTACTCAACGACAGAGCAAGAGGTTCTAGCTATGATCTTCTCCGTTCAAAAAAAATTATATTATCCATTCATCTTCTTCACGGACCATCAGGCACTTAAGTACTTAGTAAAAAAACCAGTCCATCGGGGAAAAATATGTCTATGGCTACTGATGTTCCAAGAGTTTGAATTTGAAGTAGTAGTCAGACCAGGAAAAAAGAATTTCGGCCCAGACCATCTATCATGACTTGAAACAAGAGAAGACCCGACTAGAATACTAGATGCACAGCTATTTTGGGTTGAAGCTACCCCTAAGTAACTTGAAGAGATCACAAAATTTTAAGAAGAGGGGAAGGCTCCTAACAATATCCCAGCTAATAAAAGGAAGATCCTAGCATTAAAAGTGGCACAATTCACCCTCGTGAATGGGTATCTCTATAAGCTAGGCATTGATGATATTTTGAGAAGATTCACATTGGAACATGAATGAGAGGATATAATCAATGAAGCGCATGCGGGCCCTACGTGAGGTCATTTTCAAGCCAACACAACAACCATAAATATCCTTCAAGAAGGTCTTTGGTGGATGACCTTACATAAGGACTATCGAAAACAAGTGAAGAAGTATAATAAATGTCATAGGATGGGTCGACCCTTATGGAAAAATGAAATTCCATTACATTCGGTAAATCCTAGTTTACCGTTTAAAATTTGGGCTATCAACTTTTTCATTTCCTTCCCAAAAAGAGCTAAAAGAACTGGGGTGAAGTACATCATCACAACGGTCGAATATGTAACTAAATGGGCAGAGGCATAACCAGTTGAAAACTGCACAAAGGAAACAACGGCCAAGTTCATCTATGAAAATATAGTAACAAAATTTTGTTGTCCCTTAACATTAATCAGCGATCAAGGAACTCATTTTTCCAATGGCACAATTGAAGTATTACTTAAAAATTTCATGATCGACCAAAGGAATATGACCTCTTATCACCCACAAACTAATGATACAATCGATTATTTCAATAAACATTGCATAAATGTTTAACAAAAATGTGTGGACTCGACATGGAGGACTAGGATGATAAGGTCCCAGCAATATTGTGGGCATACCGAATAGCATATAAAAGATCGACTAGCCAAACGCCATTTAAGTTAGTTTATGGTCAAGAAGTTGTAATTCCATTACACTTTTGTGCAAATGCAGGAAGGATAGAATTTGTCCTTGAATATGACCATATCCTAAATACAAGACAATTCTTCTACCATCAAAACCAACTAGAAGAAGAAAGGATGCTCGCACAGCAACATCAAGAAACTCAAAAGAACCAACAGAAATCTTGGCATGACCAACACATGAAAAATAAATATATCAACACGGGAGATTTGGTATTTCTATATGACAGTCAAATAAAGGGAAAGCCATGAAAACTAGAAATTGTTTGGTTTGGTCCTTACATGGTTGAGGACATCTGACCGTCGGAAGCAGTACAGTTAAGTAATTTACAAGGGAACCCCTTTTAGAAATTAGTTAATGGGGTATGTCTAAATAAATACAACACTTAGCAAATTGAAGACATGCTGGTAAAAAACTCTTCGAGAGCGCAAACGGAATCTGACTAGGTCAAAAACCCTTCGGGGCGGCCTAGTTCAAAGTCAAGAATAAATCAAATATAAGGAAAATAAAAAATAAATAAACAATAAAAGAAAAGAAAAGGAAAGATTAAGAAAAACAAAAAAGGCATTAAGATAAGCAATAAAAAGTTAGTTATTGAATTAGGTACAAAACTATTTGATGACTATAAGTTATATGATTGACTCAAACCATCAAAAGAATTCATTCAAGCCATTCAATATTAAACATGAGAAGATAACATAGCCCTTGGTCATCACTAAGGTAAATCAGAGAAGAAAAGCAGAAACCCAAAGCAAAATCAACACTAAGGCAAGATCTGCTACATCTTTTAAATAGACGAACCAGTCATTCATGTGAAAGAGAAGTACCTCATTCAGTCAAATGTGAAATCCCTCAATTAAATGAGCATGAACTCTATAAATCAAGTGAGCGAGAAAAATCCAAATCAAGCGAGCGTGGAAATCATAATTCAAGCAAGCGTGATTATCTTCAAATAATTCAACAAAAATAACATGGTTTCAGAAAGTCAAACATCCATCTAGTCAACAGAATAAATAAAACCTACTTGGTCAAATGATTTGACCAGAGATCCTCGATCAACCAAAAGAACTGACCTGGCCAGATCACACAAGAAAATAAAATAAAAAAATTTGACCAAGTCGAGCAAACTCCCCGAGAAAATAAAATCGACTTAGTTGAAACAGTTGGCTTCCAGAAGTACACTGACATAATTATTTCCCGATGGGATGAGATTAACCACCACCTTTTTGTCGACGTATATGTCCCTTCCCACATATAAGTATTTACACCCAAAATCATTATCAACACATGTGAATTAATGACATCACTGGCTGAATTAAACTCGCCATTTCACCTCCCGCCTATAAATATAAAGTAGGCATATGAATTTGTCTCACTATTGTTCACCACCAAGCATCCAAGAACTCAAAGCGCAATATTCACATCCAAGCACGCGACTTCATAAATTCATAAACTAAATTGGCAATCTAACCAACAACAGGCCACAACTATGCCAATAATGAGAGGCCAAGTCATAGATTCCCTGGTTGAGCCAAGAACAAAATCCAAGTTCAACAAAGTTGGCGCAATAGAATTAGAAGCCTATATCCAAAAAATTTGTGGTGCTAGAATGGAGGGGATTGATTAGTCGAGACATTAGCATAACTTCACCACATGGGGGATGGAAGTTGGAGCATGGAAGGAAGAAACAAATTTCCTGGAAAAGGTTGGCATCCAACATTTTATGGGTGCATCCCAGGTCGTAGACTTCGACAGATGGAAATAAGAGGCTACAAAATTCTTGGTTAGTCGATACCATAATGGGACTTATGGGTATAATTTTTAGTATGAATTATTGGGGGGTGATATATCATATCATGAGGGCACCTCAGTACCAAAAACCCTAAACTCCAATGATTGGATACAATTCCTCATGAGAGGAACCTTATCAAAGAACTCAAAGGACCTGATAATTAATAGGTTAACCGAGCTCAGGGTGACATGGAATTGTGTGTTAGTCTCTCTATGATTCACAACCATAGGTCAAGCCTCAGATGTAAATCTCACAATGCTTGAACCCATCAGTTAGATCCTTCAATCATGTGTGAAATTTGACTGGGTTGAGTACTTAGTTGTGACAATTAAAAGAAACTGCAGGGAATGCCAATAAAATGGGCGAGCTATCAAATTTGCATCCCTGCTAATTTGTCTCACCAAGATTCAAGTTAGTCCAGTCAGGAGCCAACATTCACATTAAAACAGAGTCCAACCATGGAAAATTATAGGAGTTTTTCACCAAGAGCAGTTCGGTCATCCGACTCTCCGCTAGCTGAGGAAATGTTCAAAAGTTGGGTCAACAATTTGAAAAATCTATCACACAGGTGGACGGTCGAACAGAAATTCCAACAAGCATTACCATTAGGTGCTCACATTCAAATAAAGTCTTAACAACACCACACTTTAGTGTGGAGTCAATGGGGTGTTGGCACCAATAGAATTAGAGCATCATCCAACAAAGTTTCAAATATTTCAAGAGCGTGACAGACAACTAGGATTTCAAACACAAATTCCACCAAAGGTGTTTATTTTGAGGAAACTCCCCTATAGTAGTGGGTTATATTATAGCGTACCAATGACCGTACAAAAACAAATTCCCAAAAAGAATATGCAACAAGGATATAATAACCGATTTCAAAATAAATAACTAACTATTGGGAGGAAGAGGAAGATTGACTCACCCAAAGTCCTATGGTTGATGTCATTCCCAATTCGCGTAGTCTCTTCACTCTTTTCCAACATAGTCTCTGCAACCTACAAGAACCTTAAATATGCAAGAATATACAGAGAGGTATTTATACTAATAACTACCTATTATTCTAATGGAATATAATAGTAATATCTCAACAATTAGTATTCTACAAAATATATATGAAAATATTGCAAACAAAATGTTACAAATACAACATATTTCGAAGGAAATAGTTTCTATATTTATTCATCAGTTAAGGTGGTTACAAATTTATACATGCCCTACATACTGACGTTGCCTTGTCGAGAGAGATCCCAGGTTCCTCCACCATTTCTCCTACTATACTAGATGGTTTCTACTCTTAATTCAACATAGGCCCAAAGAGAGTATAAGAGAAACTTTTGGAAAGATAGGTTGGTGATTAGAAAGGGGGTGGAAACAAGGGTTTCTAGATAAAACCAGTAGCAAAGGGGATGTATAAGGGTTTACAGACTTGGTGGGGATATCCAAATAGGTGTTTACTTAAGGTGTGCAAATAATCATTACTTGTCATTACCTATCTCCTTGGAAAAATGCTCCTTTTATGTGGTCTCTAGTTGGTTAGAGATGGTTGAGTACGGGTAAAAGGACTTAGGAAAATAGCCAAACACATAACTCAACATTTAATTAAGAACAAATATATATTTTTTAATCATTTTTTGACATGTATGTGACTGTCCCTTTAGTGGTCTGCGTGTAAATGAATTCCATAACTATGAGGGAGTGTACATCTTCCAAAAAAATATTTTTTAGAAGGTCTCAAGGAGCTATGGGGGATAATAGTTTGTAAATAGGATAGGGATTAGGCCAACAAGCTTTCCAATGCTTCAAAGGTGGAAATTAACACTATAATAGATGACCCTTAATGTATGAGGTCATAAGAGCAACTAATAGTCGAAATACATTATAAGTCTTCAAAGAGAAACGTGTCAGAGTGAAGCTCGTTAGAATCTAATCTAAGGACAACAACCAAACACAAAAATAATTTAGAAAACACAATCTTCGAGGTGGGCATACCCATGCTCAAGTGTGATGATAAGCATCGCCACCAATCAAGTACACTATGGACCATCACAATAAAAATGGTTACTTGAGTTGGTGTGGTGGCATATAAACTAGAGAATTAATAGTGGGAACTCTCTCGACTATTTAAACACCCCTGGAAGATGTAGAGAAGGAGGAATAAAGAGAAGTGGCACTCTACATAATTCCATTTGTGAAAAAACTAGACATGGAAGGAGGCACATCGGTCAAGCGGACACTAGTAAAAAGAAATCAATGAGAAAGAGCAGTCAAGGGAAAAAAATGTCGACCTGGAGGAAACCCTGGAGGATGTGGACATTATTTGGAAAGACACATTCTAGGAAGATATTTCTCTATATTTTGATGACCCCATAATGAGAGAAAAAATTGACTCTATTAAAAATAAACTAGTTGAAAAGGTTTGACTTAAAGAAAAACAAACTCGACAGGACAAAGAAGTCACTAGGAAATTTCTAAATTCAAGTGTAGGGCCACAATTCTAGGAAGCAATGGCAACACTAAATGAGAAGCGTGTTGAAAAAAAGAAAACAAAATCATCCTTGGACAAACAGGTCAAGACAAGAAGACAGGAAGAGAAAAGGCTAGAAGACCAGCAGGAAGAGAGAATAGGTCGGATGACTATTGCTACATCATGCTGACTAAATACAAGTAGACATGACCCCAGCAGAAAACATGTTCCAAAGAGGTAGTGAACAAGATAAAGCACAATCAACTTCACAAGGGAGTCACCTCCAATCAACCCTACACCTATTGTCGAAGAGAAAATATTTTAAAAAGAGGCAGACAAGCACAAGAAGAAATCATGGAAAGGGAATCAACAAGTATCATCTGAAGAAACCATCTCAGATTCACCCCCTAGCACTAGCAATCAATAAAGTGCAAGGCACTCGGGGTCAGAAGACATCAAATAAATGTTGTAGAATGGAGCTGGCATGAAGCATACTACATTCAAGTTGACCCCTGCAAACAAGTCGAATCCACTCGACTCGACGCAACCAAAAAATGGCCCAAGTAAAGAAATTTGGTCAACTCATCCTGAGACATCTACTGTAGCAAATACAGAAAAGCATACAGAAGGAGAGGGAGACACATAAACTCAGGGGATAGATCACACCATCTATGCATAGAAAATAGTCGATAAGGAGTACCATCATGTGGTTCATATCGTCCAGGGAAATCCAATGAAGAGACAAAGAAAATTCAACCAGAGAAACAAACTAAACATGAACAGTCAACTGCCCATAATCAAGAATAAGAAAAAGAAGAAAATTATACCGACAAAGGATCTCCTAAGAATGTAAGTCCCCCACCAAAAAACCCTCCTCTTGAAATCCCTTACAAAGATCATACTGACACCCCAAGAAGAATGATAATAGAGACTAGAATGATGTAGCGAGTCAAGGAAACGGTGAAAAGAATGGCATGAATGATGAAACCAACCATGATCCTGATACACAGCCAAAAATGGGGAAAATTATGAAGAGAATCTAGGAAATGATGACCAACTAAATAAAGGAAACGGTTCGGATAAAGATCAGGACAAGGAGACCAACAAAAATCAAGAACAACAAAAGGTTGAAAATACAACAAAGAAGAAGAGCAATAATACAAACCACAGAAAGGATAGAACTTCCAAAAAAATTGTTTTCACAACCTTTAAACTAGTCGGGTTTGTTGAACTGACTACATGGATAGTGTTCGACCCATCAGTAGCATTCGATGAGAAAATGCTCGAATTGTACAATGAAGTCACAAATGAGTCGACTAAGAGATGGAAAACAACCTTGAGAGATGGATATCGACTTAAATCATGGAATAATAAAGAGAACCAAATACTACAAAAAGCTATGTTGCTTTCCAAAGAAAAATTGGGTACAGAACATCCAATAGAAGGAATAGGCCCATTAGCAGCAATTAAAGGGTTGGTCAAAGCAGTCATCAACATAGGTGCCAAAAATCAGATAGAAATCTAGTACCATAAGTGATCCAACAAATAAATCAAGTAGCTACACAGTCGGGCATTAAGGACTAATTAGGATGTAATGGCCCAGCAGATAACAATAAGTATTTAGTCTGAGTATGGAAAATTCAAGGAGGTTCAACAACAACTAGAAGTAGTTACCTCACAAGCAACAATCCTAAGCACATTACTCAACAATTGTCCATCATATTTTTCCATAGCTTACAGCAATTTTAAAGCTCAAAAGACAATGATTGTTGAATTGAGAAAAATAAGAGTACTCACCACTAACCCAAAATCTAAATTGGACACATTGAATCACATTGCAAAAGAAAATCCAGTCGAGGAAGAATTATCCAAGAAAGAAAGGGAGTTGTTGAAAGAAGCAAGAAAGGCTCACGTGGAAAAAAATAAATCCATCAAGAACCTCGACCAAGTTAAAGAGAAAACTCAGGAAGCTGAATATAAATACTAACCAAATTCATTTTCAGTGAAGGAAGCACCCTTGACAGACAAATTAGATTTTTTGGGAAAGTTGAAGTCAGTAGGAATGGAGGCACAATATTCCATCAATGAATGGCATATGTTTTCACAATACTTGTAGCAAACAGCTCCAAACATATACTATACAACATTTAAAGGATTACTACAACAACCTGTAGAATAGTCAGGTGCCACATCATCATACTGACAAAAGTTCCAGTTCTTCAATCTAACAATATCAGAGTCAAAATTTTCGACTATCGGTCATCAATCAGTAACTCTAGAAATGGTTTTTGAAGGAATGGGAGAATTGCACATGGAAATAAAAACAACACCTCTGCCACCAGATGTAAAGTTGCATGAATGGGAAATCCCTGAAGAAATAAACAGGTAGACAAAGAGGCTAGAGAAAACTCCATGATTAAGCAGTCAGCGCATATATTTTTTAATCAAATACATTTTGAATACTTCAGCACCAGTCGACATCAAAATCCTTCTTTTTCTTCAAAGAATATATTACTCCTTTCTCATTCTCAAAGGTTGTAATTATCTCTCTATCTCTCTCTTTATTCTCAAAAATGATGTAACCTACTAGTGAAAACCTCTTCAGGGGCACTAGTAGATTATGTCATTTGTTTCTCAAATGTAATATCCAAACTCCCCCTTGCTCGGGACAATCAAGGAATTGAGGGGGGGGGGATATTTTGAAGGGGCTAGTCAGATCTTCCAACTAGACCCATCAGTCGACCAGTCAAGTTGATTGCAGAAGTCGGACAGAGAATTCAATCAAACAGACGGTTAGAGTCAACTGGCTAGGTAGTTAAGAACTTTAACTAACAAGTAATTGTATTAGATGTGTGTGTGTGTGTGTGTGTGTGTGTGTGTGTGTGTGTGTGTGTGTGTGTGTGTGTGTGTGTGTGTGGCTATGTAACAAAGAGAAGAAGGTTTTTTATCCATATAATAAAGTGCATTTGATGGTTCTCTGATTACTTGTGTATGCTTCCATGTGTCTCTATGTGTGCTTATATATGATGTTGTAACATATGTTTCTATGTGTAAAGAACTATTAGTAACCTCTCATACTTTCCCTCAAACTACAACACCAATCTACTCATTTTTCTATACTCTTAGTTGTGATGTGAGTGTCGCCAAAGATGCAACAAATGGTTTTGAAGATGTTGGGCACAGTAGCAGTATGAGAGATTATGGATGGATAGTAAATTGGAGAAATAGACCCTTTGAAATTTCCTAAGAATCCAACATGCAAACTTGCTAAGAAAGGAAATTACAACTATGACAAAACCTCTAAATTTATAATCATAATTTTGCACTTTTATTATTATCGGAAATTCTTGCATTACCTATTGCAATTTGCTTCCACACCAAGACAAGTTGAAGATCAAGATATTATGTGGAATTGGGTTTAGAATAATTCTCTTTATCATTATATCATTTGTATCTTTTAGCTTTTTGGCATGTCGAGAAATCCTAGAAACAATAAATAGTTTCACTGTTAAGGCCAATGGAGAGAAATAGAAAGGAAGAAAGAGATAGTCAATTTTCTAATAATGAGTGTTGTCTAAAGAGTTTTACTAATTTTAGTAACATGATGAGGCTTCTAATGAACCCCGTGGTTTTCATATGTTACTCATCCATTTCATGTATTTTTTGCTCGAAACACTGCTTAAGTAGCCTCAGATACCTAAGACATTGCCCAAAAATCTACATAATGGCCAATCTAGATATTATCAAATTCCTATGGTGACACCCCATATTTTGGCCTTAGGTGGTTAGAACTTTGATTTTTACTCATATTAGTAAGTATATGTTTGGGATCAGTTAGACTAAGATAAACATATGAGATGTACATTTGGACCTATTTGTTTGTTACATTATATTATTTTTACTATTATATGTTCATGATGATGATAGTTATGTGATTTCTTTAAACATGCAAATTTAAATGTGGAAATTTCGTATGTGGATACTAGTTCAAAATTATGTTGTGAATACATAATAGATGTGACGCATGGTGTAAATGAACATACATTTCTTAATTGAATGTAAATACAAATATGGATCCTCATATGAAATTGTTGATGTATCTACATGGAAATGAGTTAATGGTGAGCTAACCTAGTGGTTGATGAGTTATGTAATAGCCAAATGACTATAGTATTGAGGTGACCTAGATGTCTTAGACATCAGGAAGATATTGTATATTATAAAGATTTACTATTGATGTAATTTATGATTTCCAATATTGCTATGATATGTGGTAAGTGTGGTTTTGACAGGATGCACATCTTTCCCAAAGTGGGCGTTCGATAATGTGACTCTAAGAATAATAGTTGCATAGTGTGGCTTGATATAAGGTGTTGACCCTAGTTTTATCAAGAGGGGTGGAGGTATTTCCCACCATTTATCCTCCAAAACCTAGAGTCATGGGAGAATTATGTTAATCCATACTTCCATATACATGTGATGGGGACTATTGGTTGTTTTGTGGGAAAACTTGGTCAATATAGTCAACACTTCCTCTTACAGGTTCTATCTAGAGTTAGGTCAATATAGTTGGCACTTCATAATAGGCTAGCAGAGGAAGGAATAGGATGTGGAAGATGGAAGTAGGTTGGGGAGGAAGGATGATTTGAAGTTAGTTGAGAATGTTGATTGGGGATTAGATATGTCACTCTTGTTTTCATACTTGGTTCCTACTATGTTTAAAACACTCATTTTGATTCTCTTTTAATATTTTGAGTGCGATGATAAATTATTGATGAATTATTGTAATTTCATTAGTTAATATTACTAATTATGCATTTACTTGATATGTTGTCTGACATGATTTGTTGTGATCACTCATGAACTATGCACTAGACGTAGTGATTATTTATTGTTAGCACATGTGCAAGTTATGTGTACACTAGCTACACATACATACCCTGAACATGTACACTAGTAAAATTACTTGAGGTATTGATTACTAAACTAGGTTATTAACTATGTAATTAATGTTTAATGATTATGTAAATTATATTACACATATAAATATCCAGTAGCATTAAATACCCTCATTGAATATGATTATTGGTTAGTATGATGAATTAAATGGGTACGGTGAGTTGTCATAAATATTAGGAAAATTGTCAAGTTGCATTTATAAGATAGCATTAAAAGAAAGACTTTCCATTCTATTTTATTATTATTTTGTGTAAATCATTTAGTATTCTATTTTTAAATAACTTTTCCCAAAAAAAATCTAGGAAGGGAGCTCGGTGGCTATTAATGAGGGTGGTTGAGGATACACTAGTTTGGGGGGTATATGGAAACTTGGTAAATAGATAAGAGAATGTGATGTTAAGAAGGAAAAATGAGGTTGAGAGGTTGGAGCTTGTTGAGAAATCGAATAATTCTTGAAACAAATATTTTCTTGTGACAATATTCTTAGAGCATATGTGCATTGATGTTCTTGGAGTCATAGGTACAAAGGGCGAAGAAACTGAAAGATTTCTTTGAGTTCAAAATCTATCTAGGATCCTAATTGGTTGGGAGGATAATTCTATTTCACTCTAGGCAAGTGGTAAAAGAAGGCTTTGGAGGTATTTTTCGATTTCTGGCTAGACTACACTACTATTGATCAAATTCAAATCAAGGAGGTATTTTTCTTATTATTTGTTATGCTTTTATTTAAATGTTTAAATATATAGAGACATGATGTTACTAATTTTTTGCTTAAACTCGTCTTGTAAAGGAAATTTTAAATTCAACGAAATTATCATCTGGAAAATGGAAAAAAAAATTATGGTTATGTTGTATGTCATTCCATATAAAGAGTAGAAAAAGTATGTTAAAACAAAGATTTGAAAACTTATTTATTTTAATCAGTGAATAATATTGCATAGCTTCTAATGGAGAGGTGTTACATTTGGTATCAGAGATTAGGCTCGATAGGGCAAAAAGGACCACCATCTTTGTGTACATTACTCTAAGAAAATAGTAAAGTGATTGCAAACTTTGACATTTGTAGATGCATATTTTAAATTAAGCAACAACTTTTTGTGCCTTTCTTATGAATTCAAATCTAGAAAATAATGTCACATACATAGGCAAACTCTTTGTTTGGCTAAGAGAATTCCAATATGCCATATAGAATCAATAGGAATTTGTTCAAAACATTATACTTTATTATAGTTATTCTAATCATATATCTTTAATAATTGGCTCTATTTAGTAAAGATTAATAGCATCTTTAACATAAGTTGAGATCCAACTTCCATTATTTCAATATTTGTCACTAAGTAAAAATAGACTATTCAGTTGATCACTTTAGCATTGTTGATCTAAAAGATTGTTTCACGGTCTTTGAGATGACATCATGAGGATAAAATCCCCCTTATTTTTTAAAGAGGTGGTACTCCTCTATGTTTTTTCTGAAATATGTAGATGATGTTTAATTTTGGATTGGATTGTCAAGTGGGAGAATGTTAAACAGCAAACCCTGAATTTTTTATTGCTTCAGTTTTTATATAAAATGGTTCTTGATAACCAGATTTCTCCTTGAGTGCGACATTTTCTTGGAAATGGACCAAGCAACTTATTAACAATAAAAATATAAAGAATGGATTCAATATCAAAATAAATATATGCTCAGGTTCATTATAGCATGCCTCTGAAACACATGCAAGTAGAAGATGTAACCATATTTTCTCAGAAGAAAAAGAGTGAAATGGGGTTGATCACTTTAGAGAACTTTAGATGATTTTGCATTTAAAACTGGAAAGAATATGATGAACACACTCCAAAAATATCACACTAAGAAATCCCAAAGTCTGAGAAATCATTACAGTTATGCCCCGAAATAGTTCTCTAGGGAGTTCAATACATAAAAGATATGTCACATTATACGGCATTTCAGTAAACTGATTGACTAATGCTCAGAATAAAGCCTGCCAAATGCAAGAACTAAACATCCATGAATGCATTAGACAACCCTAGTTTACATTATCAGTCATATATATGGTTGTAAAAATACTCCTAGTAATATTTTAAGAAGAATCCTAGAAGAATAAAAGAAAAATACTCAAACTCAGTCGTTTGCTCAGTCTCGGACATACAAACACAAAGCCCTGAGAGAAATTGAGTAGCAGAAGAAGAAGCAAGAAAATGGAGATTTGTATTTGTAGATGAAAAATTTGGTTGCGTATTAAAGATTGTACAATGTTATTCTAGTGATATAACCTCGTCTTTGATGGTGCTCTCTTCCTTTTAAACCTGCTCCCAATGCTTCTTTGAAATGCTTTACCCTAGCAGTTAGGGTTTTCTGTTCTTCTAGAAGTTTCCCACGTGCTTCTTATTTTTGGAATAAAGAGTAGATCCTTTAAATCAATGCTTTATTAAACACTTATTAGTGAATCAGGTTATTGGAATGCATGCCTCCAAGTGGGACCCACTTCATTTTTTTATAAAAGTTATTTAATAAAATTTTATTTCCAAAATTTGAAGTTGACTACCTAAAAATATCGATTGTATTTTAATTTTATGAACATGATAAGTGACTTCTCATCCTGGAAACAATTCTATAAATAATATTCATTATTATGGATTTCTAATGAGCCATCTTGAGTGAAATTTGGAGGTCTGGATCTCAACTTATAGCCTCGAGAAGTTGAGGCTCCAAATAGTTTTCCCAGAAATCCATGAAAAGAGAGTTGATTGTTCTTTTAATTTCTAGAAATATTATGGCCAAATTCAACCATTGAAACCTATCACATTGTCTTCCTTGTCAAATCATATTTCCAATGGGGTATTTTTTTCCCAAAACAGACATCTAGATCAAGAGTTATGAGCTCTGAAAGATGGAGACTCAGCCACCGTCGATTTGGTTCATGGGAAAATCTTCTTCATTGATTTGATTTCACCTTTCTTAATCCCACGAGCATTGTGGGGGGCGAAGAATTAGTTTTTATAATACATACACCTCCCTTATCATTCATGTGTGAAATATAGGAACTTATGGAAGCCTTATTGTAGCTCTCGTGCCTTAGAAAAATTTATGCCTTGATAATAATTTGATCGCCCGATAACAATACAAAGCAATGGGATTATATTGCATTCTTCCATAAATGCAAGCATGAGCGTTAGGGTTTGTTCTGGCGTGAGCGTTAGGGTTTGAGGTTCAGAGAGTCTCATGGCGGTGCCAGGGGGCGGGATTCCCGTCCCCTCTCCCACAAAATCGGTCGAGGATGCCTTCCGCAGGCTTATTCACAGTCAAGGAAAGAAGTCTACCCCTCCAGAGATCCCGAAATTCATAAAGAAACTCGATGAAATTCCTGAAATAGTCTTACCTGAAGAGAATCCAATGAAAATAGCAGTCGCCCTAGCCAATCGAGGATTAGTGGGTCAGTTTATGGGTCTGTGGYCGTCCACCAAAACAACGGATGATTGGATTCAACGAAACTGGAGACCGAACCTAGCGCATGGAGTAACCTGCTACCCAGTAGGAAGAGGTTATTTCGTTTTTGAGTTCATTTCTGAAGAAGACCGAGACCTGGTATTCAGAAACGGACCTTACTTCATGGGGACGCAGGGGCTATATTTAAATAAATGGACCCCTGACTTTAACCCTTTGGTGGACACGCCTAAGGAAGTGTCGGTTTGGGTCAGACTGCCAAACCTCCCCATGCACTGCTGGGACTTCGAATCATTGCAAAGAATCGGGAATGGAGTAGGCAGGTTCATTGACAAAGCAGATAATAAGGGTCAGTATACCTGCGCCAGAATTTGTGTGGAGGTCGATTTGGAGGCAGGACTTCCGGAAGCTGTCAAGTTAACTGTTGGTTCTTGGACCCACTACCAGAAACTGGATTATGAGCACCTGCCGTTCAAGTGCAGGAACTGTCAGGAGCATGGCCACTTTCAAAGGAATTGCCCCAAACTACAAATTAGCAGGTCGGAGGATGCAGAAGGCTGGCAAAAGGTAAGGAGAGGGAAAAACTCACAGAATGCTAAAAATAGAGACAAGGCGAACCAGGAACCATCCAAAGAGGGTAACCCCAAGAACAGCACTCCAGAATCACAAGGAATTCCCATAATAGTCACTGAAGAAGGGGGAAATCAACAGCCAGAAGCCCCAACGAGCCCTAGCGTTGGCGCCAAGAGCATAAGTTCGAGTAAGGAAAACACCAGTCTGAACACAAACACTGAGGCCGAAACAGTGGAGGAGGAGGATACTGAAGCAAGTAGCCCGAAAGGATCACCTGACCAGCCAAAACGCGGAAGAAAGACAGAGAAAAAAAGAAGAGAAGAATTGTCCTATAAGGAAGTAACCCAGGGCACACAGCATACAATCCCGAAAATGATGAGCACTAGATCGGGGTCGAAACAGGGGAAGACGCCGAAAGGTGGTCCCCCTCCTCAGACAAGTAAATAATGCAATTTGTCTCCTGGAATTGCAGAGGACTGGGAAGCAAGACAAAAGAAGAATCCTTGAGGGACTTAATAAGGCTGGCAAGACCTGAAGTCCTCCTAATCCAGGAGACGAAACTTGAGGAGGAAGATTTCCTCCGAGTAAGTAACACACTTTGGAAAAAAGGCCGAGGAAGGGCAGTAAGCGCCCGAGGTGCCTCGGGAGGAATAGCAACCCTCTGGGACTCTTCAAAGATTGAACTTGTAGAAGAAGCAGCAACCACTCATTGGATTTTCACTAAGCTGCTACACAAGGGCTCTGGGCATTTGGTAAGTTTATTTAACCTGTATGTTCCTGTTTTAGTTAATGAGAAGAAAGAATGTTGGGATTCTTTAGCTTTTTTTCTTAACCAAAGCAACCCTGTAAACCTTCTAGTAGCAGGGGACCTAAATTTCACCCTCTCTCAAGTTGAGAAGAAAGGGGGATCGATAGTTAGGGACCCTGCTAGGGAATGGGTTGAAGACTTAATTTCAGATTGGGAACTAGAAGACATTATTCCAATAAATGGGAAATTTACTTGGTCTAACAAGAGACTAGGGCCAGGTCACATTGCTGCCAGACTTGACCGTTTTCTTGTCCAATCCTCCTTCCTTTCTCTTGGTCTCTTAGCCACCTCCAAAGTCCTTCCTCATTACACCTCAGATCATAAACCTATATCCCTTTCTCTTTTCCCTCCTTCAACCCTAGGCCCAATCCCCTTCAGATTCTGCCCTACTTGGGCGCAACATGAAAGCTTCCTAAAACTAGTCCTCCGATCCTGGAATATTTCCGTCTCTGGGTCCCCTTTCTTTGTATGGGAAGAGAAACTCAGAAACCTCAAATTAAATCTAAAATTATGGGCAAAAAACCTCGGCACACCCATGGATGAAAAGGAAAAAATTCAGGAAACTTTGGAAAGACACCAAGCAGTCATGGAAGAAGCTAAAGTGACCCAGGAACTCCTCAATCAGGAATCTGAAATCCAAAGAAAGTACCATAAAATCTGCAGATAAGAAGAAACATACTGGAGAATCAAATCAAGGGCGCTTTGGCTCCAAGAGGGGGACAGGAATACCTCATTCTTTCATAAGCAAGCCCAAGCAAGGAACAATTACAACTTTATCAGCGAAATACATTGGCAAGACCAAGTCTACACGGACCCTGAAGGCATCAAAGAAGCAGCCTACTCTTACTTCAAAGACCTTTATTCAGCCCCGGATCAAGAGGCCCTGGAGATGGACTCCTATCCGCTTTCAAAAATCCCAATTCTGGTTACAGAAGAGGACAACAGAATTTTGAACAGGCCTATCAGCATGAAAGAAATCAAGAAAGAAGTCTTCAGAATGAACCCTGACAAGGCACCAGGGCCGGATGGGTTCACCCCTCGCTTCTACATCCAGTGTTGGGACATCATAAAAAAATATTTAAGCAAAATGGTTATGAGGGCATAGGTCTGTAATAAACTTGGCGGCAGCACAAATTCGTCTTTCTTAGCTCTCATCCCAAAAGAAAAAGGAGCCAAAAGTTTTGCCAGATTTAGACCGATTTCCCTATGTAATACTGGGTACAAAATTATTACCAAAATAATTGCAAATAGGCTTAAAAAAATTCTGCCAAGGCTGATTCCAGAAAATCAGGGAGGTTTTGTACATGGGAGGCAAATACTAGACAACATTATCCTTGTCCAAGAAGCTATACACTCTAGTTGCAGAAAAAAGGAAAAAGGCATGGTTGTCAAGTTCGATTTAGCTAATGCCTTTGACTGTGTAAGGCATGAATTTATGTTTGCAGTTATGCAGAGAATTGGGTTCAATCAGCAATTCATCGACTGGGTGAAGGCATGTATCAAGGCTCCTTGGATTGCTCCCTTAATAAATGGACGCCCAACCAAGTTTTTCCAAGCCTCCCGAGGTCTGAGGCAAGGGTGCTCTCTTTCTCCTATGCTCTACGATCTACAACCTTCAGTGCTCAGCCTTCAACTGCAAAGTGCTCTTCAAAGCAGAGCTTTATCAGGCATTAGAGTAGTTCCCACAGTTAAGGAGGTCAGCCATACACAATTTGCGGATGACACACTTCTACTGGGGGCTGCCAATCTCAAGACAGCAAGGAACCTCAAAACAGAGCTTGATATTTACAAAACCTGTTCTGGCAGCGAGATCAACTACCACAAAAGCACGATCTATGGTTGGAATTGCAATCCCAGAGAAATGCTGCAATTAAGTCGGGCTTTAGAGATGGAAGGAATTATAGCTTGGGACAAATTTATTTACCTGGGAATTCCAATTTTCAAGTCTTATTCTAAATTAGCTCACTGGATGCCCATGGTGGACAAGCTTAAGGTTAAGATCCAAGCTTGGGGAGCAAATTGGCTTAATAAAGAAGGTAAGTTGGTGTTAATGAACTCAGTTATCACTAGCCTTCCAATTTATCAATGCTCTATTCTTCTAGCCCCCAAAACAATCACTAATAAAATTGACGAGCTGCTCAGGAGATTCTTTTGGGAGGGAGGTAAGAACTGTGAAAGAAAGATTCACTTAGTCAAGTGGGATAAAGTCAAGAGACCAAAGATGGAAGGAGGACTGAGTAAACAGGATGTGGCTGCCCACAATATAGCCATGGGAGGGAAGCTGCTTTGGAAAATGATCACGGGGAAGAGATCCTGGAGCAAACAACTGCTTAGGAAGAAATACTTCTCAGGGGGTAGAGACCGATGCTTGGAGAAGCCTACAAAAATGAGAATAGGTTCACCAATCTTCCACCTATGTCAAAGAGCCATGCCCTTCCTCAGGACTAATCTCACATGGATTCCGGGGAATGGAAGAAAGATCAGTATTTGGGAAGACTCCATCCTTGGAGATCCGCCCCTTTCGAATCTAAGAGAAATAAAGAATATCAAGGACTGGCTGTTGAATAAAAATTGTAGAACGCTATGGGACATATCTCGTTGGAAGAATGATGCCAAGCGATCCTGGGAAGGCTGGATTCTAGGCAGGTACCCGGAAGAGCTCAATGAGGAAGCATCAACTCTGTTGGAACTCCTCCAAGGAAAATCACCATTAAGTGCTGAAAGCAAAGACAAAAGAGGATGGGGATCAAGCTCAGGGGTTTACACTTCAGCAGCTGGTTATAAGGTAGTCTCAGCCGTCCCTTGGGCTCCTCCCAATCCTGGACCGTGGAAAGCTCTTTGGAACTTCCCCTCAATCCCCAAGGTAGATCTCTTTGCCTGGACTCTTATTCATAACAGTATCTTAACCTTTGATAATTTGCAGAGAAGAGGCTGGGAAGGGCCCTCTCGCTGCCCCCTGTGTGCTCAAGCTGAAGAAACCATCGCCCACCTTCTTTTCAGTTGTGAATTTTCAAAAGAAGTTTGGGGGCTCCTTGTGGGATCAACCGCCTTTAGCCTTCCAACTGAGAGTAGGGAGCTTTTTAACTGTTGGTTGTCCCTGTCCCCGTTTGATTTTAAAAAAAAACACTTGCTCAAAATGATCTGGATGTGGATCCCAAAATTTACTTGTTGGAAGATCTGGTTAGAGCGGAACAATGGGATTTTTAAAGAAGAAAGAAGACTGCCAGGTCAGGTGGCCATCAAAGTCAAGACCATGATTGCAGAAGCTATAAATATGAAGCCCTCTATCCAGAACACCGCCACGACAACTGAGGAAGAAGAGAACTGGCTCAAGGAGTTCAGACCAACTCATCAAAATAATAACATCCAATCCACTCCTCCAAGAACCAGAAACTGGGAGATCAGACTGTCGGAACAAGAATTCTTGAAATGGAGGTCGACGCTAGATGATTGGTGGCTCCTCTTCGATGGAGCTTCGAAAGGAAACCCTGGCAGGGCAGGGGGAGGAGGAATTCTTCTCGAACCTAATGGATCAATCAATTTGTCCTTTTCCTGGGGCCTAGGCTTCGCCTCCAACAACCAAGCCGAATTCTTAGCACTCTGGCAAGGGCTAACCCAGGTTCTCAAGATGGGCATTAAAAAAGTCAAGATTGTGGGGTACTCTAAACAGGTGGTGGATGCAATAAACCTCAATAAACCGCCAAAGGATATGAGGCTAGCTCAGTTATACAAAAAGATCCTAATCCTCCTGGAGCATCTAAATGACTACAAAGTCTACCATGTACTCAGGTTGCTGAATGGATATGCAGATAAAGAGGCGAATAAAGGATCACTGCAAAACAAAGGATAGCTGAACATCAACGGGGAAATTTCCCATCATCCGATCCCCTAAATGCAGAGCCATTCCAGTCGAGTCCTATCAATTAGACATGGCATCAGACAGGAAGGACGACAGCTCAATACATCAGTCGGACGGACAAGATCTAACACAGAGATTTGGAATCTCATTCCACCCGTGAAGAGCTGAGTCGGGACAGGAGGGTTTGTGGTTAAATGGCATTCGCTCAATGCAAAAATCATCTATGTAGGCGGACGAGTAGATCGCAGGAAGCAAGTAAGCAGCGAACGTCCCGAGCACAACAGTCATGGAATCGAGATCTAAAACCCCCCTCATGCCAAAAGAACGAATAGACTTGATTAGAGCCGAACTGGAAAGCATAAGGGCCTCCACCAATCAGCGAAAATGGGAAACTCTTAACTTCGAAATGCAGGATCTCCGGGATGAACTCTCAGACGAAATTCATGTTGGCCTAAAAGACGCGGCCAATCTCATGGGAGACTTAGGAAAGCGCCTTTGTAGCCTGGAGCAGAAGGTGGAGGAGTTAACTAAGGCATTCAGAAAAATCTCTGAAGCATCAGCAGAAGCGGCCACCAATACTGGAAAAGGAGGAGATCGCTAATGGCGCAGCAGGCCGACTTCAGTTTTGAAAGGAGCCCTAGCTCAGGATCTTGTCTAGGATTCAGCAGTCCCTCTTTCAGTTGTATTGTTCTTCTAGTAGTATAACTTTGATTGTAGGTAGTAAAAGAATTCTGGCTGGATAATGAATTACAGAGCAGTAGATCTGAGCTGAATTGTAAGGGTTGGGCAGCCCTCTCTGCCTTATTCTAAATAAAGCTCCATACCCGTTTATGTTAAAAAAAAAAAAAAAAAATTGATCGCCCAATCATTTCCTAGTCAACTTGTGAATTCTTGACACATCATGTCCATGTGTCACAAGGGTTTGGTCCACTTCAATTCCATGTGTCACCCAAGGATAGGTCTACGTCATTTCCACATGTCCCAATATGGTAGTTCCATGAAAAGGGAGAAGAAACTTAAGATAAGAAATAATATTACAAAATTAAATGAAATGTTTTTAGAGTTACGAGAATGTGGAGGTAAAGGGGGTAGGTGAAAAGATAAAACTCAGTAAAAAAGACTAATTATGAGAAAAGGATGAGGATGTGGCACACAAGACGTGAGGACTTTGTGGTTCTAGAACATGTTGGACTACCACAACAATACTCCCAAGACACAACATGTGAGGACTTTGTGGGTCTGGAACATGTTGGACTCCCACATCACTTGAAAAATGACTAAGTATAGGACTCAATAAAAACAGAGTGTAAAACCCAGTAAAATAACTAAGTCATGAATGGTGCAATTTGGGTAATGCGGAAGATAGAGGTGAAAATTGAGGGTTGCAAGATTGCGGGTTAGAATTCATGCGAAAGTGAAGGTGGAAATGAGGGTATGGTCTATCGCATTCAAAAAATAGACTAAGTATAAAACTTAATGAGAGTTCCATTTAGGTAATGTGAAAGTGGAGGGGTGCAAATTGAGGGTCACGGGATTGCGGGTGCGGGACACAAGACATGGGAAAAAAGGTAAATGAAGAGGGATGTTGTCTCACATCTACAATGGAAGAAGTGAAGGTGGAAATGAGGGTATGGCTCTTGCATTTAAAAAATAAACTAAGTATAAAACTTAATGAGGGTGAAATTTGGGTAATGAGAAAGTGGAGGGGTGCAAATTTAGAGTCATGGGATTGCGGGTGCGGGGTCACACAAGACATGGGATAAAGGGTAAATGAAGACGGAGGTTGTCCACATCTGCAATGGAAGACTTAGTGAAAAATATGGTAAGTCATGAAAAATGGCTAAGTGTTGGGGAGGTAAGTAGTAGGTTATGTGATTCATAGAGTTACATGAAAATAATAAAATGAAAATGAAAAATGAAATATATAAAATAGAAAACGGAATATGAAAAATGGAAAATGGAAAAAGGAAAGGGAAAAATGAAATAGGAAAAGTAAAATGGAAAATGGAAATGAATTATGAAAATGAACGTGGAAATGAATTATGAAAAAGACTAAGTGGTGGGTATTGTGAAAATTAACTAAGTGGATAATGAAAATGAAAATGGGCTAAGTATGGAAATGGTTAAATGTGGAAATGTTTAAGTATGGAGAATAGTGAGGAAGGAGAGTAGAGAGGAAAGAAGGAAAAATGACGAAGTATAAAGTGTG
Organism: Picea engelmannii; assembly: GCA_009831015.1. Taxonomy (NCBI): domain Eukaryota; kingdom Viridiplantae; phylum Streptophyta; class Pinopsida; order Pinales; family Pinaceae; genus Picea; species Picea engelmannii. Next base: position 458,095 of record ML790523.1, on the reverse strand, counting down.
GAGAGTGGAGAATAAGGAAATTGGAAAAATGGCTAAGTATGCAGAAGCAAAATGTGGGAGAAAATGGCATATCTTGGGCATATGAGATTTGTTTTAGATTTTGTAAATTGCTTACCAGAGCTGAGACATATGGGTATTTAGTGATCATCTTGGCATAAGTGTTTTCCTTCTTTTAGTGTCCTTTATTTTCCTTCTCTTTTGCTTTGAAGAGAAACCATCTCCGTTAGCTTTTCATGATGAAGAACTAGAGTATTGAAGTTGATTGGAAACTAGTTGGGTCTTCACAATCAACAGTTGAAGATTATTTGGAAATTTCCAAGTTCAAAAAAAAAATGATCTTTATTTGAAGTAAAAATAGGTTCACATATTTAACCCAATCACTTAGTTGATGGGTGTCAGGAAAACACATCAACAAGCATATGCTCTATGAACAAAAAAGACTTTGAAGCTACATTCATATTGTTGAATTTCTTCAAAGAAATTCAAAATACATGCAATTTCCTCACACCTCATACTACATCTATCTCTTGAATATGTCCTTTATTGTCTTGAAAATATGAAGGTAAAGTTCCTTTCATAATTTTCCTTAAGTTGTTTATACCTATAACCAATCCTTTGTCCATTTCCAAGAGAAAGACAAGTAAAGTAGGGCATGAAAGAGATAAAACTGAAGAACATCATATCTTTTGATATTTTCTATATGAATCTAGTATTTCCTCTATATTTTTTTTATATTTTTCTCTTGTTGGGAAAAATCCTCATCGAGTTGTCCTATCTCCTCCTAGAGCTTTTCTTTCTAAGTTGTAATTGATGACAGTACACACATCATCAATCTCTTTCAACAACCATTTGTCTCCAGCATCTTTCTCATGTTATTTATGTTATTTGTTGATGTTGGTCTTTCCAGTTATTCATTTTTTCCTTACGTCACAATCTTGATGGCCTTGAATTTCCTCTACTAAATTGGCCTAGGGACTTTTCTCATCCTCCTAACAGTGGGGTATTCTAGTTCTACTCTATATTTCCAAGCGCGGATGTGTTTTGCCTACTCTTCCCCTCAATCATAGAACTCATGTCTAAGTTTTCCCTATGCCCTCCCTTAGGATACCAAACTATCACACAATGTAATTGCAAAAGAACAAAACCCCAATACTACATGTTGTAGTTAACTCATCAAACAAAGCATGATATAGAGTCTATGCATAATAAAAATATCAATCCAATGAAATTACTTGCATATGAATTTATCCAATCTAAACCAAGATACAATGGAGCTCTTTTCGTTCCCATCTAAATCATTTTATGAACTTAAGAGTCCATGTTCATGAATAAAGTGAAGATAACAAATAGAAAATAAATTTCAAAAGTGATAAATGATTAATTTAATCAGAGATGGTAAGAGACCTATATGTCCTGGAGACCTATATTCCTTAGGCTCAGTAGATTCTGGAATATTTTACTAGAATCCTATAATTAAAGGAGTAGTCGTGTGAGTCACTTTGATTTCTTCCAAGTGCTCCAAAAAATAGAATGTGGTTATGGCATTGATAAGGATAACAAATTGTAATACACCAAATATTTGTCTGGGATTATTTATATCTATTGAACCATCAGATTGGACTACTTCCAACAAAAATTTGAAAAGAATTAAAAACAAAAAGGCCATAACAACAACCATGGAAAATCCCAGGAATTGGAAACATGAATGTCGCATTATTAAGCTAGTTATGCATGGCAAAGAGAGTAAAAATTTCCCAACTATTTTCATCTCTGGACTACTCCCATGTGATGGATAAGCTAACATCTCAGGGCTTATGGTATAAAATAACCAAGAGTAGAATAGGAAAACATGCCACTCGAAATCGATCAAAATAAATAAGACGAAAAAATCCATAACTATGCAGAATAATGTGCATGCCTCCCAAGGCTCACGGGAAAGATCAATGAAGCCTCTCTTTCTTTATATAGAGGGTTTAAATTTTATCTGAGTTCAACATATCAAGTGAATTCATGCAACGAGCCTCGTTGTTCCTTAGACATCACCCACCTTAATATATCCAATTGGCAGAGTGCATAGAAATCCCTTCATCTATGGGCCATGCCATGGGTGCCACCCTATCAAGGAATTATTAGGGGTGTCATGGTATTGGTGCCTGGGGTGGGTGGAATCGGGCCTTCCTTCATGGTGCCTAATGCATCATTCCATCAATATGCATGGGTGTCTCTAATTCTACTAAATGGCACCCTAAGATGCTTGTCATTCACCACAATTTCCCTAAGTACTTGAATTGATTGATTAGACAAAGTCCAACTGGTCAAGAGAAAGCATGGTCCAACTGAAAGGATGGAATTATATCCAATACCTTTCTTCACCCATCTCTACATAATACATCATTACTTCATAAAATGGAGTCCATGAAGTGAATAAATTCCCTAGAATAACCAATGAATGTTGTGTTCCTTGTAGTCCACTTGCAAACAATAAAGTAAATCATGTAACTAGACATGCAAATATATTTTTTTGGTTAAATTGATGTTTGTTTATATGTGGTTAGAATTGTTAATTGCCATCCTTGAGTCAATACTTAAATATGTCATAAAGATGAATTATCCAAGTCAATCATTCTTTGCTTGGTGCCATCCCTCAAGCACTCAATCAAAACATTTCCTGCACATGGAAATCCCCAATCGTACCCACAAAGTCTCGTCGAAAAAAAATTCACTCAAATGGAATCACTTTTTCAGATATATTTAAAGCCATATCTCATACATGTCATAATTTCAAAGTGGTGATAAAAATTGTCATCGTGGGTTACGTGTACTACAACACAAGCTTCGTTTAATGGAAGGGTGGAGGAATGGGAGTTTGTGTGGCATTTTTTCATGTTTTAAATCACTATTGAATGTTTTAAAAAATTCCTTGACCTTAACCAACCACTCTTTTATGACATGTGATTCCACCAAAAAATGTTGATGCTTGCAAAATGTTTATGTTTGTTTTCACATGCTAGGAAACCTTTGCATGACGTAGTAATCAAGACCAAACCATACAGATGCCTCAAACACCTTAGGGAACAAACTACAAACACCATTTGCAGAATAAATATGTTGTGGAGAGGCCTGGAAATTCCAGATGTGGAAGTACTTTGATATCCAACAAAAGCATACATAAATACATGCAATGAACGTTAGGCATTTAATTTTGTTATGTTTTTAAAAGAGTTTAAAATATTATTTTGTGAGTGTTTATGACTAATAGTGAAAATATATTGGTATTGAATGCCTAGATGAGGACATTAGTGGAGGAATTAACCTGTACAAATGTAGCACTTAAAAATTTTAATGAATACAAATTATGTGATGAAAACATAAATTTATAACTTGAATCTCTAGGCGCACATGGCCTTTCTAGAACAAAGTAGGGCATTTGTAAATTTGAAGATGGTATGTTGAGATGTTAGTTTTTTGTCACAGAGTGTGATGTAGATGGCATTTTAATCACAAAAAAGAATTTGGGTGGTTGATAAAGTTCATTTTTTTTGTCTGATATTGGGCTTTGTACCAGCATAATTTTTGGCATGTGTAAAACAAAATCAAACAGAGTGAAAATACCCTCATAAAAATATAAAAAGTGACCCTGGAATATTTTTAAAAAGAGAGAGATGATGTCCCCTTGAATATTATAACCCTTAAGAATGCTTTCAATATGATGTAACACTTTCAAGAATGAGAATGATAACAGAAATTATTTCTATTAAAGGAAATCCAATGTCATTCTCAAATACTTGACTCACAAAATTCTGACAAAGATCTCCAAGAAAAGGGATGCCAAGTATGGTGATTTTCTAATGAACAACAGAGATTAGTGTTCTACTTCAGCATGAACGTGGAAACATTTTATGTTTTTGAATGGACCATTTGGAAACATTTTGTCTAAACTTTTAACCTTCATTATTGAATTTTTATTCATTTCCATTGTTTTATTTCATTGGCTACTACTTCTATTAGGATTTTGCGAGCAATACTGTATACACTACCTAAATTATCAAAATCATGCAATGTTAGGAATGGAACCTTAAAAAAACTCTGAAGTGTTGGCAATGTCCTTGCAATTACTATAATACAACTAAAATAATAATAATAATAATAATAAAGAAGGAAAACATGCCAAGCATCCAACACACTTCAAAAAACAATTAGTGACAATGGAGGGAAATGGATGGTATCCCATGGATGATGTCCCTATTTAAAAAAAAAAAATGATCTTTCTCAAATTTATGTTATGATTTTCCTCTTGCTTAGATTACAAATTTTGAATGGAAAAACAACCCTGCTCTTGAATCACTATCAACATTACTCTCCCTCCAAATAATGAAAACAAACTTAGTCTTCCAATAGAAAATTATAGTAGCATTTGCTTCCACGATTGCCTTGTTATCTATTCATTCATTGCCACTACTAGCATCTAAGGCCTAGAATCAACTACTTTCAAGAGGTCTCTTATCTAAAAGAACATATATATTATTTCCTTCATCTCCATACTATTAATAACAGAGTAAGGTAGTCTAGTCTAGTCATCACGATCATATAGATAAGAAAGTTGTTATTAATTCAACTACGAGCTTTTAGGTTTGCAAATATTTTCACTCTAAGAAAGGTGTTTCAGGCTTCATAAAGTACATTTGTTTTACTAACTAGAATTATTTACATCCAACACTCAAGTTGATAGTATTGGTAAATCATATTATATAGAAAACTTATATAGTATTATTAAATCATATTATTGTTATTATTTTCATTTCTCCACATCATTTCGTGAATAGTTCCCAATATAAATTGATCATTTCAAATAAATACCAATTTTGGAGAAGAAAAAAACGCAACAAAAAACACACAAAAATAGGTAATGCTTATGGATTGTCTTTCTATTATAGATAATTGTAGTAGTAACATTATGAATAATAGCAAGTTAATGTGTTTGAGAAAGGTTTATAGCTCCTGTTGTTCCTAAGATTAAACTTAAGGCTCAAAGAATAATGTCAGGCATCAGGAACTAAGGAAAGTTGGTTTTAAAGGTGCTTTTTCTTCTGTTAGTTGTGTAAGAGTTAGATCCTCAAATGAAATTAATATCTAAATAGAACAGAGGTCGTATCTCGTCGTCTGAGTCAATTTATCAAATAGAGAGAGGAGAAGAAAATTACAAAACTATTAAACAAACTAAGGCCTCAATGACATAAGAGTCTTACCTTGTTTATAGTAGAATAAAATGTAGAATGTACTCCTGAAAGGATATAAGATATAGTGATCCAAATAGCAGGCATGTCTTGTATTTGTTGATAGAAAATACAGAGGAAAAACTGCTTGCTAATCAAATATTAAATGAAATGTAATCACAGTAGATGTTGTACTAAATTGTAATCATTCACTTGTTCAGGAGTAACTTACAGAGAATAGAAGATATGAAACACAAAGAGGGCACATAACTCAAACAACACAAAATTTGGAATCCCTTTCTGCACTTTTATTAATATTCACAAAGGATGAGTTTTCTCAGTTACAATATGGCAAGACGCAGTCTATTTTAATTCTTTGAAATATGTATTTATAAAAAAAGCTCTCAACCTTAAGCGGTTGGAATTATTCTATTTCTAAAATAGTAAATTTACAGAATATGAAATCTGAAACGTTTCGCTTTCATTTTTGTTGGTCTCATCATTATGCTAGCAGAGGCATTTTTCTCTCTAGTTCTCCAGCTCCGAAACAGATAACGTACACAATTTATCTCATTTGTTTCCAGCGGTGCTACCTTTTCCTTGCTCAATACATTTGATGCATCTGCTCACAAATTGCGCAACCAGCCTGGAGGGCTCTGTTAAATTATTAGCCTCAAAAATATATAATTTATTTTCCAATTGAGGCAATCTTTCTTTAATTTGTCTATCTTCTGAAACTATAGATTGTAATTGCAGACTAGGCTTCACTAGCCATCTATTTATCTGAATAATATCAACTTGTTTTATCTGTGAGATTTCGGCCTGAGCCTCTTCTATATTTGTCTTAATGTCAAGTTGATGTTTTGTTATGTCAATCTGTCCCAGTACTCCAAAGTTATCTTCTTTATCAAGGCCTAATGATTCTATGTTGAGTGAGTGGAAAGCCTCTTCACAAAACTCCTTCACTTCCTTAGCCATTTTCCTGCTTTCAGCTATGCTATATTCTCGGGTCTTTAGTATTATATCACCTCTGGTTTGTTCTGAAACGGACAACCTGGAAGCCATAGCTACTCCTTCTTTTGATGATGACACAACTATTTTTTGGAAGGTAGTATGGGAAACAATAGCTTCTCTCTCTCTTAAACAAATGTTATTTAATGCTTGATCTATCACCCGAAAATGATCTTGGATATTTTCAACCTTAGTGAGAAGGCTTTGTTGTGTTGCTTCCAGTTCCTTTCGCACTTCCAATGCATGAGCTTGGAACATTGATATATCTATAATCATGTTTTCAGTAGAGCTTACTTTGTCTTGTAGCTGCCTTAACAACTCTTCCCGTTGGGTGGCCCGTCCCTAGCTCGCCTGTATATTCCTATGCATATCTTTGAGGTTGGATTTGAGTTGTTGGATTTCTTGTTTGTCATTGGCTCTAATCTACTCGAAGCTCTTGTTGACCTCGCTCCGGACATTCTTTTCTACAGTCTTCATTTTATTCTGCAATTGGCTTATTTGCATATTTGTATGCTTTAGTCGTTATTTTAAATTTTCGACTGGAAACTGGTTGGTTGTTGCGAAATCCCCCAGTGAACCTGCTACTTCTTCAGCAAAGTATACCTCCTCCAAGGCTTCTCCATCAATTAGCACCCTATGTCTTTTGACAGCTAAAACTTCTTTTTAGTGCATTTCTCTCTTCACCACAGCCTTCCTTTTCTTGCTAAAAAAGAAATTGGAAGGAGGAAACTCTTCAACAGAAATGGGTGTGAGGTCCTCTATGAATACTACCTCTACATTTGGATTCCCTTTGGTGAATTGTAACTGTGTGATGAACTGGATGGGGTTGTCGATTTCGGTGAACGATTGTTTTTCGATCGCGTCTGTAGTTGATTTATCTGGTGTAAACAGTGGTCCTTCTTCTCCCCCCTTTGTCAGTGTCTCTACTTGAACTTTGGCTTGGTCACCTGATACATTTGTCGATGGGATATATTCTTTCTGAGTCGACACCTCAGTCTTTTCCAAATTTTCCTAGATTTCCTGTCCGTTGGAGCTTACTGCTTCTGAGCTTCGGGTCTCCATTTGTTGTGCAGATGGAGACGTTGGGGTTCCTCCTTGTAATACTTTAGGGAGGATACTTCTTCAGTGCCTCTGGAAGTCATAAAACTCAATCATTTTATCAGGTGACAGAGCTCAAACTTGACTCAAGACCTCTGGATAGGATCTCGCTCCTCGAAAAATCTCGTCTTGAGGAGAATCTTCGTGTTCATACCTTTTCAAATTGCAGCTGACCATGTGATTACCTATTAACTTCTACGAGTAGTGATTATTAAACTCAATGTTCACCAGCTTTATTTTTTCCAAGGTCGCAGCCTCTACTTTAGAGTGACTGAAATCCAGTAGGGAAAATGTACCAATCTGCAAGGGAAAAGAAGGCCATACCTTTTTCTGTACCTCTTTGTGCTCCCATTGTGGAGTGTAATCTATCTAAATATATGATAGTAAATGTGAGCATGAAGATCATATGTCATATATATGCATTTCATGTGTTCATATTAAAAAAAGTAATAACAAAAAAAAAAGTATTGGATTGGTGGGACATCATTCATGTGAACATTGACATTCACAAAATAAAAATAAAAAAAAAATGAGAATGATGTTCCTCGGAAAAGTTAGGAAGCATAAAGAGAAATCTTATGTGGTTCTACATGTCCCATTGATCATCTCTAGGATAATGATATGTTAGTGATATAATTCTCAGAAATCCATTTTAACTTGTCATTATTAAGAACAAGATAGATTAAGGATTGTAAAATATCTCTGCATACACTAAGATAAACACCTTGTTGGCACAGGGGTAGACCTAGGGTTCAATGCTTAAACAGCACACCAACAAAACCCTAACTATCAGCCCTTTCGGCAACACTTGTGAAGCAGGCAAAGTCTCACCCGAGGTAGAGGCAGGGGGGTTACAAGACTCAAGTGTATGTAACCAAGCTGGGACACAGATCTGTGATTATAACATCTCACAGAGTACTTAGGGACAACACATATTAATTTATTAGCTTTATTCACATCGCAGATCAAACCCTAAGTACAAATCGACGCAGTAATAATGATAACATACACTTCGCACTTAGCATCAGAAGTTAGAACTAACATATTCAACATAGACACAGCACTAAGTATTCATAGATCTATCTATCATTCATTATAATCAATGCACTAAACAGATCTACAGCACAAATATCATCTCACAAAGAAAACCATCAATACATTATATATGTGGTTCACCCCAATGTGGGGCTACGTCCACCAACTGCTTCTTCTTCTTTATTAGGCTTCAATCTCTTACATTCATCTTCTCCTATGCACTAAGCCATGGAGCCTAGCTTTGTACTGGACAGGTGATCTGCACACTACACACCAGATCCACCTTCCCAAAATCAGGTCAAGGCACAGAGCCAACTCTTCTGTGAAGCACAGAGCCTTACATACATTGTATGTTGCACCAAGCAACTCAGAACTACTTGCCTCTTGCACTTAGCTTCATACTACTACTTCGCTTGCACTTAGCCACTTCCAACTTCTACATCACATCCTTACATATTTATACATTTTACAAAAAGGCCTAATCATGGGTAAACCCATGGGTCGGCATCCTATAACCCATTACATAAACCCTAATGAACCCCGTGTTGGGTCTACAAGCCCGCAAAATAAGTGAGATCTCATTATCTCATCTGCGACTGGGCACTCCATCTTCGATCGCTGCGTCGAAGTCCCAAAAGTGGTCAAACCCGACCAATGTTTCCTCAAAACTTGGTCAAGGGCCAACAAACCCCCAACACTCACCTATGACTCGTCCTGAGTCACTCAGATCTAGACAATGCTACCTTATACGCCTCGAGCTTGGCTCGAGCTGCCTCGACTTGTTGCTTCGCCTGAGCTTCCTTCTCAGCAAAATCCTATATCATTTTCTCTATAACAAGCCCTTCCAAGTGTTGTTCCATTGTCGCAACCACTTGGTCCAGTTGCAATCCTTTCCCTTCAATCACTTCAAACACTGCGCAGGCTTCCTCCTGCACCGGTTGTAGCCTCTTTGTGATCTCCATGACTCTGCCCTGGATGGCAGTAATATGTTGTTGGGTTGCACCTTGTTCTTGTGATCTCTTAATTCTCTTGACCACAGTGATTGACTTCATCTGCACTTGTACTATCAGTGCCTATTGTTGCACCTCCTGTAGTTGTGATTCCAACTTCCTAAGCTCTGGGTATTTTGTGAGGTGTTCGTAGGTCTACACACTTCTATCACTTAGCTACTTGCATTCTAAGGCAAGGACCTTGATCCTTCCAACTGCGCTCTTAGCAGCTTCCTCCTTCTGGTCGTGCACTTCCTACGGAGTGATAGGTACTACTTGAAGCTCCAACTCTGTTACCCTTTCTTGAAGTTGTTGGATGGCCTCAGCGATCTTTGTCACTTTGACCTCAATTGCCTCATGTTCCTCCTGTGTCGAGCCTGGAACAGAGTGAAGTGATTTTCTCACCACTTCCTTGACTACATTCTACCCTACGAGAAGTCGGTCCTTTTCCTTCTGTATCTTAGCTTTGTCACCCTCGAGCATCGCTTGGAATTCATCCCTCTCATTCTCATAAGTGGTGACACAGTACCGCACAACTTGTAGTTGCTCCAAGATTTCTTATTTTTCTTTCTTTAGGGATGTTGTAGCCTCTTTCTCGATTCATTCATACATTCCTCATGCTTTGTGCCATATCTCTGTAATAGGTCCTCAGATGCATCCTCCATCGCTCCGCGGACTAGGCTTTACATCGTCTTCTATGAGTGTGGCCTCTAGCTAGGTCTTACTGACGTGGGTCTTCCTTCTTGCTGAAGGTTTCTATGGGGAAACCTTCCTCTTCTTTGATGTTTCTGCCTTGGTAGGGGGGTCCTTCAGCGGTGTAGCCTCGCCTTTTCCTTGCTTTTCTCCTTCTTCCACTCCTCCTTCTTGATTTACTTCATCTCCTCCTCCTCCTCCTATGGATGAGTTAGGTCTACTTTCTTTTGAACTTCCTCCTTATTCTTCTTCTTCGCATTGGTATGTCTAACATGCTCAGCCCGACTAACCAAGGGGCTTCCGATGATCTCAGTGTCGGAGAGTTATGCATCATCAACCGGTACAAGGAACTATGTCGGCCATTCCTCGATGATCTCCTCCATATCTTCGTCATTCAACTTATAGTAGGAATTTAATTGCTCCTTGCTCTCATCCCTACGCGTAGCGATATAAATGAAATGTCAATCTGCGTAGAACTTAGCCATCGGTCTGTACTAGTGCAATGTTCATGGATTCATGTGTGGGAACGACTCAATATCAACCTTCAACTGTTGATAGTAGGTGTGGAATATTGTGTTCGACTGCCACTGCTTTGACATGTCATTCGTGTACCATAGGGTCGATAACCTCGCAGCCAACGGCTCCGATGGTTCTATCTACAAAAAGTTTGCTCCTTCCAGCATTTTCCCGACGAAAAATGCGATCAACACCAGCAACCAACTAAAATGGAACTCGTATCCTTGGTCATGCACTTCACGGTAGTATTTCTCGAGCTCGTTGATGAGGTAGCTCGCCCAATTAATGTGCATCCCCTCCACGCACTTTCATGTGAGGTCCACAATGAACCCGGTGACCTGCATGGGGCAGTTCTTTCTGACGAGCTTGCCAGTTATAAGCTGACAAGCTAAGCGCATTGTGCCATCCTGGATGGAGGCTACCTTGTAGCTTCGCTTTCCCTTCTCAACTTCGTTGTATGCCTCCTTTATGTGATGTTCTAGGGAGATATCTAAGGTTTTGCCTAGGTAGAACTACTGAGGTTCGGGGCCCTGTATGCTCAGTCCTATGATGAGGTGGATCAGCGTCGGATCCACGGTGATGCACCTGTCGAGCCACAAGTATCCTCCATGATAGTACACCAAGAGGATTTTAACGCAAGCGTTAACCTCTTGATGTCGGCCAAAGTGAGGGATCTTCATCACGTTGAGTATCGTGGACTGCGTGAGATCCTTAATCCACAACTCAGAGACTATGTGAGGCTTCTTCCCAGTCATCTTCATCCGGTATCTATGTGGTACGAGCATCGCGTAGTTCTTTTTGTCCCCAAGGTTGAAATCATTGTTCTTCAAGGATGGGATATGTCCCAACTAGCTTCCTTCTATGTGTATCCCCTTTGAGATGTACACAATGATCAATGTATACTCGAAGTCTCATGGAATGTTGTCGTGGTTAACCGCGCTAGCCAAAGGTGGGATGTAATCGGGTAAGATCGATAGGATCCACTTCACATTAGCCAGATCATCATGATGCTTAATTTGCTTCTCAGTAGAAGGGTCGGCACGTTTCGTGTGACGTCCGGTCGAGGGGGACACCTGCAGTCCCCTGGTTGACGATGCATGTACTCCCTCAGACATAGTTTTATCATCCATAAACTTCTTCAGAACCTCTTCGATGGATTTCTCTAGCTTGGTGAGCTCGGTTGACATCCTCGTCGTTAAAAAATAAATAGGGGTAGGTGAACAGATAGCCGGGTAAAAAACATATGGCGATGTCTGATATCACAGCTCGACACACACAATCACTTCTTTGTTAGCTCAGAAAATCACGGGTAGCAAAAAGTGGTCTCGGCGCAGCGTCCGACGAGTTAAATAAGCAAGTGTCGTAACGGATTCCTCCAACGGGCAGAAATGCCTCAATCAATATGAATCAGTCCGTTATGGTGCGGTCTCAACATCCCAAACGTGTTTTATTCTCCCATAAATGTGTTTCCTAACTGTTTGAAGCATCATTTTAACAATCAGGACGCCTCCAACGGTCATATGGATTTGCCACGGCAAAGTCCCATTCCACATGGTTCTGTTGTTCCGGCGAGGTTCAGAGCCTGCAAGCCTACCTCTTGTGAAGTCTTCTCTGTAACTTCTTGTAGCTTTTCTAACTTGGCTTTCTTCTTACTGAGATTCCTTGCCCTCTTTCCTATGATCTGAGTCTCTGGGTTCCTCTTTTTATTCTTATTCTTATATTCTCTTAGTATAGTAGCTTCGCGTTGTTGATGTGCTCTCGTAGGGTTCAAAGGGAATACATCTTCTCTTATTAACTCCAGGGTGGGTATTCTTCTTTCTTTCATGGATAGGTCCTTCAAACCTTCTTGCATTCTTTCAACCTTGATAGCTAATTCTCTTGTGCTCTATTTCTTTGACTCAACTTCTCCTTCTTCCATCAGTCGATCTATTCTTCTAGCTATGAAATCCCTTAGTTCTTTCTTTTTTCTTTTATGTAGCTTATTCCTCTACTTTCCTTCTCATCTGATCCTTCTCGATACAATTCATTCCTAGAAAAAGTGGAAAAGGGGGGTTGTTCTCACCAAACCTAATAACTTCAAATTATTCTTGATTCGGTGTTCCATGGATGATAACAAGTACATTAGTAACTCTTCCACATAGGGTTATCATCTTTCCTTTGAATAAGCCTATCCTTCCTAGTGAAGGTACCACAGAGGGTTTCCCCAAAATTTCCCAAGTGATTTCTATCATAATATTCACTTATGTTTCCTCATCCAAGACACAGTCTATGTCGAAGTCTCCTATTCTTGTACTTATGCGTTGTTTTTCTTTCAAGATCTCTAGCAAACTGATATCTTTGTGATCATTCATCAATTCTTTCAACTGTTCTAATGTAGTCTGAACTTCCTTTGATTCTTTCTCTTTATGATCTTCTAACATGCTCTTATTCTCTTGACTCGTGTTCATTTGTTCTACTTTAGCAATCATCCTAGGGCAAACCTCAACTTCATGACCAACAATTTTACAGCAAAGACAAATAGGACCTATATCAAGGAATTCCTTAGCAAGATGTCTCGGACTTTTGTAGTTATAACATAATGTCAATCCTCTCTTTCTCTTGTAATTTCCCCAACTTCCCCCATACTGCGCACTAGGTTCACAGTGTTGGACCTGCAATCTGCAAAAATTCTTTCTAGGTTCCTGCATCCACTTAATAGTCCAAAAATTCTTTCTATGCATAGGAATAACATATCTTTCTCTATTTCTATTAAATTTATTCAGATCAACTCTTTCTTCTAACTGTACCCTATATTTCAGACTAGGACAGATTCTATCAAACATACCTAGATTCATGCTTTTGAAACAAAAACTTCCACTTATCTTACCCTTATCAAAACACAAAGCTTTACCTCTTTCAAGAACTTACCTCTTTTTCTTCAGATCAGGTTTCTCTATTAACACAGAGATTCGCAAGTCAAGTAGAGTACTGCGCACTACAACAGTAGATCTATGCACAAATATTTCCTTTTCTTTACTTCAGTTCCCAGCAATCAAAGTTTGAGGTCCCGACAACGGAACCATTTGTTGGCACAGGGGTAGACCCAGGTTTCAACGCTTAAACAGTGCACCAGCAAAACCCTAACTACCGTCCCTTTCGACAACACCTCCGAAGCAAACGAAGTCTCACCTAAGGTAGAGGCAGGGGGGTTACAGTACTCAAGCATCTGTAACCAAGCTGGGACACAGATCTGTGATTATAACACCTCACAGAGTACTTAGGGACAACACATATTGATTTATTATCTTTATTCACATCGCAAATCAAACCCTAAGTAGAAATTGGAGTAGTAATAATGATAACATACACTTCTCACTTAGCATCAGAAGTAAGATCTAACATATTCAACATAGACAAAGCACTAAGTATTCATAGATCTATCTATCATTCATTATAATCAATGTACTAAGCAAATCTACAGCATAAATATCATATCATGAAGCAAACCATCAACACTTGATATACGTGGTTCACCCCAGTGTGGGGTTGCGTCCACCAACTGTTTCTTCTTCTTTATTAGGCTTCAATCTTTTACATTTATTTGCTCCTGTGCACTAAGCCGTGGATCCTAGCTTCATACTAGACAGGTGTTCTGTGCACTGTGCACCAGATCCACCTTCCCAAAATCAGGTCAAGGCACAGAGCCAACTCCTCTTTGAAGCATAGAACCTTACATAACATAAAATCATGGGCCGACATCCCATAACCCATTACATAAACCCTAATGAACCCCGTGTTAGGTCCACAAGCCCGCAAAATAAGTGAGATCCATGATCTCAGCTCCGACTGGGTGCTCCATCTTCGACCGCTGCCTCTAAGTCCCAAAAGTGGTCAAACCTGACCAATGTTTCCTCAAAACTTGGTTGAGGGCCAACACATCCCCACTTCATATGCAAAGGGTGTTGTCTAAACATTCGAATTTTTGAACTTTTTCACCGGAATCCAGTGAAATAGATTTTGGTGAAATCTCCATTTTATGTTGTTTAAATTTCATTTTTGAATGCATAAATGGATTCAGCACCATGAAAAACCCTCAGGGCACTCGAATTATACAGACTCAATCACTCAAATCTAGAGTTCAAACAAATTTTGACCGGATTTGAGTAAAACTTGATTAGAAAATATGCTTGTAAAAACTCCAAAAAGTCGAACGTTTAGACTACGTGTATGTAAAGTGTCTCATTCCATATAAAATAACAAAAGGAAATATTCATCAATCATTGTTGAAATAATAATTCATATGTCTTTATATATATATATATATATATATATATATATATATATATATATATATTATATTTAGAAAAGTAAAGTGTATTTTACAAGTCATGGAGATGTGTGATGTGAATACTTACAAAATCATAAGAACACCTATATATACATAATAGCATATACTTATTGCATTTATTTTAATATTATGTTTGAATACATTAAATATATAATAATAATTTTTATATCCAATAACTATTGATTAGGTTTCTCAATGATTGTGTGATAGCCTATTATTCTCCATGTTACCTCTCAAACCCCCTCACTTTTAAGATAAGTCCTAAAACTCAAGAGAGACCTTGGAGGAACTAAGAGGGATGGTCAACGTCACCTCAAAATCCCTCTTTACACATTATAAAGTGGGTTCCATCACATTTGACAATAAGAAAACTTTAAGGCTTGTTAAAAATAACATTTGAGATCTTTAATAATATGAAAGGATTATATCATTTTCTAAATGAGATTTTATTTTTTTGACCCCAATTTTATCAAGTAGGGTGGAGGTATTTCCCATTGTTTATCCTCCAAAACCTAGAGTCATGGGAGGGTTGTGTTAAGCCACGCTCCCATACACATGTTCCAACGACTTCTAGTTGATTGTTGGGGAAGCTTGGTCAAGATAGGTGACACTTTATCTTATGATTTCTATCTGAATTTAGATCAATATAGTTGACACTCCAGCATAATACAATAGAGGAAATGTTAGGAAGTGGAAGATGGAAGTAGGTTAGGGAAGAAGGATGACTCAAAGTTAGTTGAGAATGTTGCTTGGGGATCAGATGTGCCACTCTTATTTTCATACTTGGTTCCTATCGTATTTAAAACACTGATTTTGATTCTCTTTTGATATTTTGAGTGTGATTATCAATTATTGATGAATCGTAGTATTTTTGTTAGTTAATACTATTGAATGATTCATTCACTTGATGTGTTGTCCTACATGATTTGTTGTGATCATATAGGAAACATGAACTAGATGCAGTGATTGTTTATTGTTAGTATATGTGCAATATATGTGTACACTAGCTATGCATACATACTCAGCACATTTAGACTATTAAAATTACTTGAGGTATTGATTAATGAACTAGGTTATTAACTACGTAATTAATGGTTTAATAATTATGTAAATTAAATTGCATATATATATATATATATATATATAGTAGAATTAAACACTCTCATTGACTATGATTATTGGTTGGTATGATGAATTAAATGGGTATGGTGGGTTTTCATAAATTTTGGGAAAATTGTCAAGTTGCATTTATAATCTAGAATAGAAAGAAAGACTTTGCATTCTATTTTATTGTTGTTTTATGTAATTCATTTAGTATTTTATTTTTAATTAACTTTTCCCAAAAAATCTAGGAAGGGAGTTTGGTGGCTATTAATGAGGGTGGTTAAAAAGACTTGGGGGGAACTTGATAAATAGAGAAGAGGAAGTGATGTTGATGAGGAAAAAAGAGGTTGAGAGGTTGGAGCTTGTTGAGATATTGGATAAAAATTTGGAAGAAATGTTTTCTTAGAGAATATGTGCATTATTGTTCTTGGAGTCACGGACATGTAGGGCCAAGAAACCGAAAGGTTTATTATAACTAGGAAGTCATTTAGGCTTCTAGTTGGTTGGGAGGATAATTTTGTTTCATTATAGGCAAGTGGTAAAAGAAGGCTTTTGAGGATTTTTTCTATTGTTGGTTGGACTACACTACTATTGATCAAATTCAAATCAAGGAGGAGGTATTTTTCTTAGTATTTGTTATGTTCCTATTTAAATGTTTAAATCTATAAAGGAGACATGATGTTAACAATTTCTTCCTTAAACTCATCCTGAAAAAGATTATTTAAATTCAACAAAACTATCATCTGACAAATGAAGAAAAAAATTGTGGTTATGTTCTATGTTATTCCAGATAAAGAGCAGTGAAATTATGTTAAAAAAAATCTTTGAAAGAAAAAATATTTCAATGAGTGAATAATATTGGAGAGCATCTCGTGGAGAGGTGTTACACCTATACAACACATCAAGGTTAAAAAACACTTGTTTGCATTGTTTTGGGAAAACATAAGGCTCCTTCTTAACATGCCACGCTTTTTTAGAATTAATACATATAACCCCACTATCACTATCTTCCTTTACAGTATTCTGATCAAAGGTATCCCACCACTGCACCTAAAAATAACACATAGAAAAGATGAGAAGTCCATTTGCACGATCTCTTGTATCTTTTTGGTGTATCATAACTTTACCTCTATTAGCATCTAGTCACATTGGCTAGCAAAACTAGATTTCTCTAACTCAACCTCCACTCCATAGTCAGGTGTGACATGTTCATCATTTTCATCCTTAATGTGAAAATGATGTCCATATTCCCACATAGATGGGAGCAAAAGCACCTATGAAAATACAAACAAAGGATAGTGGCATATGTCTAGTAATCCAAGCAACAAAAACATAATATATGTAATAATTCAAATGTGCATTATAAAATTAAAAATTGAGATAGAGAGGCTATGATATAGTTGTTGCACTTGATCCCTATTTTTAGTTCATCCTCTTCACCATGCAGGTAATGATTGGACACAACATATTTCTCTTTAATCTTGTTAGCCACCCAACTATTGGGATAGATCATTTGCATATTTTATTTTAAATGATTGGGATAAGGAATGACTATATCATTCATCCACCTAAATTCAGATTTGTCATTGTCCCATCGTCCCATTTCCTTATCTTCTCTTCATACGATGTGATCCACATTTGCATTGCCCCATGTTGTAAAGAATTTATTTATTAATGGCTTCAATGTTTGAATTTGTTAATGTATTCATGAAATAAAATAAATATAATCAAGTCTAATGTAAAATGTAATCCTATAGAAAATTGACAAAAGATAAGTGGTTTATTCTTTATCATCCACCTTTTTCCATTGGTTTGGAGTAACTCACCTTCCATTTTTTCCTCATAGAAATGAACATCCCAAAACACTCCACTTTGTGTGTTATCAATGTTCTTGATCTACTCACTATCATAATAGAACACCTCATATATTATGTATCCCTTGGGTTTCTACCTTTGTCAAACAAAACCCTTCAATTTTATCATGTACCTCTCCAAGAAGAACATCCAATGACATGAGACCAACCTAGCTAATTCAACCTCATCAACTAAATGAATTTGAAGATGGATTTGCAAGTCCATGAAACACATGGGTTTTTACTTCTCAAACAAACAAACAGTCTCAACTATCTCTTGATACTACCATGGAATTCTATCCATGTGAATCTCCTTTGATGTAATCCAATGTACAAATGTAGATAATTTAGATATGGCTTGTCACGTGTCCTAGAGGAAGTCATGGTTTAGACAACCACACATGAGAAAAGGATAATGGCACTACAAAATAAGCATGTACAAATTAATTGGCATAATACTATGAGTTCATATCATATATCCTACACTACAAAACAGTAATCATGTAATCCACATGCATACGCTTAAAAGGTTCAAATTGTCATGTGATTTCAACCCCACAAATGCCCTTCTACGGTGAATCAATGTCATAGAGTCATGTACCTTCACACCCAATATAGAATCATTCTCTAGAGACAGATCATCTTTCTTCAAAATCCATGGAACATCACCTTGTTTAAAATACCAAGAGGGGCCAACCTCTCCTCTACTTACATTTTTTGGCCAATGTTGTTTTTAGTATTCAAAGCAATAATATCTCTCCTAACACCCAATGTATTCCCTAATTTTAAGTGAAATTTAGGAATGCGAATTTTAAGAATTGCATATCCTCTATCCATCCACAATTGTTTCATTATAGTGCTCCCAACATCTATTTACTTATTTTAAATTTTAAATTTAATTTTTAATAATTTTACTCACAACGATTATTTTTCTTCCAATGGCTATTTATTTTTCTTAACCCTTTATATCTACTCTTCAACATACTATTTTCTAATCACTTAGCTTCTTTGTCCCTAGTGATGTGTATAGTGTCCACTCAAAAACTTGGACGTTTCAAAAATATTTACACAATTTATTTCCATAAATTTTTATAACAATTATGACCAATTGTGAAAACATACACACTCAAATATAAACAATTAAATCAACATACTTATCAAAGAAAATTCCTAGACCTGGATAATTGTATGTGGTGTATGTACATATTCCATACAATGTAAAAGACGTCTCCACTAAGATGGGTCTTGATACATCATATACTTGTATACCTTCCCATATATTATTGAATTCCTCAAGAAATGGTTGGAGCTAGACATACATTCTCTTCACTTGTCTTATACTATGAAATATAAAGGCCAACATAAGACATTCATTCTTCACAAACAACCACGACTGATATTGTTATTTATCACTACCAGTGGCTAAAAACAATAATTGGTGTTTTGGGTGGAATACAGGTTAAATCCATCCATGGCTATGCTAAATTGAAGGATTTTTACTTCATCCTTGAATTTATCATGTCATACATCTTATGTATGCTTCATGGCTATTGAGTCCAATAGAATCTCCATAACTCCTAACCAATGTTTTTTTAAGCGAAATTTCGCCAATTTGGCTAAATTTTATAAAATTTAAAGAAATTTCGACTAAATTTTTTCATATTTTCATTAAAAAAAAATGCAGCCTAATGTATGATAATAATTGTCTATATATTTATACTTTTCGACTAAAAATAAGACCTTTCCATGAATAAATAAAAGGATTCCTTAGCATTTTCGCCAAATCCCGATCACACATCTTAAATTTCAAGGAGTATTCACTACATCTGGTGTTTTAGGTATTTATTGATACTCTTGGGAATACCATGAACTTATATTTGAATCTATGTACATATTTGTATGAGACAACATTTTTTAATACTTTACTTGACTTTTTGTTTAGTTATTTCAACATGTAGATGGTATACCATGTTGTATATAATTTTTATATAGTTTCTTAGAAAAATGAAGAAAATGTTTTATGTGTTCTAAAGATATTTTCCATTGCCATTGTTTTTGTTGTAAGTTATCTCTAATTTCTATGAATCATTGATTTTGTTCTAAATGTTCTAATAGAGAATTATTATTATTATTTGATAATGATGCACACGTGACACTCATGTATTTGTGTTGTTGCCTAAGTTTCAAGGTAGTAACAAAATAATAATGGACCATCACCTAACATAAATGATAAAAAAAAAATTATAAATATGATTTCATTTCCAAATAGTTTGATAAGTTATGACTTATATGATTTGAAAAAATAAAACACTGGACTCACTTCTTTCTCAGACATGTCACCCTTGCAAAATGGTTAGTTTTTTACAATGAAATATTCTTTGAATCCTTCGGATTATATGCATGTGCCTCAATATCTTTTGAGGAGGAACATGTGCCTTACCATTTTTATTGTATGTCATGCCCACATTCTAGACATATCTCTTTGTCCACATATTCACTTTTATAAAGAATAAAATAATTTGGACAAGTGTGATATGATGTTGTACTCAACACCCAACATGTTCAGCAACTGCTTTCCTTGTTTGTAGTTATTAGGGAGGATAATATTGCTTGGAATTAGCTTATATTTTAAATTGAAATTAGTGGGAAATATACATGTAAACTTCCACTAAGCACACATATAATCCCTTTTCATTGTTGATTGCGTGATAAGATTCATTAAAATATAGGGGACATAATGACTAGTTACCTTAGTAGTTATAGTATTTATAGGGGACTTAATGGTTAGCTACTTCAGAAATTATAAAATATTTTGGATTCATCACTATTTATCATTTTGATCCTAATGATGGATCACATTGGTTTGGTCTGAAACATCAATGAAATCAATATAAATGTGATGAATCTAGAAGATTATATAATCACTTAAACTAATCACATAAGTCTTAAAGAATAATTGCCTTAGTAGAGCCAAGAAACAAGCATTTGGCATACCATACATTGCTTTCAAGTTGTACAATAAATGGTTTTCCCTAGTTGGATAGATATTGACCCATGTCTAAAGAGAAGGGTATTGGCATCAACTTTTAGGTTTTCAAAGAAGTTATTGGTGATATGAGCATTTTCCCTAAGCTCATATTGCTAGAAGCATATAACATGATTCCCTCAACGACATGGGTAATCTTGTAAGAAATCATTCATATAAACTCTTATATTATTGTTTTTTCCCCTGAATATGAAGAACCAGTGATACAGTAGATGTTCTAAATTGGTGAATTGGGACATAGTGGGAATCGAATAGGTGGTTGATCCAACCATTATTAGTATGCTTCGACTCCAATACATGTTCATTTAACAATGTTCTCTCGAGTTAAATTTGTAGTGGGGTGCAAAGGTAGATGATAAACATGTTTCGAGTCATCTTAATCATGATTAAAAAACTACTAAACATTAAATCAATGATATAAGTAAATGAAATGCATTTAGTATGTTCACACATTAGACCAAGAATTTTTTAGAAGCATGGAAAATTTTATCCAAGACACATGCAACCAACCACTTCAGAAATATAAAGTCAAATTAAGCAACGAATTTACATTAATTCCATTTAAATCCAAAAATATAATTAGTCAATGATGTTTTTCTTATGCACCAAGGTGATGTCTCAAGGTAGTCCTAATGCAATTTACCTTTGAAAAGCATTCAATGGTCTACAAAAGTTATAGTTTATCAATAACTCATCACCATAAGACATACTACATATTGCATGCACAATAACAAGTCTTGATGCCTTCCTTTTAATAAAGAATTTGTTTTCATTAGAGTGTTCCTCAAATATTTACACTAAACAATGAATACCTACAACTATTTATAAACCATGCAATGCTTCCATGAGTGCATGGATGACCATTCATATATAGCAAGTTCTTCCTATCAAAGTTTCCAAAACCATAACCATTCATGCACATATTATACATGGAAATGTTGTATTGGCATTTAACAACATTAAAGTAATCAGACTTACTATAAACATGGCCACCAAATGGAATAAGTGATGTTGATTGTTTCAGAGGAATGAACATATGTGAAATGATAATAATAATAATAATAACCCAAGATTTGTAAGGTTTATTTTAAACGAAACAATCATGTAATTATTACCACAAAAGGACAATTCATTCCCAACATTCAGCATAAGCAAGGAAGACAAACAAGCAATATACAAAGTGAAATCATAATAAGTTTTGTATTTTCTTTTCATTTGGATAGCAAGAGAGAAGTCATTGTCATCCTCTAATGATTAAACCAAAACTTAGTGTGTACTTAGACATTGTTGCTCTGAAATCATACAACTTTTTGGACCTCTTAGCGGAGATATTTTGGGTAGTATTGATATCATACGTTAGCTCACAAGAACTCTTGGTTCACTCAACAAAAGGATATGGGTTGGTCAATTTCAAATTAAATACTTTTTCTCTGGATTCCAAATTCTCAAAAAAAGGAGCATATGGAAGTGTTCCTATGTATCTTCTATATATTGCCTATTGGATCCTTGACAGTAGTGAGAGGAATCAAACTATGAACTTAGGGTAGTATTTCATTAAGATTATGGGAGAGTGTGACATTTTGAGGGTTCATCTTCAACCATTTGCATTTAAATGGCCACTTACTACTGGGGTTTCATAAAAGATATATAGTTCATGGTGAAGTACCATTGACCCAAGAAGGCTTCTAGGAGACGACACGTTATAGTTTGTGAGGTAAAGTGGCTCTGCATTTTCATCTACCATATGCATGCGGTATATTTATCCAAATAAGATCTTGCAAGATATTTGCATACATTGGAATGGTAGAATATCATGCGAATATAAATTCCATCCTAAAGTCGGATCCTACAAAAGTCAATGCACTTCAAATGTACATGTAAAGCTAGAGCATATTCAATTAGATAATGAAAACATAAATAAAATATAGACTTACTACAAAGGGTGGGGGGGAACTTAGTGGACTTGGAATGATATGGAGTGAAGAATCTAAAGAATTGATTGACCATTTGATATTATCACAACCCCCCCCCCCACCCAAGTGCATTTGAGCCAAAACCACAATCAATACGAGTGTTCATTCATAAAAGAAAATGTGGGAAGCATGTAACATTCGAACTTCCTTTAGAAGGCCTTTTTTAAGTGATTGATGTGCCTAGTTATATTAGTCACACTTGTGTAGTGGTTGACACAAGATGCACTAGTGTGCTTAATTTTATCATGCATTGAACATAAACCTATGCTAAAACCTTTGCAAAGCAAAACCTTCACAAAGTATGATTTGCAAAGGTTTACACTTCCATTTTAGCTTAAATTTGTTACTCTTGTGCATCTAATGTCTTAGTGCACTGATGTGATTAATACTCAAGAACAAACAGCGACACGAAAAAAAATTAAAAGGACAATGTGTTTTTCATCATTTCACTTAAAAAAAATAAACCAAAAAAAGAGTTTGATTTTCATTTTGTAAATTGAGTTAAATAAAACCCTACTCCATAGTTGTGCCAAAAGTTAGAGGGGAGACTTGTGTAAGAGACATTTACCGAGTAAGAGATCAGAGTGGATAGAGTTTTTGAAGAGAATGGTTCTTAAGGGATTATCATGGGTCACATACAAATCTACAAAAGAGAAATTTTAGGTATGTAAATTTATTATCTTCGTGTCAACAAAATTTTCCTTGATTGATTCACAAATTCCCTAAAATTTTGATTTATTCCCATTCATATTTATAAGGAATTTCAACAATATAGAAGGGTTTTAAGACTCGCCTTCAATACTGCAAACCCTAGATTTGTTATTGTTTTCCTCTATATTTTTGTCACTACAAACCCTACCAATAGGTGTTGAGTTTCTTTACCCTTTCACAATGATACTTGTTTTGGGGGGCTTGGGGTATTAGTTGACTAGAGAATTTTTTGGTCCAATAGTGTTTTTTATGTGAAGAATATTTTAATGGATTGAGGGCCCTCATTTATTGGGGTTTCAAAACTTGTCCCTCTCAATTTAAAAAAATATGTTTTTGGTTGCTTAGTGTGCATAGTACAATATAGACACATTGGTGCATTCATATTGTAGATCACACCACTTAACACGAAAACTTACGAAGTTTTTGTATAGTTT
Organism: Picea engelmannii; assembly: GCA_009831015.1. NCBI lineage: Eukaryota > Viridiplantae > Streptophyta > Pinopsida > Pinales > Pinaceae > Picea > Picea engelmannii. The sequence goes on along the minus strand of ML790523.1, from coordinate 434,092 downwards.
TTCATCGAGTTACACAGTGCTCCCACCAAACATAAATGTGTCAATTCATATTACTATATAATACACACTACTGCACATTTTTGTAAAAAAAAGAGCACTAGACCCAAAACATTGTACATAAGCTTAATATTATTTTGGCTGAAATCCTTTACTGACATTGTAAAACATGTTTCATAATTTGTGTATTTCATTATGTAGGTCTTTGCTGGTAGAATATGGTTGATAAAAGATCAGGGAAAAAACTTACTACCATGAGCATGAGGGAAACACGTCCTAAGAACGAAACAAGGCAAGTTACTTTAAGTTTTAATATATAAGTAATAGATTTTGAATTATCTATGGGTTTAAATGATGTGTATTGGTTCACAGGTATCATGCAAAGAAAAAACTTAAAAAATCTTGAGAAGATTGTTCAGAATTTGAATGGAAAGAGCATAATTTGTCTATGACAATGTTGCAAACATGGGAAGGTGGATCAAAAGGTGATCTAGATGAAGTTTTTCTTTAATTTTTTCATTAATAATGTACTTCTAATAATAACTAACATGATTCAAAGATTTGATTTTTCATATCTTAAATGTTGTGCAAGGAACCCCAACAAGGAAATAGAAGGCCCTCTTAGGAAGAAAAAAATTGCAAATGGTGTAAATGATGAAGAATTGGTCCGAAACTCATCTAGAGTGGTGTAGGAAGTTAATGACAAGGTGGAAAGATTTTATAATACTATGAGGGATATAATGAAAAGAACATATAGATTTTCTTTCACTTATAGTACAAAAATAAATCCAATGAATCGAAGAGATAGGGTATGTTTAAACTACATCAAATGCTTCTGAAACAATTGTTATAACCCTAAATTGCTCTACACATGCATACATGGCCTTGGCCCTCTTACTTGCATTTTGTGCCAAAGCACTGCTGAGTTGTTCTTCTTAAAAAACCATTTTTTTGAAAATGTATGCGCTCTGCACCATTACTGTTTGTGTACATACGCTTGTTGCACCACTATAGCTCGCGTACATACGCATTATGCACCATTACAACCCAGGTATACTTGCAAAAATTGCAAAAAATAAAAATTTGTAAGGGATTCGTTGAGATTACAGGCTATTGGGTAGTTTCCTAACTAATCCACCTGTTATAGCCCGTCACCCAACCGAATAACCATCCTTTTGTCATATAAAAGGAGGTGTCGGGGTCTCATTTCACATCTAAGCATAAGAACAGTGAAACTTTTCCCGATTTCACTTCCCCTCCTTGCTCAATATATTACAGCCCTTTTGTGAGTATTACCTCAGCATTCCCTCATTAGCCCTTTCTCCCTCCATTTAACCCATTCACTTCCCAAGAAGAGATCAGAAGGTTGAGAGGAGAAGTTTATACAAAGGTGCACTGGAGCTTAGTGAAGAGGATCCTGAACCAGGTTCGTGGAACGGTAGCCGAATTTGATTGTAAAGGTATAATCATTGTGTTATTAATAAAAGAATTACTTTTCCTGTCCCAAATGATGGTGTCTTGAATACTTTTGTTGATTTATGTATGGCATTCTAACATCTAAACCTAAATCATATATGGAATAGCATGCTTGTAGTTTTTTGTTTGTCAAGCTTTGGATGCAGGTCAACCCTGGGAGGAGGCGTGCAGTCAGTGAAACTTAGAAGCACGAGGAGGTCATCACCAGACGTGGGATCAGAGGTATAGTTACCCGATCTCCTTTTCCTTGCTTTCTTCATATGAGTTTCGGTATGTTTGTGGTAGTATAGATAATTAATTTACTTTTATACAGTTAATTGATCTACCTACATTCTAAACCCCGGTGTAGTCATAGGGGGGTTTTCAAGCTAGCAGAACTAGCGACCATACTGGGAAAGCCTCTAGGGTTTTTTAGGGGATTTTGGGTTGTCTGATTGGTTTTTCTTCCCTACGAGTTTTTGTTGAGTCTTTTGAGTCTTTTAAGGGATTATGGTAACCTTTAGGTGTCATACCAGTTCTCCCTACCCTTTAAGATTGTTTCTTTCTTTTTTCAAAGAACTAAAGAGGTGTACGTGCCCTGCATCGACTTAGCTCGCGTACATACGCTCTCTGCTCAGTAAACATCTCGCGTACATACGCAAGTTGTTGAAGCAACAGCAGCATCTCTGGTTCAGGAAATTTTGAAAAGAGGAAGCCATCCTCTTTCTTGATTGAGGTTTATACCTCTTAGGGTTTCTTGATTCAGTTCAGAGTCTATGTTTTTACATCCATAGCTTGGGTTAGAATTTAGTTTACTTGTCTATTTGAGTTTCTTGTGTTTACTTATGAAAGGGTTTTAAGCAAGTCTTTTGAATTATTGATCTGCCTGTTTAGTTTCTTTAGGGATTCCCTACAATCCGCAGTGGGCCAAAGATCTGTTTTAGTCTTTTCTTGGTGTTCTTTTTACCCCTTTGATTTGCTTTGAAAAAAGAGAAAAAAAAAGATTTATTTCAGTTTTTTTGTTTGAAGCAATTTCAAAAAAAAAATCATCTTCAGTTTGGTAAAGTAGTTAGAGTTGGTTATTTACTAAAAAGGAAAAAGAGTCTTTTTTTTTAAGTTCTTTAATGATTTCTTGAAACATAAGTAGCGTGTACTCAAGCAAAAATTCGTTTTAGGTCTTCTTTTCAAAGATCTTGAAAAAATTTAGTTAAAGAAAAGTTAGTTACAAAGAGTTAGTTGTAAATCTTTGCTTTTGATTAGAAGTAATTTTGCTTTCAAGTTTCGTCTTTTTCTCTTATTTTCGTCTCTTATAACATCACTAGTTTCACCGCCATATCCCTTGAGCAAATCAAGCCATTAAAAGGAACTCTAAATCTAAAATTAATTAGACTTTTTATGTTTGTAGGGTCAACCAACTAGTTTAGGGTTAGGGCCTTGAATTAGGTTGGAGAGGAAACTCTTCAAGGTCGTTAAACAAACATTGGACTTAGATCTAGGGAGTGTTAAATTCCAGTGACATAAAAGTTATTCGGGACCCCCCTCTAACACAAGGGCTAAACACGAGGTCGTGTGAGGAAAGGAAGTGGAGATAAACCCTCCAAAGCCGGACTAAACATAGTGAGGAACACATATTGAGGATCTGTCATGGGAATACTACCGACTGCATTTTCCTACGGAGCTTCGTGGATCTCAAATCCATTCGAGATAATATTTTTTCTTTCAGACCACTTGTTTTCAATACCCTCGATAGGTTTCAGACCTGTTATCTTTCTCATTGTGGTCCACCCGACTGTCGACTGTACCCGCCTGGTGATTTTTTACGAGTTGGGAACTTAGTTGCCCATATTATAGGGACTTACACAGGTGACTACGGGGGTATACCGCAGTAACTAGGGCAGACGTTGAGTCACACTTTGTAGACTATACCCAGAGGGTGCTTCAGTGTTTGAGTTTCACTTGCACTGGCTAGTTGCTCTAGTGTTGGCTGGTGTAACTGTTCTTCCTACTAGATAGTTGTTTGCTTGATTTGTCTTATAGGAATTTTTCTAGTGTGTGCTTGGTTTTAAACGCTAGTTAAGCCTTACTGTATCATTTTATCTTTTCACAAAGTGGAAGATCAAGAGCTTCGTCGGTCGTGAAGGCTTAAGGGCATGTCGTTGGTTGTGTTAGCACTAGAAGTCACCTCTAGATTGCAGCAGAGGTAAGCCTAGTACCCATCAGTTTTTATGTCACAATGAATAATTTAAGGGTGGTCAAATGGGTGTAAACTCGGGATAGTATCGCTTTAACATTAGAAAACTGGGCTGGTATGCACAGGCATATGAGGTCTTGATCTAAATGCAGTCAGTAAATTGTAGTAAGGGTGAGTAGGGTGGAGAACTTGAGGAGAAAACGTAGAGGTCTACTATGGACATCCGGTCTTCCAGCAGCCTAAGGAGGAAAAGTTTCAAATACAATATCCTCTTGAATATGAAACTTCAGGAAACTAAAAAAAATATAACAATATCGCAATCAAACATACATTACAATACAGTTATCACAACTTGACTAAATATTCCATACCCAAGTCTTCAGTATCAGAAGCAAAAGAGATGAGAAGAAAGTTGATTGTCATTAAACAAGAAGTCTCAAATGGGAACACATAACCAGAGAACCAGAGGCTTCATTAAAACTTTACACATTGGGAGCATAGCTTAACCATCAACCTTAACAAAATATCAAAACTGAGTATTTATACTCATAACATCTTGCCACCACCAGGAGTGTGACTTGGCTACTACAATCAAAGATTTGCGTCTACATCTCTTCTGCCAGTCTGCACTTGCATTCTTCTGTCAGACGCGATCTCATACCAGTATGGGCTTTGCAGAAGAATTCATTGACAGGGGAACTTTGGGCATATAGTCTACCTCCACGGCCATCCTTTCCATGCTTTCCATTTATGGGGTGAAATGAGGTTTCAACCACCTCCCCCATTTACATTAACTACTTTCATCAGGATCGGGATGAAACCTAAAACTCATGAATGTTCTAGGAAACATTCACGACTCCTTCAAGTCAACCATGGTACCTTGAGACCACGCAAATCTTCCTCTGTGAACAATACGAATGCTTTTGGCCTTGGCGCAACTTCTCTCCATCGCTTCATGTGACCTCGAACCATGACCTGGGGCTCCTTCACAAAATTTTGGGATTTCTCATTTCGAGAGTCTTCACTCCACTTGATTCCAAATATCCCAATGCTCAAATCTACAAAATAGTCCATCTATATTGACGGTCGGATATGATTGAATTTAATGGTCAAGATGCTTGCTCAAAAACCTCAGACACCCGCCACTCAATAGGCGCTTACCCTTCTTTATGGCCTTGCTTCCTATATAACCATGGGTTGTGATCGTAGGCCCAACTCTTGGGCGCTTCACGACTTCTTGTTTCGCGAATATACATTGTGCTCCATGTTAAAACCTCTGAGTCACGAAATTGTTATTTCTCAGATCAGGTGCCATGCACCCCTTTGAATTGGACGACCCAGATGAATATCGACATTTTGGAACTTCGTGTCTTCGGCATTTTGGGACTCAGAAAATCTACGCGTCCCTCACTTCAACTTTCCCGAAATGACCTTCACCGGGGTTCGGATCTGGTGCCATGCGTCCTACTAGATCGAACGGCTCCTGCTGATTTCGGATTTTGGGGATTTGGCTCTTTTACAAATAACTTCAACAACGTTCCGAACTCTCAATCTCTGCTACCATTATTCGTCGTCGATCTCTGAACTTTGAATTGCAAATTCCTTTGCCAAATGGAACTTGCTCGCTCGCTTGATTTGAGTCCATATCAGACTACTCTAAGTGTTGCACTTGTGCTCACTGTTGCGGCCTATATAAATAATTACTTGGACGACTGGTCGAGGGATTGGGAAAGAGAAGAATCAACGATAGAGGTAGAGAGGGCAGTGATTGACCCAGGGACAACAAAGCTTGGTGTTGATACTTCTCAGAAAGGATTACACAAAACAAAAGGTCGCTCAAACGATCGAGGACAAACACATATCAAATTTCAAGCCGAAAGGGGAAAAACTTAAGGTTTGGTCGGCGAAAAGGAGAAAGGCAAGGTAAAAATACAGACTTAAGTAGAAACCACAAACCCACAAGACTCTGACAATTTCATGTGATAACATTTGGCTCCATAGGGGATGGCATGCTCCCTGTGAGTTGCCAAGAAAAGTAGTTCTGGTGCCTTTGTATTGGGTTATGGGCTCCCCTATTTGAAAATAAAAAACTAAAAATCAAAAACAAAATAGGAATGGTATTTATAGTGGCGGAATGTCAGTCACAGCTTAAACAAAATATTTCTTCAGGAAATGTCCATTTACAAGGCCACCAAAAACTTCAGAGCCCTCCAAATCCTACAACATGTAAGTATTATTAGGGAATAACTTAAGGATTCGGAAGGGTTCGATCCACAAGGCATCAAATTTACCATGCTTGCCTTTGTCTTTCTTGGGTGCATCTAATTTTAGCACTAGGTCCCCCATCTAGAAATGCTCCTTTCTTTCTTTCTTGTCAAAAGGCAGCTTGATCTTTTGTTGATGTTCATGTGCTTCGTTCAGTAGTTTCTCTCTAGTTTGTTGCACTTCTACCAACTATTGAATTCTTCTGATCATATCATCAGGCTCCCCTTGGTAGTCTTGGAACAATTTTTCCACTGGCAAGGCAAGATAAGAAGGAAATATGGCCTCAATTTTGTACACAAGTTCAAAAGGAGAGACCCCAAGAGATCTTTTTGTTGTCACTCTGTCAGCCCACAGAGAAAATTTGACCTTTGAATCCCAATATTTCTTGTTGTCCTCTAGCAGTATTTTGATCATTTTTATAAGGCTCTTGTTAGAGGACTCTGCCAGTCCATTCCCTTGGGGATAGTATGGATTTGAGTGAAACAGTGAAATTCCAAACTATTCACAAAATTGGATTAATGGCTCGACTTTGAAAGATGCAGCATTATTAGTGACAATTCTTTTCGGACATTCGAACCTTTCTATAATATCCTTCGGAAAACTAATGATTACTTTGTGAGAGGCACTCCTTGTGGGAATAGCCTATATCCATTTGGTGAAGTAATCTGTCACAGTCAATATCCACCTGTGTTGACCACTTGAAGCAGGATGAATTTCCCCAATAAAATATAAGCCCCACTGTTGAAAGGGTCCCGAAGCTACCACAGGCTTCAATGGCAAGGACTTGAGTTGTTGCTTCCTAGAGAATTTCTAGCATTTAACACAAGCCCTAATTTTTTCACAGACATCGACAAATAGAGTATACCAGAAATACCCAGCCCAGAGAATCTTATAGGTTGTGGTCCTCCAGAAGTGATGTCCCCCACAGAGGCTATCATGAAATTCAAACATAATTTTACGGGCTTCTTGTGGGTCTAAATATCTCAGAAGCACTCTTAGACGGTCTTTCCAATACAAGACCTGGTCAATGAGGCAATATCTAATCACTTTGAGCTTTAAATCTCTTGCCTTTATTTTTCCCATTCCATAAGGAGGTCTCAATTCTTGCAGAAAATATATAATATATTTGTACTAGGTGCATTATGCCAATTGAGGGTTGAGTTGTGGGTCTGTATGGGACAACTCATCTTACTGACTTTCTGAGTGGGTGTTAATGAAGTTAACCCCCAGAACTTTACAATTAGACTCAGCCAATATCTTGGCTAAACCTTGGCCTTTAACTAGTTTGGTGGGCTTTATTTCTAGATGAAATTCAAGGATTTTGGAAATCCACTTGCTCCTTCTTTCGTCTATGTCAGGCTGAATGAGAATGTCCTTCACAGAAGATGAAGGAACATATGAAAATACCTTTGAATGCAAGACATGGATCCTGAAAGATTTAAGGGCTTTCACCAAAGCATAGGCATGCTTCTCCATGATGTCATATTTGATCTTTGCATCTCTTAATGCCTTGCTGAAAAAGGAAATAGGCTTCTCCAGCCCCTTGGCATTCTTCTGCAATAAAATGGTTGCCACTATGTTAAAAGAGGCAAAGGAAAAATCTGAAAATCCTTGGAATAATCAAAACTGATAAGCACTAGTGCCTCATTCAAGGCCTTCTTGATTTGATTGAATGAATTTATGGACTCAATGGTCCATTTTACTTCATTGCCCTTCCTGAGCATGGTTGTAATATGCTTCACCAATTCAACAAAATTTGAAACAAACCTTCTCAAAAAATTGATCTTTCCCAGGAAAGACTAAACTTCCTTCTGGGATTGGGGAAGTGACAAGGTTTGGATAGCTTCTACTCTTCTTGAATCAATACTGACCCCCTCAGATGATACTGTGTGCCCCAACAATTTTCCCTCTCACATGGAAAACAAAGATTTCTTGGGATTTAGGGAGAGACCAAACCTTATGCATTTCGGGAATACCCTTCTCAAACGCTGGAAATGTTCTTTATCAGATCTGGAGAACACTGTAATGTCATCCAGATAGATGACTACAAATTTATCCCTTTCTCCAACGAAAGCGATGTCCATAGCTCGCTGAAAGGTTTCTCCTGCGTTCATCAATCCAAAGGGAATTTTGGCGTACATGAATGTACCCCAATGAGTGGTGAAGGTCGTCTTCTCTCTATCTTCAAGTAGGACAGAGATCTGATTGTAGCCTGAAAAGACATCAATCATGGAAATCTTGGATGCACCTGTCACCCTCTGCAATATGTGTTCCATCTTCGGCAAAAGGTAATTGTCCTTCTTAGAGCTTATATTCAAGTTCCTGAAATCGACACAAAGTCTGATTTATCCATTCTTCTTCCTTATTGGGACCAGGTTGGCTACCCACTCAGAATATCTCAAAGGGACAATGATTTGGGCATCCAACAGCTTTTTACCTCCTTCTCCATAATAGGAAGCAACATAGGATTTATTGGTCTTAATTTCTGCCTAAACGGTTTGGCCTCCTCTTTCAATGGGATTTTATGCTCGATGACACTTGTATCATATGTTTTGAGATCTTCATATGTCCAGGCAAACACGTCAGTGAATTATTTTAATAGCTCAACATACTCAGTCCTTTGTTCCCTTAACAAACTGCTTGACAACTTGACAAATTTTGGATCCTCCTCCATGCCGAGATTGCACTCATCTACGTCAGTTTCTTCATTTGAGGTTTTACCCTTTACTTCCACATCGTTCCTATCAAACATACTTTCCAAAGGAACTAGTCCCTTTGGGATATGATTGTTGGGCAGCTGAACAATATGATGGTTAGCAATTTTGTTCAGAAAAGAGTTGTCATGAGGATTTATTTCATAATCAGGATCTTGATTAATGTGTAATGCAGAAAACTCATCAACAGTCTCCAAGAACCTTTTGATTTCGAGATCACCCTCAAACACTTTCCAATGTTTGACATTGTCAGGTATAAAGGGTCTTTACTTCACCTCTACCTCATACCTGATTTTAGGTGGCAGAGGGACTCTGAAATTACTTGTTGATGCAGCCAGAGAATCGGCCTTAGCATTCTCTTCTCTTGGAACAAATGAGATGTTGAAAGCCAAGAAAAAACTGTTGACTAGATCCCAGAATTCATTTCTGTAACTCCTAAGTCGAGGGTGCTTGGCTTGATAAATGTTTCTGGTCTGATGGACAATTAACTCGGTATCCAAAAATACTAATATTTCTTTAATTCCTAGGTCTTTTGCAGCCCTCAAACCCAAAACAAGAGCTTCATACTCTACCACATTATTGGTAGTTTCAAATTCTAACTTGTAGAATAGAGATATAATTTGTAAAGTCCCCCACCTCTTAGAGAGGTGAGGAGGAGACTCAGTGGCCTGGGCACCCCCACTAGGTCATAGTCTCACACTGAAGGGGGGGGAAAGTCAAGAAGTTAAAAGTTATATTTTTAAGTTGACTTAAGAAAGGGAAAGGATAAA
>ML790523.1:391054-418493 GCA_009831015.1 Picea engelmannii | reverse complement strand
CACTTTTGGTAGCAGGGCAGAATTATTCAGGGCTTCAGCATTCTAGCAGGACGTGGCACTTTCCAGCTTGGAGGTTGAGCATTAGTACGGCTCAGATCTACTTGATTTAGTCTTCATTGTATATCCAGCCTTTGGAGGCTCATATTGTATTGTCGGGAGCATTTTGTAGTAGCTCATATCTATTGCTTGTACGGCCATCTGAGGTTTATGCCAGATCGGCCATCTATTGTATTGATCTTACATTGCTCATAATAAAAAGGTCAGATCTTTGCTTGTGCTTCTACATCTTGAATATATTGTGATCTCCATGTGTTGATGAATCTTGTATACACTTAAAAACTCAATAAATTAGTAGTAGTTAGTGATTCCAAGAAATAATTTGGCTTGGGATCATTACATAATTTCTTGAATGAGTGAAACAAAGACCACTCTAGCACCAACGCCTTCTCTAGAAGAGGCTCCATCAAAGAACATTTTCCAAATAGAAGTGACTGGAGGATATTCTCTGTAGAAAGTAAGGGATTCTTTTTTGATTTCAAGAGGAGGTTTAGGGGCATCGGTGAGCTGCAACAAGCTGGATCCCAAATTAGTATCAAGTGAGAAAATAGGATGGTTGGTGGGGTCTGCTTAATCGCTAATAATGTAGGCCAACTGAGCTTCTCTGTACAGTCTTCTATGCTCCCCTCCGAACACGGGAATGGTAGCATATGTGATGTCCATATGCAATGTTCCTTCAATTATTTTAATCCAAGATCTTGACAAGAGCATGCCAAACTTGGGAGGAACATTGGCCACCATGATATCCATGACCACACTTTTCATGGGCAATTGAAACAAGGTCACAACCAGATTTTTGATGACCCCAAGGCACTGTACCTTCCTTGAATCAAAAGAATACGGATCGTGATAAGCTTTGGTGATTTCTAATCCAAGTTCTTCCATGACAGTTTTGGGCATGAGATTAAGAGATGTCGTTGAGTCCATCAAACAATTATGCATCACCTTGTCATGGATGTTCAGTGAGGTGTAGAAGGGAGGGAACGAATCATCTCTATGTTCTATCAAGGGACCTATAATGACTACTATCTTTTCATCTTGAAGGTTTACTGAGTCTATGGAATAAGATGAAGGCTCGGGCTGCCATAGTTTCGAGAGGGATATTTTAAAATCTTTGTGCTTGACCAGCTCTGAAAGGGGTACAGGGATTCTGATCTTTTGAATTTCATGCTCAAAGTTAAAATAGGAGGGGGGCTTCAGCACTTCTCTCAGTTATGGGACAATACCTTTTGATAATGGTGAGGGATTATGTGTTTTCTTCTCCTTGTTGTTGTTCTCTACGTGTTTAGAAAGCTTCTCTACTCTGGAAGGTTGATCAGGGACGTCAGACTTCCCTTCTTTATTTTTAGGCCTGAGGTTGTATTTATTGGGATTACTATTGGTCTTGTCCCCTTTACTCAACTCATTTATCTGGATGTCCATGAGGGACTCTTCATATGAATATTGAGTTAAATTGGGAAAAGGGGAGGTGTCTCCAAGACAATGGATTTCAAGATATAACTCTTCTTCCTCACCTTCTACATCAGTGACAAGATTATTTTGGAGATAGGTTTGGATTTTTTTATCATCCCTATCTTTGCTTCTAGGATCTATCGGAAGTATCTAAGGGGTAGTATTTGGTCTTCTGAAGTTACCCTTGTTATTAGTACTTTGGGAACTCTTATAACTTTACCTCCCTTCCAATTTCATCTTCTCCATTTCTGCAGAAAGAGACTTTACCAGCTTGGTCAATTCATCTACTTCAAGATGGGACGCAGAGGAACCGGAGGTTGAGGCTTTAGATCTCCCTCTTCCTCTGTCTCTATTAGCCTTATTTTTGAGTCTATCAACCACCAACACATTGGATTCTCCTTCCAGGGCTGCATATTGCATATGAGCCAAGGAGGTAGCACTTCTCTCTCTCAACAGGAGGTATAAATCAAGGTCAAAATCACTAGCATAAGTAATTTTGGCAAAGGCTTTAGTAGGCTTTATCTCAGCGGGGATCTTATTGTACATTTTGTTGAATCTTTTGGAGAAATCAGAGACAGATTCTCCCTATTTTGTTTTTAGAGACCCGATCTCTGTGATATAATACATAAAGTCTTTTTTATCCCCCCATTGTCTCAAGAAAACATCATCTAAAGCCTCAATCCCAGCAATGGATCCAGGGGTTAATCCTCTAAACCACTTCCTAGCCTCACCATCAAGGATCTAAACAAAAAATATCATCCATACATATTCATTTTCAATATTTAGATTGTCTACATAACTATAGAAAGCAGCAAGGTGTTCTTCATCAGTTATGTCTTCTTCCCCAGTGAATTTGGACATGTATTTTAGGTAGTCTCCGGCAGGGAGAGCATTCATTGATTGAGGTAGGACTAGAGGGGCATATCTCACAGCCACTATGGCATCCATTATGTTCCTAGGGGGATTAGCACCCACCATTAGGATGTGAGGTGGAGGATAACTAGGATGGGATGGAGTTCGAACAGGGGAAACTGGAAGTGTGTTTCTAGGAGGAAAGGGAAACAATAGAGGATTAGGGGAAAAGGATAGAGGGCTTGAGGGAATAGAGGTTTCCCTCACGGTAGAAGCAACAACTCTAACAGGGGGAGGAGTGGTAAAACCCAGAGTGACAAAATCTTCTGAGGTCCTGGGTCTAAACCATGGTACAAGTCCAAGGGAGGTAGGAGTGACAAGACTTTCTCCTTCCAATCCCAAACCAGGAGAGGAGAAATCATCAGGAACACTCCCAAACTTTAAGCTTCGGGAAAATCCAACAAATGGTATAACAAGAAAAGGAGCAGCAGTTATTGGAGTTTCTAAATGAGAATGGTGAAAATCATCAGAAATACCTGGTTCAGCATTCGAAGTACCTTCTTGAGGCGTATTTCTTATTCTAACAATTTTCTCTGGGTCAGCTTCAGGTGTTGCTAAAGGCAGTTGTGGAGTAGACCTCATGTGTCTGCCTATGGAAGCCACAACTGGAATAGTGGAGTCGCCAAGTGCACAGTTGCAATCTTTAGTGTACTGAGTTCCGATGCACCTTCAGAACCAGTAAGCTTTGTCATTCAATCCCAAGGAAAATCTTCAATCCGTCCCTGGAAATGGCACCAGAAATGTTAGAACTAGAAGTCACCTCTGGATTGTAGCAGAGGTAAGCCCAATACCCATCAGTTTTTATGTCACAATGAATAATTTAAGGGTGGTCAATTTGGTGTAAACTCAGGATAATATCACTTTAACATTATAAAACTAGGCTGGTATGCACAGGCAGATGAGGTCTTGATCTAACTTCAGTTAGTAAATTGTAGTAAGGGTGAGTAGGGTGGAGAAATTGAGGAGAAAACGTAGAGGTCTTCTATGGACATCCGGTCTTCCAGCAGCCTAAGGAGGAAAAGTTTCAATACAAGATCCTCTTGAATCCAAAACTTCAGGAAACTGAAAACGCTATAACAATACTGCAATCAAACATACATTACAATACGGTTATCATAACTAGACTAGATCTTCCATGCCCAAGTCTTCAGTATCAGAAGAAAAAGAGATGAGAAGAAAGTTGATTGTCATTAAAAAATAAGTCTCAAATGGTAACACATAACCAAAGAACTAGAAGTTTCATTAAAACTTTACACATCGGGATTGTAGATCAACCATCGACCTTAAAAGAATATCAAAACTGAGTATTTATACTCAGAACATCTTGCCACCACCAGGAGTGTGACCTGGCTACTACAATCAAATTTGTGCGTCTGCATCTCTTCTTCCAGTCTGCACTTGCATTCTTTTGTCAAACGTGATCTCAGAGTAGTATGGGATTTGCAGGAGAATTCATTGACAGGGGAACTTTGGGCAGACAGTCTACCTCCACGGCCATCCTTTCCATGCTTTCCATTTATGGGGTGAAATGAGGTTTCAACCACCTCTGCCATTTACATTAACTACTTTCATCGGGATCGGGATGAAACCTGAAAATCATGAATGCTCCAGGAAACGTTCACGACTCCTTCAAGTCAACCCTGGCGCCTTGATACCACGCAGGTCTTCCTCTGTGAACAATATAAATGCTTTCGGACTTGGCACAGCTTCTCTCCATCGCTTCATGTGACCTTGGAACATGATATGGGGCTCCTGTGCAAAATTTTGGGATTTCGCATTTTGGGAGTCTTCACTCCACTTGATTCCAAATATCCCAATGCTCGAATCTGCAAAATAGTCCATCCAGATCGACTGTCGGATTTCCTTGAATTTAACGGCTGGCATGCTTGCTCGAAAACCTTAGACACACACCACTCAGCAGGTTCTTACCCTTCTTTATGGCCCTGCTTCCTATATAACCATGGGTTGTGATTGTGGGCCCAACTCCTGGGTCCTTCGCATTTTGCGAATCTACGTTGTGCTCCATGCTAAAACCTCTGAGTCATGAAATCATGATTTCTCGGATCAAGTTCCACACGCACCTTTAAATCAGATGGCCCAAATCAATATTGAAATTTTGGGACTTTAGGTCTTCCAGAATTTTGGGACTCAGAAAATATGCGCGTCCCTCATTTCAGCTTTCCTGAAATGACCTTCTCTGCGGTTTGGATCTGGTGCCACGCATCCTACTGGATCGGACGTCTCCTGTTGATTTCAGATTTCGGGGGTTTGGCTCTTTTACAAATAACTTCAAAAACGTTATGAACTCCTGATCTCCATGACCATAATTCGTCGTCGATCTCTGAAATTTGAAATGCAAATTTCGTCGCCAAACTGAACTTGCTCGCTCGCTTGATTTGAGTCCATATCATACTGCTCTAAGTGTTGCGCTTGTGCTCACTATTGCGTCCTGTATAAATAATTACTTGGACAGCTAGATGAGGGCTTGGGAAAGAGAAGAATCAATAACATAGGTAGAGAGGGCAGTGATTGACCCAGGGACAAAAAATCTTGGTGTCGATACTTCTCAAAAAGGATTACACAAAACAAAAGGTCGCTCAAACAATCAAGGACAAACACAGATCAAATTGCAAGCCGAAAGGGGGAAAACGTAAGGTTTAGTCGACGAAAAGGAGAATTGCAAGGCAAAACTACAGACTTAAGTAGAAACCACAAATATACAAGACTCTGACAAGTTTATGTGATAACAGGTTGCATTGGAGCCACCTCTGCCACCGTTACGATGAAGACTTGACCAACAAGTGTCATTTGAAGCGATCAAGATGCAGAAACTGTGCTCTATCCTGCTCCGAGAGGAGATTATTTGAATACGGAGGAACCTACTATTTTTTACCTTGGAGCGGAAGCTCTCGGGCCATCCAACCCTCCGATCATTGACTTGTCGGTGCCAATATTAGTACAAGTTGTCCCTCCTGAGGTGACACCTTTTGAGCGTCGGATAGTCTTAAAAGTAGCCATGGAAGCAAATGTTTCTACTTCGTCTGGGAGTCCTCATACTCTCGTTTTGGATACTACCATAGGGGGAATTTTGCCTCTTAACCCACCTTCTCCAGTCCAGACCATAGTGGTCTTGACTCCCTCTACCTCAAGCAGTGGTCTGATAACGTCATCGGCGGTGACCACTGCTCTGTTTATGCAGAGTGTGACTGGCCCTCCATTTTCATATGGGATGCTCGACTTTGATTCGAACTCAGTCCTTACCTACTCCACCCTACAGACCATGGGTCTAGGGGCAGGGAGCTCAAATGCTCCTATGAAAGGGTCTACTAGGGGCACTTCAGTCCCCTTTAATGCTATCCCTTACGGTGGGGGTCATATACCTCCGATGTCCCCCTCGCTCGGTGGTGCTTTCCAGCAACCCATCAAGCCAAATGCTAACTATAGCTTGTTTGGAACAGGATGTCTAGGACCTTCATATTACACTATGCCGGTGGGATCCATGTCATTCTCTTTTTTCGATGCATTTGGGAATAACACTTTTTCTTCAGTTTCCATCTCATCTTGGGGAAACCCCAGTTTTGGGCAACAAAATCCTGTGCAGGGTACTATTCCTACATAGGGGGAAAGTAGAATAGTTTTCTCCTCACATGGATTTTGGAATCCTTTGCAGGGATCAGTTTCCTCACAAGGGATGTCGGTCCAAGGAAACCCCTTCCATGGTCAATGGAACCCCGGGCAGGTTTGAGTACCTATGCCCGTCGGATCGGCTGGGGGAATTCCCTTCCAAAATCCTTGGAACACAATGCAGGGAGCAATCCGCACCCAACCCATGTCGTCCAATTATGGGAATGAACCAATGATATCCCAGCAAATGCAGTTTCTGTACGCTGGTCAAGGCCATGATTTCTACTAGAACCCTGGCCAGTAGTCGAACTTTTCCTGGCAACCTAGTTCCAGTCAAACTCCAAGACCCCTTTTTCCTGTACATATTACGCAACCCAAACTACAGTTTCTAGCAACGCTACATATACCAGACTTGTCAAGGTTTCTCAACAACCTAATTTTTCATGAATCATTGATGCCCCTGGGCCCCCATGCTGACTAAGTTTGCCTTGGATATTCCAAAATTTAAAGGCAAGCCTGGCGAAGACCCAGGTGACCACATGACAACCTTCCACTTATGGTGCTCGTCAAACTCACTACGAGACGACTCCGTATAGTTTTTCCTTTTTCAACGCACTCTTATTGGGGGTGTCATGAAATGGTATATTGAGCTCGACCACTCAAGGTATTATTACTTTAACGACTTGGCGATGGTCTTCCTAAACCATTTCCATCTACCCGTGAGATACGATGTCGGCACCGAATTGTTGGCCAACTTAGAGCAGACTAAAGCCGACCACATCTCTAATCACATTCGAGAATGGCGGTGTTGGAAGAGATTGATTATGGTACAGGTCCCACTGGATTTCTTGCTGGAGTGGTTCCTCAAGTCTTTGGTACCAGTTGTATCCAAGGATGTTGTGACTTCGGGAGTGTTTTCAGAGGAGGACGTGATAATGAGAGCGCAACATCTTGAAATGATTTCTCTCAGTCTGGATTGCTCTATGAGATCTTTCCAGATGTGCCAAGGTGCATCCTTGACAAGGCCAAACAAAATTTTGAACCCCATGTCGACGGTATCGTCGGCTCATCACAAGGAAAGTCCACTGATCTGTTGTCAAATCAATTGCAACAATTTTTGACACAACAGATGGCGGTCGCCCTGACCTCTGGTTCGGTTGTTCCACCTACCCAAACATTGGACGTACATAGTGTGCAGTCGATGAACCCGAAGGCCAACCAGCATCCTGAAGGAAAGAAGAAAAAACTATACAAAAAGGGTAAAGGGGACAAAAAGGCTAACAACAATACTAGCGAGGGAAAAATAGAGAAGAGAAAGTCGAAGTATCTGTGTAACCTTTGCACGGAAGACCACCCGAATCACCTGTGCCCTTGACTTGTGGATGCTCAGAAGCTATTGGCACAACAATAGCCTGTTGTGCTGACGAACCCATTTCCACATGGGAAAAACATGTCTCAAGCTTTAGCATCCTCAAGCATGGAAGGGGGCAGTCAGGGACCCCCCACGTCTATTGGTAATACCTCGGTCGCGAATGTTTACATTTTGAAACGTGACGCTCATATAGAGACTAGGTCCCAATATTAAGGAATGTCGGAATCTTCTGAAAAGGGTAAAGAAGCCACAAACCCACCAGTTCCTCTCCAGATTGAGAAGACGATGGGCGAAACAATGACACGCATCCCCAAAGGTGCGTTCAAGAAAGATTCTCATAATCTGAATGAGAGGGCTACCCAGAACTACTCCATTATGGAATATTTGGCACAAACCCATTACACGATGTCTGCTTTGGAAGTCCTCCAAAGCTTCCCTTTGTAGAGAAAAGCCTTGTTATCCAGCTTGGGATCTGCAGAGATTGGTAACCCAGGAGTGATCGTTCTCAATCCAATTGACTTGAAACCTCGTCTTCCTTACCACGTTGTGTTCCAGATAGAAGTGGTTTACACCACGAAATATTTTACTTGAAATATCTTCCGTACGGTGGTTGACGAGGGTGCCTCGACTTGCGTGATGTCGTTGGCGTGTTGGAAGGCCATTGGCCAACCTATTTTGTCTCTGTCGCCTAAATTGCTTGTGGCATTCAATAGTCGTTCGTTCAAACCACATGGAATCATTCCTTCTTTCCCCATGCAGTTAGGAGGAAAGACCGTTTGCGTCGAATTTGAAGTGGTCAATGCACCTCTCGACTACAACCTTTTGTTAGGAAGGAGTTGGACCTATGCAATGCATGCAATGGTTGCTACAGTATTTTGGGTCTTGTTGTTT
This sequence comes from Picea engelmannii, assembly GCA_009831015.1. Taxonomy (NCBI): domain Eukaryota; kingdom Viridiplantae; phylum Streptophyta; class Pinopsida; order Pinales; family Pinaceae; genus Picea; species Picea engelmannii. Next base: position 410,185 of record ML790523.1, on the reverse strand, counting down.
CCACACGAGGGTTGAATTGTGACCATTAACCAGTTGTCCTTCTCCCATCCTGACCCTTCATCGGGGGCATCCACGGTCCCGATGATTGATAATCCTCAGCCTGACACCATCAACGTAGGGGTTGGTTTGCGTCCATTGTTGATGGGTACTTTCGATTACCCACCACCTTCTGGCGATGTCAACCTTATATTGGCTGCCCCCGATCAGCCTAGGGCTGAAATTTTTCAAATGTCATCGTTCCGAACAACTTACTTTCACGATCTATGGATTCTTCCTTCCCCATCGGCCTCGATGGAAGGGACATGGAATTTTGGCATGGCCATGCCCTTGTCCGTGGTAGAAGTTTCATACAGCATTGTCCAGCAAGCTTCGGTTGACCCCGATCAGACTCCCACACAGGAGTTAGATCCAGTTCTCGAGCCTATTTGGGCTCAAGGTTCTCTTGCCACAACAGATTCCTTAGACCTGGTCTTGCCCTCAGATGAGGTGATTCTTAAGGCAGTGACTGGTCCGGATAGACCCTAGGATGATCTCCATCATAGATCATACTTCCTCCCAGAGTTAAGGAGAATAGAGTCAGGTGAATTTTTTTTTACTATGACTGGATATAGATCTTGTCCTATTAATCCTCTGGCTACGCACGTAGTTTACGTCGAGGGTAATATGGCGAGTATCGCTTAAACGATCCCCATAGATATCTCCAGAACCCCTAGCATCATGGAGAATGTTTTCATCGGAGTAGACTGCTTCCCCAAAGAGATTCAAATTTATACGGAGTTATTAAAATAATTTTGCGATGTATTTGCCTGGTCTTACGAGGAAATGCCAGGCATAGACCCAAGAATTGTCAAACATAAGTTAATGACTTATCCTGACGCCAAGTCAATCTGACAGAAGCTTCATCCGGTGAATCCTCAGAAAGCGACAGCAAATAAGGCTGAAGTAGAGAAACTGCTTAAAGTCAGTTTTATCTACCCCATATAGTTGATGGAATGGGTGTCAAACCCCGTTCTGGTTAACAAGAAGTAAGGTATGATTCGTGTGTGCATCGACTTCTGTGACTTGAACAAGGCATGTCCGAAAGATAATTTTCCCAACCCGTTCATCAATCAGATTGTCGATAAATGCACAGGTTGTGAGGTCTTTTCATTCATGGATGGTTTTTTGGGATATAATCAGATTCAGATCAAACCCAAAGACCAACATAAAACAACTTTTATCTTTCCTTGGGGTACGTTCGCTTATCGTAAGATGCCTTTTGGCCTGAAGAATGTTGGAGCCAATTTTCATCAGGCCATGTCTTTTTCTTTCCACTACCTTAGACATATAGTCAAGGCATATCTTGATGATCTAGCATCACACTCTCGCAAGAGATCTGATCATCCCACACACCTCTAACTAATCTTCGAACGATGTCGCTACTATCGAATTCGCTTGAATCCCAACAAGTGAAATTTTTGCATGACGTCAGGTCGTCTCTTAGGTTTCATTGTTTCGACAACAGGGATCATGGTTGATCCTCTTAAGGTTGAGATGATAGTTCAATTTCCTCCCTCGTGCACAATACCCCAGCTTTAGAGCTTACAGGGGAAAGCAAACTTTATTTGGCGTTTTGTCGCAAACTACGTCGAGATCACTAAAGGGTTTATGCATCTGTTGAAAAAGGGAGTCCCTTTATGTTGGGATGAAGTTGCTCAGTGCTCTTTTGAAGCGTTGAAACGCGCCCTTACGTTTTCCCCTCTACTCCGACCTCCCAATTATAACAGAGATTTCTTGTTGTACTTGGCCGCAGCAGAGTCGACCATCGGCATGGTCTTGGTTGAAGAGGACGATCTGCTTGAGGAGCATGTTATCTATTACCTAAGTCAAGGCTTGGTTGGGCCGAAACTCAACTATTCCCATGTTGAGAAGATTGCTTTGGCAGTTGTACATGTTGTCCAGCGGTTCTGTCATTACATTATGCTTTGCAAGACCACTGTCATTATCGTTGTGAACCTTTTTCAATATGTGTTGACATGATGAGTCATTGGCAGAAAGATCTGTATATGGACTATAATCCTCCAGGAATTTGACTTGGATTTTGTTTTCGCGAAATCCAAAAATTTGTTCATCTTTTCCGAACTCATTTCGAAACTTCCGGTTGAATCTAGTGATGTCACACCTGAAGAATCGCCTATCAAAGGAGATTTTTTTCTGGTCGCGTATTTGGATCCCTGGTATGGAGATATACTAGTCTATCTCCAAACTTTGAAGTGCCCTACTTCTGCTTCCCGCGACGAGCGTCAACGAATTCGCCATCAGGCACAAAACTATCTCATACTCAATGACACTTTGTATCATCGAGGTGTAGATTTCATTCTTCATGGGTTCCTTATACATGAGGAAGCAGAGCTCGTTCTAAACGACTGCCACACTGAAGCATGTGGTGGTCATTTATCTGGGTTGGAAACAGCCCAAAATATTCTACGTATCACTTAGTTTTGGCCTACATTAATCAAATATTGCGTTGAGTCAATCAAGAAGTTCCACCCGTGTCAAATCTTCTCTTGGAAGATGCGGGGATATCCTGCTCCCATGTTTCCTGTCATTGTTGTTGGTATTTTCACTAAGTGGGGGATTAACTTTACTACATGTCACCCAGCTTCAACTAGGGGGCATCATTACATCATCGTAGCGGTAGACTACTTCACAAAGTGGGTCGAGTCTATGCCAACGTTTAACATTGATGGAGAAACAATGGCTCTTTTCATTTTTAACCAGATAGTAGCAAGGGTTGGCATCCCGAAGGAGATTGTCACTGACCATGGCAGTCACTTCCAAAACAAAATGATGACCAAGTTAACATCAAAGCTTGGGTTGAGGCAAGAACATTCATCACCCTACTACCCACAAGCGAATGGTTAGGTTGAAGCAGTGAATAAGTCTCTGAAGACTATTCTTCAGCGGACGATCAATTCTGCCAAGTCAAATTGGCATTTGATGTTGTACTTGGCGTTGTGAGCCTACTGAATGTCTGTAAAGACTACCACTGGTTTCTCACCTTTTCAACTCGTATACGAGCTAGAAGCAGTCTTTCCTATTGAGTTCCAGTTCTCGTCTTTAAAGTTTGCAGTGGAATTATTGCTAGACACTTCACCACTTGAGGAACGTCGATTATATATTGAGCAGCGTCGTGATGCAGCCTCAACCAATGAGGCTCATAAGCAATGAGTCAAGTGTCAATATGATCATTTTGTTTTTCCTCGAATTTTCTTGAAAGGTGATCTTGTCCTGCTCTATGATCAAGACAAGGATCCCCTGGGGGCAAGCAATTTCAAACCCAAGTGGTTTAGACCTTTCATCATGAAAGAGATCTTAAAGAAGGGTGGTTACCGTCTGGTTGACTTTCATGGAAATGCCTTGGAAGAGCCTAGAAATGGGCTCTACCTCAAGAAGTATTGCTCTTAGGTTGGTCGCATGGGTGACTTCTTGTACATATGTATAGTTCTTATACAGTTTTTTATCTTCTTTTTTTATGGACGTGTAGTTATTTACGTCTTATTTTTTACTGTGGAAGATGTCAAGTGAATCGAAGGTGTTCTTTGGGTTCACGAACGATGCTATCTGACACACTCAGAGGCTTGCTTCCGCAGCTTGGGTGATTTTCACACCTGCAGGTCAGTTTCTATCTTCTGGAGGTATTTGTCGAGGTGACACAACAAACAATGTTGTCGAGTACAACGCAGTGATAGAATTGCTTTGTGACACTTTGTCACATGGAATTTCTCACCTCCGGGTCTACTTAGATGCTTAGTTGGTTGTGTCCCGGCTAAATGGAGTTTAGCGCATTTATGATCCTACTTTTCATCGATGTTTCCTTAGGGTATTTCTCTTAGAACGTTACTTTGATTACATTACGTATATCCATGTTCCTAGGAGATTAAATCAAATGAGAGATACTCTAGCTAATCAAGTATTAGATTGGCATGTTTCACACACATACACATGTACATACATTTGTAAAAAAATAAATTCATAAGACGAATAAAGATGTAAATATATCTGTCAAAAATGTCATGAGTACATAGGTGGGAGCGAACGCCTCAAAAATAGGGTTCAGTATACATCACGGGGCATATTCCCTCAAAAAATATACAAAGGTGCCCTCAGCACATAATAGTATAGCCTATCTAAGCTTGGGGCCTATTGTCCCTATCGTAGTGAACGACGGTGTTAGCCAAATGCCGGAAAAGATAGAACCAAGTCCATGGCACCCCCACTACATGAGGTTTCATAGAAGGCGGGAGATCCTTGATCTCGTCCATAGGAACTGTACGAGTGATCACGGTGAGGTTGTGCTCCACCCACCTCAAAAATCTCTCAGCCTCTCCGGCTAGATGTCCCCCTATGGCTGTTGGTCCACTGGTTGTTGTTGGTCTCGCCTCTGGTCGAGAACGTCATCGAGTCCTCGTGAAGTCTGTCAGGCGCACTGGTCCCACATTTGTACATAACAAATACAAAAAGTTAGTACTCTAATACATATAAAAGTGATATATATAAAAACAATTAAAAATTAAATAAATTTTAAAAACATGTTACCTAGATCTCCTCGCTCCTCTCTGGGAGGCACAGGCATGTCTAGATCTCTGGAAAAGTTGATTCTAGCATAGGGGTAGTCCTCTATTGCTAGAATTTGTTGTGCCCACTAGTCAAAAGAAATTGTCATCAAAGGCCTCTATGGTCTTCCCTCCCCCCTGTTGTGGCAGCAGTGCTGCCCATCTGCATATTGTCGGGAAGGAGGCCACATGCCCTCGTACAGTCTCTCTAGGAATTAGACTGGGCAATCTCGAAGAAGAAGAACGACCAAAGGATAGTGCTAAACCTGAAGTTTTTGTTTTTTCACTCTTGACACTCTGTCAACTGCCTCTTCATGCATGTGAGCATGGTCATACTCCAGACATATATATGTGCCTCTTAGCACTGAATAGCATAATGCATGTGCACCTGAGAAGCCTGGTGAAGGGTTGTGGATCCAGTAATCATCCCAATAAGTAATAGGATCACTCTCAGTGACAAAATGGTGATATTGTGAATGGGAACTTGAGAACCTACCTTCTTAGTGTCAGCCTCACAATACATCCTCATGTAGTCCTCAATGTTGAAAGGCCCAAGGGGAAATGTTTGTAGATCGACTAGTTTTGCTCTCCTCAAGAGACCAGTAGAGAAGTAAATGTACTCAGTCCTTGGAGTCAATGACTATCCCTCTATCATGAATGCCTCTACATCTGGATGCCAGCAGTCAACCAAGGCATTCAGTAGCCTGAGTTGTTCCCTCATAAATGGACACTGGAAGAACTTCCACAGCCCACATTGCTTCAATGAGATAATGGCAGTAGGATCCTCATCGACCAGTACATCAATGTCCTCGTGTTCCCTCTCCTCCAATGGACATACATCTTGTTCCATGGCAGATAAAAGGGAGTTAGCTCCAGCACTTTAACTCTTTTTTCAAGATTTTGAGGGTGTACGCGGGTTTTTTTGGTCGCAGACGCATATATACGCGGGCAGAGTGTTTTATGCCTGAGTACATACATGGGCTATCCTTGGACAGCCCGCGTACACGCAGGGCCGCTCTTTTTGGGAGAGTGTGCCTCCTCAAAAACAAAAAGAAATGCATAAAGAAGGAATTGAAATGTAGGAGGGATACATTTGTACTTACTTGGTCCGAGCAAAAGTTCATTTCATCCATTGAAGCTCCCGGAATCAATTTCTTTAACAAAGGGGTTTTTTCTCCTTTTGGTCAATTTTCAAAATGCAATGGTGAAAATGAGTTGTCAGCTTCTTATAGACTTTTTCGGCCCTTTTTGCCACTTTTTTGACCCCCTTTGTCGTTTTTCCTGGCTTGGAAATCATTTGATTGTGTTCCTGAGTTTCTTATTGGATGTTATGATACACTTTTTCTTTTGGTTTGGTAACTTTTGGGGGGATGGGTCACTTTAAAAATCCTTTGGTAAAAGTCATTTTTTCCAACTTTTTGCATATAAGTTAAGATTTCACCTCCACTTTTTGCATCTCATTGTCTTTTCCACTTTGCCATAGGATCGATCCCATCGAAGTGTGACACTGGACCTTCATTGCTTCTTTAGAAGTGTCCATATTAGGTGGTAGAACCTACCTTTACATGGATGCCCTAGATAGATCCATGTTGCATTTTGGTGTCCATGTTGTCTATAATGACTCTAGGCTCAGGAGTCCTTGTTAGTCCTATCATGATTACAATATTGAGCCTCATTCGTCCGATGCACCATCATTCTTGGCCTCACCCTCAGGACTCCCAAAATGAACACGTTTTGTTGTCTTTCAAGATCGCTTTGAAATCCAAAAGCAATATCTGACGAGACTGCATTTATGTTTTTCAATCTTGTCTGGATTAACTGAGAAAAGTTACCTTATGGAGTCTTCTTTAATCCCTTTTTAGACTCTCTAAACATGAAAAGATTGTCGAGTGATCTTGTTTCCCTTCACACTCGCCAAACTCAAATTTGAAGGCACGTTTGTCCAGTGGTAGTTTACCCCTTTTTCGGTTCGTATGGTCAATTGTACGAACAAATGTATACTCTAGGAACTTCGGTTCTCTAGAAGAGTATTCTCAGGTATAAGTTTAACCCTTTTTCGGGCCTGAGGGACTAAATTTATGAAAAAGTAACATTCTCCTTGGTTTTGGTATCACCTTTTTCGGGCCTTGGAGATTACTTACAAAAAAGGAACCCCCACGGAGTCTATAGTTAAGCTCTTTTCAGACTCCCTAAAAGTGAAAATATCGTTGAGTGACCTTGTTCCTTCACACTCATTAAATTCGTCCAGAAGAACATATACTGGCATGATTTTACCCCTTTTTTCGGCATGTAGATTATAGAGGAAAAAGGTACACCTCGGGAGATTCGTCTCGCCGGGAGAGTTCTCCTCAGTAACTTTTATACTTTTTCGAGCTAAGGGGACTAAATTCATAAAAAGGTTGTGAGTCCATAGTTAAGCTCTTTTCAGACTCCTTAAAATTGAAAATGTTGTCGAGTGATCTTGTCTTTGTCACACTCGTTAAAATGGTTTTGAATAGATGTATTTTCAGTGCCAGTTTACCCTTTTTTCGAACCGACTATACCAGCTCCGAAAAAGGTACTCCTTGGAGTCTTCTTTTACATTTTATCAGACTCTCTAAATGTGAAAAACTACCGAGCTTACCTTCTCTGGGATCGTTAAAAATACATTGAAGGGGGTTTCATTCTTTCTTTCTAATTGCATTTTCATCTCTACGTATTTGGCCTAATGTCGACTCCATGTTGCTCTCAACTGAACCTTCGAAGCATGCCTTATATGCAAGCCTTGTAGCACTTTTCCTCTGTGACCTGACACCTTGACCCATGGAGGAATTTTCCCCGAGTGTCCTTTTCCTGCACATGTCTCCTTTCTCTAAGCATTAGTGTGTTCCTTGTGCTTAGAACTAGTATGCTTGCTTGCGAAACTTGTTCCTCCTTTGTAATGCAGCATTCTTTTGTTCTTTTTCAAGCTCTTTAAAAAATTCAAAAAGACAAAAAAATCAGAAAATCCAAAAAGAGTAGACGGGAAATATGTATTATTTTTTGGCAGCACAATGAGTCGCCCTTAGACAAAGCACATCCTTTTTTTTGTTCATCAAGCATTGGGATCTAATATGACCTTAGGGAGATGTTCTCACTGCATAGAGTTGTGTCCTCCTTTGTTTGGTTACTCTACCAAACACGTGGATAGTTTGTGTTTCCTCCTGCATCGTGAACTTATGTCAATGGCATGTTGCCTGAGTCTAATCATCTTTTGTGCTTTTGGTCCAAGTGAAGTTTCACCCAACCTGAGTCGGCCTTTCTGTAGTTTTTCTCTTAACCTCATGACCCGGGCATCCCGAAAGTCTAGTCAAGTCCTGATTCAAAATCAATGAGGATCTTTGCCTGATCATCGAGATCCTCTTGTCTTTTCCCGATGAGTCGTCGAAGACCTCAGGGTAGTGAAGTCATACACTCACATTGTACTCCTACCTAAGCTTTGGAGATCTTGAAGTTATTTCTTGAGCTATGAAGACCTCATCTCCATCCATCGGGCGTTATTGGCTTCTTGAAGATGGATACTCTATTTGTGTATCTTTGATTTTGAGATGTAGATCCATTGTGTATTGTTCACGGCTACACTATATATAGTTATATGTCATGGATCTACAGTGTATTTGATTGGAAGGCATGATTTATTTCATCCCAAGCATGGGTATTCCCGCCTTGGAGAGACAATTGTTATTTTGCAGATGGCACCTCCCGAACTCTGGTCTCGAGATCACTCGTTTTCGTACATTGGTGAAGATTTTGTAATGTGTTCAGCCATCAGTGTTCGACAAGATAGGTATTCCAATAGAGGATGAACACCTTCAGTAACCACTCACATAACCAAATCAAATATCAACGCACCAGGGTTTTCACGTGGTAAAACCCCTACGGGGAAACATCCACGGCCCCAGCCAACGCGGCCACTTGGAGCAGTTTATTAATGCAAAGAAAAAGATTACAGAGAGATTTTACAAGAGAGTTTCTCACAATCAATCATCGGCAAATGAACCTCCATGATCTTTAAATAGAGATCATGGACCAATCGGGTGTTAAGCCATGGATCAATGGTTGTTAAGATCGAGGAGAGTATGAACCATCGGATCACTCTATGTCGGAAACATATCGTGACCGTCAGATTTCCTAACTACAAATGCATACTAATGCATACTAAATTAACACACTAAGAAACACACTTTTACCTAGCGACATATTAGGCCAAGTAGATCTTAACTAACTCCTAAGTGTCTAAATATCCTAACATCCCCCCTTAAGAACAACTTGGGATAGGATTGAAGGATTTACAATAGTGACACAATAGGAGAAGGAAGGAGGCATTAGAGCCTATCCCCCCTTAGTGACAACTTCCTGAACTCCTAACATAGATCGAAGTTTGGAAAACTTTGCTTATGTAAGAGACTTTGTGAAAATGTCTGCAACTTGATCTTCTGTAGGGAAAAAGAGCACTCCAATAACTTGATCATGAATTAGCTTTCTGATGAAGTGCATGTGTAGCTCGATGTGTTTTCTACGTTGATGTTGAACTAGGTATTGGCTAGCTTGATGGCACTCTGATTGTCACACCAAAGGTTGTTCGAATGCTGGTGCTGGAATCAAAACTCTGAAAGGATCTGTCGAATCCACAAGGCTTCCTGACTTGCATTTACCATTGCTCGGCACTCTACTTCTGCTGAAGAAAGTGCAATAGCCTATTGTTTCTTACAGGCCCAAGTGACAGGTCCTGAACCAAGGCTGAAAACATAACTTGAAGTAGACATCCGATCATCAGGGTCACTGGCCCAATCTGAATCAATGAAACCAACCAATAAAGGAGTCCTCCCTGAAGTGTAATGTATCTCGAATTGAACTGTACCACGGACATAGTGAAGTATCCTTTTAGTTTCTTTCCAATGGATTTCATGGGGTGTTTGCATATACTAGGCAACAATACCAATAGAAAAGGAAATATCAGGACACGTATGAGTCAAGTATAAGAGGCTACCAACTAACTGACGGTACAGGGTGGCATCAACTTCAGGAGAAGTACAGGTGGAAGTAAGCTTGACTCCAGACTGGAAGGGAGAATGGGTTGGTTTACAATCATCCATGTGAAAGTGATGAAGAAGGTCACAAGCATTCTTAGACTGGGAAAGAAAAATTCATTCATTGGTTTGCAAAACTTAGAGGCTAAGGAAATAGTGCAAAAAGCCTAAGTCGGTCATTTAAAATTTCTTCTTAAGGTTGGTTTTCACATGGTTTAAAAGTTTTGGGTCACTACCAGTAAGGATAAGGTCATCAACATAAAGGACAAGGATTATGAGATGGCTTCCTACTTTCTTGGTATAGACATAAGGATCAGAATGACATCTAGAGAATCCAATGGCAATAAGAAAGTTGTCCATTTTGGCATACCAAGCTCGAGGAGCTTGCTTGAGACCATAAAGAGATTTCTTGAGGCGACAAACAAGGCTAGACTCATTCTAAACATAGCCAGAAGGTTATTCCATGTAGATTTCTTCTTTCAAATTTCCATGCAAGAAGGAAAATTTAACATCCATCTGATGGACCTCCCATTTATGTGAGGCAACAATGGCAAGAACAAGGTGGATGGAATTAATTTTGGCTACAGGGGAAAAGGTTTCATTATAGTCAATTCCTTCAACTTGGGAAAATCCTTTGGCAACTATACGAGCCTTGTGCCTTTCAACACTTCCATCTGATGCATACTTAGTTATGTAGACCCATTTACATCTAACAAGTTTTCTTCTTTTTGGAAGAGGTACAAGATCCCAAGTATCGTTTTCCATTAAAGAATGATACTCTTCATTCATTGCTATATCCCAATCTGGATGACCTGAAGCTTCTTCAAATGTTTCTGGATCAGCAGTCTCGGAAACTTCAGCCAAAAGAGAAGAGGCTTGTTGGAACTGTGAACGTGTTCAACGCTGATCTGAAGGATCACCAACAAGACCACCAGCTACTTCTCGTGTTGAATGGACCCATCTAGGAAGTGGTGGAACTGGTGTTGGTTCAGGTTCAAAGGACTCATATGGAGGAGGGTGAGCAAGCGGAGGAGGATTTTCATCCTCACTTTCATCATCTGAAGAAGAAACAAGATCAGAAGAAGGCACAAACGTCGAATATGGCTCGCAGGCCGAAGAAGGCACAACCATCGAATTAGGCTCGCAGGCCAAAGAAGGCACAAATGTCAAATTAGGCTCGCAGGTCAAGATATTTTCATCAAATTTAACATCTCTTCTAATAATAATTTCATTACAATGTGATTGAAGAAGTCTATAACCTTTGACATCTTCAAAATAACCAACAAATATACACTTCTGTAACACCCTATTTCCCCCAGCTTATAAATATAACTGGACTGGCATAGAACTATGGAAAAATCATAAATGTGAATATGTGATGTAAATGGACCTTGAGAAAAAGGTCAATAAATGTGAATGACATTTTGAACTTATTGCAGGACTTCTGAGAGGGGATGTGTAGAAAAAGAGACCACGATGGCGGTGGAGGGCACCTGAAAAGGTGGCATTAACTTCCACTGAGAATTAAATACCGTATTTGGACTCCACTGGCCCGAGGAACCAAAAGCGGCTCGTTGGCCCTGAAATTCAATGCCTCGCAGGCTGGTAGGCGGATGGCTTGATGAGGGATGGGATGGTGAACCGCCCATCCGTAGAGCCGTCAGGCCTGATCAGCGCGAGGGTAATCGCGCCACACGCAACCTCGCAAGAGGATAAGGCGTATGGCAGAGGCGATTGAAAGGGGAGACGCGAGGGGAACTCTGGCATTATGCATAGTGAGTGATAGCAGAGAGGAAGTATTGCAACCTTCGCTCCTGGTCACTGGCAGACAGAGAGACGCAGTCTCAGAGCATCGTGGTCTCATCTCGGGGGTGGCTAGTGGTAAATCTGCTGGGAGTCGATACGCCTACGGTTGGGTTGAAACGAGCACCCCTCTCAGCAGTTGCACCCACTTCTGGTGTTATTTCTAATAAGTGTTTTACATATTGCACCTTGAAATTCATAGACTGATATATATATATATATATATATGTATATGCTCATAGAACTGTGAAATTGTGAATGATTTCTGTGTAAGAATGTCTGTGTAGTGTTTGATAAGAATGAATAGATATATGCTCCTGACCGAGGAAACCACGCATGACGTACGTGGACAAAGCAATTTTATTTATGCCTAGGTTGAGCTAAGTTAGGCTCCCAGCCCATTCTCGGGATGTTGCTTTCCCTTACCCGTATCCTGAAATTCCTCGTATAGATCTCTTCACAGAGATTTCCTCCTTAGAAAGGTTCACCAAGAACCCAGAAAAAGGACTTGAACGCACAAGTCTTATTAACCCTGTACGAGGAGGAATGACCCTCTTAGAATTCCAAAGTAGCAGCGTAAGGGTAAGTAACGATTCGACGGATGAGATCTTGTCGGAAGACCCATGGTCATTCACGACCATCAGATTGACGGAAGTAGTGAGAGCGTTACACCCCTTGCACTTTTTCCTCTATCTTCGTGAACAACGAGGAAATCGGGATCGTAGATCCCAAGACCCAGGAGAACATTTGGACCATGGATCTCTCCACATCCATGAAGTAGTGGAGGAATGCACAAGGTGGGACAATCTGAGCCGTTGGATCTCATCAGAAATCTCGTCAGCTGTCGGATCGGACAGGTAAGTGCCCTTTGGGTTCGCGTTTGGCGAAGCCCGAGGGTTAACCTGAATCGTCCCCCTTTAGGACAGGTGTCAAAGATCTAGAAACAGTCGGGATATTGGCCATCGGCATATCGGAGATCCTGAGGTCGAGGGAATCGAGACGCTATAAGTCGCGAACCCCGAGAGTTCATCTGGACCGTCCATCTGTTTGGGATGCGTGTCAGAAATCCACAGAGAGTCGGGATATTCGGCATCGGGAAATTGGAGTTCCTGAGGTCGAAGGAGTTGGGACATCACAAGTCTCGAAATCTCGACGAGATCAAAGTCGCCCGTTCGTGAGGACATGTGGCGATATCGTGAGCCCATCGGCATATCGGGGGTTTGGAAGGCATGAATTTCGAGGTACCAGAAGTTGCGAAAGCACGAGATTGGATCAGGACCGTCCTCTTATGGGGACGCGTGGCAGAGATCTAGGCCATCGGGGAAAGTCCCGACGAGGAGTTCGTCCATCGGAGTTTGGCTCATCGGGATATCGGAGATCCCGGTGAGAAGTTATCAGTTCCCTTTGGAATCGTGAAACACGAAATCCCGATGAGTGGGGGCTAGTTGTCCACACATCAGAGAAGGAGGATAGCGCCACCGTGAGGGGCCAGCTGTCAACAAAATGGAGAGTCGGGATTCACGGAATCGGGAATTCCATGGACATATGCACTTTGGCATTGAAAACCCCGAAACCCTGATGAGGGACAAGGCTACGGTCTTGTGAGATAGAGGTCACGTGGATTAAAGACTTAGCCCGGGAGGCTAAGGCAGCAGAGGAGTGTATCAAGATTTGGGAATCAGTGAACCAAATTGTTGGGACATCACGAGTGTCAAAACCCCGGTGGACGAGAGATATTCTTTCGGAGGATCTCCGAGTCTGTCCTGACCGTTAGATGTGGAAACAAGACGTTGACTTAGGCCAGGACGTGAATATGCTTTAAGATAAGCGGCGAGCAGATCTGGACGGCCAGAGTCCACCTGTCCATATCTACGACTGAGGTTCCATTCCGGAGCCCCCTTACTGTTCTACCTTTAGCGATAGGGGGGGGTCCGGAATTGGATGCGCAACTCTAAAACGGTCGAGATTTACTCACCGTGATCAACGGCTTCCCAGTGGATTCTGGACCCCCCTTGCCATTCTACCTTTAACGAGGGGGGGGGTCTGGAATAGTGTGGCGTGTGAAGTGGGACCCCTCCCTATCATGACGACCACTGTGTCGTGTTTCCCTCTCGCCACCTGTATTACACCCAAACGCATGACGGGGCTTGTTCTCATTGGCGGTTCTCTACTCCTGTTGAGATTTGTTCCTATTGGCCAATTGTTGAACTGGTAGGGATTTGACCCTATTGGTCGGTCGCTAGCCCTGTCAGGGTTCGGTGGTTGCAGAGTCTAATGTTTGGACATTACTACAGTGCCAGAGCATGAAATACAAATAGGCATTGCGTTCAAACTGAACCACGACCATGACCCGCGACCACCTGAGGATGGGAAAGAAAAGAGAAAGAGTCAGTTTACATTGGATCTCCATGGTTATTTAGGAGTTCGAGTCCGGAAAATTTTGATTTAGTTAGTGGGTATGTTACAAAGTGGTATCAGAGCATGGTTACAACACTCGGCCTGATTGGGCTCATGCACGAGTCACGCATAAACCTCGTTCGAAACAATCCTATGAGGAGTAATCCCCTGACTTAACTCTCTTATCCAGGATTTAAAACTTGAAAAACGAGAACCCAACTGTGTATGCATGAGAGAGCATTATGAATTTATGCGCAATTTATGAAAATGAATTTAACTCTTGACTAACAGCCAGTGTTTGTCCTTTCACTCAAGCGGATGATCAACCGCGGGAATCTACAAACGCAGAGTATGGTGACTCACCAAGAGGTGGGAGAAGGCTCCCACAACAGAGATGAAGAGTCTGACGAAAGAAGATAAATAGGAACCCCTCCAGGCCTAGCTGAGACTGTGAGGAGTCTCATGGTCGAATTGCAAAGCTGCAAGGCTGATAATGAAAGGATGATGAAAGAACAAGAAAAGCAAACCGAAATTAATGTAGTTCTACTGCAGAGCTTATCCGACCTACAGCAACAAATGCAGCATGAACCTGAGATGCAGAATCGTGGTCGTGTCAGTGGCCACACTGAGAGAAGCACATCTAGAAAGATCCACCTCAGAGGTAAAGGACCAGTGCCAGACGATTCCACTGAGAAGGAAGTTGGTGATTCAGAAGGCTCTTCCAGCAGCAGGACCAGTTCCTATTCTCAAAAGAAACAGAAGAAGCAAAAGACTACCAAGAGAAATAAATTTGAGGAATTCAAAAAGGCCAAGCCTCCCTCCTTCGACGGCGAGATAAAGATGGGAGAGGAAGTTGAGGCTTGGCTACTTGGACTGAAGAAATATTTCAGAGTCCATCATTTCTCAGAGAACTTGAAGGCCCGAGTGGCCACTTTCAATCTGAACAGAAAGGCTTCCATCTGGTGGGAAGACCTCAAGAATATGAAAGGGGTCCGCGAGGAGGATCTGTCTTGGAAATAGTTTGAGAAGTACTTCCGGAAGAAGTATTTGTCGAAAAGGTATTTCGACGAGAAGGCTAAAGAGTTTTACGAACTCAAACTGGGACAACTTACTATGGAGGAGTATGTCAACAAATTCCTTGACTTATTGAGATATGTACCCTACATCAAAGCAGAGAAGGCGAAGGCACAATGCTTCATCAGTGGGCTACCCAAGGAATACCAGAACCGAATTGAATTTGACGAGCCAAAGACACTAGAAGACACTATAAGAAAGGCAACATATTGTCATGAACAATATGGACATCGGACAGAGTCTCATGGAGACTGGAAACAGAAGGGTAGTTCAAGATTTCAGAAAAAGGGGATCAGATCCTCGAGATTTAAAAACTACAAGAAGAACCACAGAATGAACTTTCCCACCCGAAGTGTACTCCAACAGAACTTTCCCTCGGTGGATGGAAATAGAAATTCTGGACCTATACCAGTAAAGACTAATAACCCAAAGAAAGAACCTCTGAAATGTTGGGGTTGTAGAGAAGAGCATCTCCTGAGAGACTGTCCACACCGACAACAGAATAGTCGGAAAATTTATAACATGCAGGAAGCTACCACGGTCAATGATGTGGCAAGGAGTGTGTCGCAGATCTATGCATCCTTGGATAATAACCAAGCTGGCCACCAAGCTTCAGTGGTGGAAATAGAAGGTATGATTTTCAACCATCTGGTGTCTGTTTTGATTGACCCTGGTTCAAATTTGAGTTATATAGCCCCTAAAGCTGTTGATAAATGTAAGCTACAGCCACGAAAACAAACTAAGCCATGGTTAGTACAGTTGGCCACTGGCACCAAAAGAAAGGTGGTAGAGGCCATACCAGCCTGCCAGTTAATGTTGGGTAATTTCCCCACCCAAGCAACCCTTAATGTATTTCCCCTGGGGTCATACGACCTGTTGATTGGTATGGACTGGCTGGCCGCCCATAAAGTCAAATTGGACTGTTACCATAAAACCTTAGAATGTGTGAGCAAAGAAGGACAAAGGATAACCCTCCAAGGGATCCGAAAGCCGGTCTCGGTGAGACAAATATCAGCCCTGCAAATGAGAAAGTATTGTCGAAAGGGATGTCCCCTATATGCAATACAGGTACTGAAAATAATCGAAGGCGTTAAACCAAGCCCCGATGATCACCCTATCCTAAGAGAGTACAGAGATGTATTTCCGGAGGAAGTACCAGGTCTACCTCCGAGTAGAGACATTGACTTCTCGATAGAACTCGCACCAGGAGCGGTGTCGGTGTCTAGAACACCCTACCGGATGAGCACGCCTGAGTTAGTTGAACTCAAAATGCAATTGAAAGAAATGATGGACAAGGGTTATATTCAACCCAGCATGTCCCATGGGGAGCACCAATCCTGTTTTTGAAAAAGAAGGATGGCACCCTTAGACTGTGCATAGATTACCGACAACTTAATAAAGTAACTATAAAGAACAAATACCCCTTGCCTAGGATCGATGATCTATTCGATCAGTTGGGAGGTGCGTCTATTTTCTCAAAGATTGACTTGAGGTCGGGATACCATCAAGTCCGAATTAAGGGTGAAGACATCCATAAAACCACTTTCTAGACACGGTATGGTCACTATGAGTTTTTGGTAGTGCCATTTGGGTTAACCAATGCCCCTGCCACTTTCATGTGCTTAATGAACAATGTACTCAGTAAATTTTTAGTTAAATGTGTACTAGTTTTCATTGATGACATATTAATCTACTCTAAGAATAGAGAAGAACATGAAGAACATCTTAGACTTGTGTTGCAAGTGCTAAGAGAGCATCAACTCTATGCTAAATTCAGCAAGTGTGACTTCTTTCAGAAGACAATACACTACTTGGGACATGTTTTGTCCAAGGAAGGGGTAGCAGTAGATCTTGACAAGATATGGTCTATCATGGAATGGCCTACCCCAAAGGATGTCTCAGACATCAGATCCTTTATGGGATTGGCGGGATACTATAGAAGATTTATAAAAGATTTCTCCAGGATTGGTTGTCCAATCACTGCCCTCCAGAAGAAGGGAACAAAATTTCTGTGGACACAGCAATGCGAAGAAATATTTCAAACCTTGAAACATCTACTAACCCATGCACCTGTGTTAAAATTCACTGACCCAGAAGCTGACTTCCTCGTATGCACGGACGCCTGTAAGGAAGGGCTGGGGGGAGTCCTTATGCAAGAAGGAAAGGTGATCTGTTACGAATCCCAAAAATTGAATAAACACGAGGTCAACTATGTGACTCATGATCTGGAACTGGTTGCCATAGTACATGCCTTAAAAATGTGGAGGCATTACCTCCTGGGAAGGAAGTTTGTGCTTATGACAGACCACTATGGATTACGGTATTTGTTTGATCAACCCAAGCTCAACGCTAAACAAGCTAGATGGATGGCCCTCCTTAGCAAATTTGATTTTGAAATCAAACACATTAAAGGGAAAGAGAATAGGGTGGCCTATGCCCTTAGCAGAAGCATGAGAACAATTCACCTGGCAGTGGTGAGTACCTGCGAGACAGATGTCAAGAACAGAGTCAGAGAGGCACAAGAAACAGATCCCTTCGCCCGAAATGTGACCCTGTACCTACAGCAAGAACCCGCTGGAGAAAAATATGAAGGCTATCAGATGACCAAAGGAGGCCTGCTCACTTACAGAGATAGACTGTACATCCCCAATTGTGACGACTTGAAGAGGTTCATCATGGATGAATTACACAAAAAACCCTACACTGGTCACCCAGGATACCAGAAAATGATTACTGCCACCCGGAAACAATTTTATTGGCCTGGATTGAAAAAGGACATAGCCAAATGTTTGGCCCAATGCATAGAATGCCAATAGGTTAAAGAAGAACATCAACACCCCGCCGGACTACTACACCCTTTACCCATCCCAGAATGGAAATGGGAAACCATCTCCATAGATTTTATCAACGGATTACCAACTTCAACCAAATAGAATGACGCCATTATGGTAGTGGTGGATAAACTGAGCAAGTCTTCTCATTTCATCCCCGTCAAATCGACCTACAAGGCGATAGATATCGTGCAGGTATTCATGAAAGAGGTGTTCCGACTGCACGGCATACCGAGAGAGATAATATCTAACAGAGACACAAAATTCACTTCCAAATTCTGGAAATCACTGATGGCGGGTTTAGAGACCAAATTGTTGTTTAGTATCGCCTATCACCCTCAAACCGACAGACAGACAGAAAGAGTGAATCAAATATTGGAGGATATGTTAAGGATGCATGTGATGCATCAACCCAAGAAATGGGAAGACTACCTGCCATTGGTAGAATTTGCCTACAACAATGGCTACCAAGCATCCTTAAAGATGAGTCCCTTCGAGGTCCTCTATGGTAGGTCGTGTAATACTCCAGTCAGTTGGAGTAACCCTGTAAATAGGATTTCTATTGGACCCAATATGTTGAAAGAAATGGAACAGCAAGTGACTCAGATTAAACAAAATCTGAAGGTCACTCAGAACCGACAGAAAAGTTATGCTGATCAAAAGAGAACTCCAAGAGAGTTCAAAATGGGAGACCATGTATATCTCATAATCAAGCCCAAAAGGAGTTCCCTCAAAATGGGAACTTGTGCCAAACTGGCACCCCGGTATTGTGGACCCTTTGAGGTTCTAGACAGAGTGGGACATGTAGCCTATCGGCTGGCACTTCCTCCCACAGTAAAAGCACATAATGTTTTTCATGTTTCATTATTGAAGAAATATGTACATGATGATAATCATATAATTGACTGTTCTGTGATCCAGGTGGAACCGGAGGGAGAATTTCTACCAGAACCCCAATGCATATTGGACGGAAAGGAAACCCATCTCCGGAATAGAACCATTTCACAGGTCAAGGTGCAGTGGAAACATTTTGGCCCAGATGAGGCTACATGGGAGATGGAAGATGCCATGAGACAGGCATATCCAATTTTGTTTACTTCTGTAAATGCAATTCATGTTAGTAGATAAGAACATCGAGGATGATGTTCCCTTTTTAAGGGGGAGGGAATTGTAACACCCTGTTTCCCCCAGCTTGTAAATATAACTGGACTGGCCAAGAACTATGGAAAAATCATAAATATGAATATGTGATGTAAATGGACCTTGAGGAAAAGGTCAATAAATGTGAATGACATTTTGAACTTATTGCAGGACTGTTGAGAGGGGATGTGCAGAAAAAGAGACCACGATGGCGGTGGAGGGCACCTGAAAAGGTGGCGTTAA
>ML790523.1:376320-390874 GCA_009831015.1 Picea engelmannii | reverse complement strand
CGAGGGGAACTCTGGCATTATGCAAAGTGAGTGATAGCAGAGAGGAAGGATTGCAACCTTCGCTCCTGGTCACTGGCAGACAGAGAGACATAGTCTCAGAGCATCGTGGTCTCAGCTCGGGGGTGGCTAGTGGTAACTCCATTGGGAGTCGCTACGCCTACGGTTGGGTGGAAACGAGCACCCCTCTCAGTAGTTGCACCCACTTCTGGTGTTATTTCTGATAAGTGTTTTACATCTTGCACCTTGAAATTCATAGACTGATATATATATATGTATATGCTCATAGAACTGTGAAATTGTGAATGATTTATGTGTAAGAATGTCTGTGCAGTGTTTGATAAGAATGAATAGATATATGCTCCTGACCGAGGAAACCACGCATGACGTACGTGGACAAAGAAATTTTATTTATGCCTAGGTTGAGCTAAGTTAGGCTCCCAGCCCGTTCTCGGGATGTTGCTTTCCCTTACCCGTATCCGGAAATTCCCCGTATAGATCTCTTCACAGAGATTTCCTCCTTAGAAAGGTTCACCAAGAACCCAGAAAAAGGACTTGAATGCACAAGTCTTATTAACCCTGTACGAGGAGGAATGACCCTCTTAGAATTCCAAAGTAGCAGCGTAGGGGTAAGTAACGATTCGACAGATGAGATCTTGTCGGAAGACCCATGGTCATTCACGACCATCATATTGACGGAAGTAGTGAGAGCGTTACACCCCTTTCCCTTTTTCCTCTATCTTCGTGAACAACGAGGAAATTTGGATCGTAGATCCCAAGACCCAGGAGAACATTTGGACCATGGATCTCTCCACATCCACGAAGTAGTGGAGGAATGCACAAGGTGGGACAATCTGAGCCGTTGGATCTCATCAGAAATCTCATTAGCCGTCGGATCGGACAGGTAAGTACCCTTTGGGTTGGCATTTGGAGAAGCCCGAGGGTTAACCTGAACCGTCCCATCGGATATCCGGAAAGAGTCGGGATATTGGCCATCGGCACATCAGAGATCCTGAGGTCGAGGGAATTGGGACGCCATAAGTCGCGAACCCCGAGAGTTCATCTGGACCGTCCATCCGTTTGGGACGCGTGTCAAAAATCCGCAGAGAGTCAGGATATTCGGCATTGGGAAATCGGAGTTCCTAAGGTCGAAGGAGTTTTGACATCACAAGTCTCGAAATCCCGACGAGATCAGAGCCGCCCGTTCGTGAGGACACGTGGCGAGATTGTGAGCCCATCGGCATATCGGGGGTTTGGAAGGCATGACTTTCGAGGTACCAGAAGTCGCGAAAGAGTGAGATTGGATCAGGACCATCCGCTTATGGGGACGCGTGGCAGAGATCTAGGCCATCGGGGAAAGTCCCGACGAGGAGGCCGTCCATCGGAGTTTGGCTCATCGGGATATCGGAGATCCCGGTGACAAGTTATCGGTGCCCTTTGGAATCGTGAAACGCAAAATCCCGATGAGTGGGGGCTCATTGTCCGCACATTAGAGAAGGAGGATAGTGCCACCGTGAGGGGCCATCTGTCAACAAAACGGAGAGTCGGGATTCGCGGAATCGGGAATTTCGTGGACATATGCACTTTGGCATTGAAAACCCCGAAACCCCAATGAGGGACAAGGCTACGGTCTTGTGAGATAGAGGTCACGTGGATTAAAGACTTAGCCCGGGAGGCTAAGGCAGCAGAGGAGCGTATCGAGATTTGGGAATTGGTGAACCAAATTGTTGGGACATCACGAGTGTCAAAACCCCTGTGGACGGGAGAGATTCTTTTGGAGGATCTTCAAGTCTGTCCTGACCGTTAGATGTGGAAACAAGACGTTGACTTAAGCCAGTATGTGAATATGCTTTAAGATAAGCGGCGAGAAGATCTGGACGGCCAGAGTCCACCCGTCCAGATCTACGACTGAGGTTCCATTCCGAAGCCCCCTTACTGTTCTGCCTTTAGCGGTAGGGGGGGGGTCCGGAATTGGACGCGCAACTCTCGAACGGTCGAGATTTACTCACCGTGATCAACGGCTTCCCAGTGGATTCCGGACCCCCCTTGCTATTCTACCTTTAACGAGGGGGGGGTCCGGAATAGTGTGGCGTGTGAAGTGGGACCCCTCCCTGTCATGACGACCAGCGTGTCGTGTTTCCCTCTCGCCACCTGTATTACCCCCAAACGCGCGACGGGGCTTGTTCTCATTGGTAGTTCTCTACTCCTGTTGAGATTTGTTCCTATTGGCCAATTGTTGAACCGGTAGGGATTCGACCCTATTGGTCTGTCGCTAGCCCTGTCAGGGTTCGGTGGTTGCAGAGTCTAATGTTTGGACATTACTACAGTGCCGGAGTGAAAAATACAAATAGGCACTACGTTCAAACTGAACCACGACCATGACCCACGACCACCTGAGGATGGGGAAGAAAAGAGAAAGAGCCAGTTTACGTTGGATCTCCATGGTTATTTAGGAGTTCAAGTCTGACAGAGGTCCGGAAAAATTTGATTTAGTTAGTGGGTATGTTACAACTTCTCACTTTTAGGTTGCAATGCTTTCCTTTTCTCATCAAGAATGTGAGCCCATGTTATACTGCCAAATACATGAAAGTGACTTACATCTGGTTTAATTTTAGTCCAAACTTCTTCTGGTGTTATATTTTTAAGAGCCTTTGTGGGAGTGTGATTTACTATGTAATTTTCAAAGTTGATGGCTTCTACCCAATACTTTAGACTTAATCCCTTAGATTGGATCATACAATTAGTCATTTATTTTAAGGTGTGGTTCTTTCTCTCAACAACACCATTTTGTTTTGGTTTATATGGAACAGTGTGTTGCATTTGGATTCCCTGTGTAGTGTAGTAATTTGTAAAATTATTGTTCACATATTTGCCTCCATTATCTATTCTTAACCTTTGAATTTGATGGCCAGGTTGCTTTTCTACAAGGCCCTTGTAGGCCAAAAACTTGTCAAAAACTTCGCTCTTAAGTTTTAAGTAAACCCAAGTACATCTAGAAAAGTCATCAATGAAAGTTAAGAAATACTTGCACCCACAAAAAGAAGGAGAAGAAAGTGGAACACACAAATCACTGTGAACAAGCTGCAAAGGACCCGAGGTGTGCCAAGAGGCACGTTTTTCAAAATTTTCCCGATGATGTTTGCCGAGAACACAACCGGCACAAACACCATCTCTACATGAAACAATAGGAAGACCAGTCACCATTTGTTGATTACATAGTTGTTGCAATGAGCGACAGTTTAGATGACCAAACCGCTCATGCCAAAGTTTGCTCAAGTCATCGCTATGAGCAACAAAAACTAATGAAAAAGATGATGACCCAAAGTTGTAAAACTTCTACAACCTGGTAATATTATCAGCAATTCCAGTTGCAAGAACATGATTAGGATCTTTTAGATCCTTGATTACAACTTGGTGAGGTGAAAACTCTACGGTTTTATCTTCACCTGTGTTGCGCCTCTTTTGTCACCTAAAGGAGCAAAACAGAGGTGCTTACAAGCTTAGTTGGGTTAGCTAAGCAAGACAGTTGTAAAGGAAAGGGTTAGAAAAAGAAACATAAAAGAAAAAGCTAAGAAATAAACTAAGAAATAAAAGAACAACTAAACTATTGAGTATAAGGACATAAAAACAAAAAAACAATAAGACTCATGTCACCAATGGCAAGGATTATATTAGTGAAATAAAACACCAAGAAGAAAGAGGACTTTGGGTCCCTTCTTCCTCCAAGGGAGGGCTCTTGGACCCCCGCAACTAAGCTCTTCTTACAACTTTGAAAGAAATGGTGAAAGAATCCCAAGCTAATCCACTCAAGAGGTGAGATGGATTTCCCAATGTAATGATGCTAGTATACTCTTGATGAGAAAAGAGTATTCCCCAAGAGAATAGCAGCAGCATAAACTTGCAAATGAATTCCTTGAAAATGTAGTGCACCCATGTCCTTGTTTTATAGCATCACTTTGAGGTATTGTGCAACTAGCTTATAGTGTGAAAAGGGGTTGTTTAGGGCATTTTTAGGTCCTTTACCAGCCACCCAGTCGGATCCAGCCGAGATTTGGATGTCAAATCAACTTGGAAGTTG
The DNA here is from genome assembly GCA_009831015.1 of Picea engelmannii. Lineage (NCBI taxonomy): Eukaryota > Viridiplantae > Streptophyta > Pinopsida > Pinales > Pinaceae > Picea > Picea engelmannii. The sequence goes on along the minus strand of ML790523.1, from coordinate 386,799 downwards.
AACCAGAAGTGGGTGGGAGGCCAACCAATCTCATAAATATGTCGTTCTCAGGTGTGCGTGGATTTTAACGACCACAGGCATGCATCGTGCGCATGTGCACTTTTCTTTCGTTTCTAGATGGCACATGTGCGTGCGTGCCCTGTGTAGTCATAGTGCACCTTAATTTTATCACTGGTTGTATAGTTTTGGACCTTTTGGAAATTCTTTTGTGGTAATTTTGGTCCATGGGTGACCTCATAACTGTTTGAAGCTATTGGATTCCTGTAACCATTTGCGGATGAAATTTCAGTGATAACAGATGCCCCCTGATGGATAAGGTTAGGAGCATATGTATAGCCAAAATTCATCAATGTTTCTTCTACTGAGAGTGTTGTTGTAAGAGAGAGCGATAGTGAGAGTATCAAGAGTGACCCGTTGGAGGGAGAAGGGAACCTGTAGAACCCAACCTTCCATAAGGTGTGTAAAAATAAACTGTTTACAAACGAGGCGGGCATGCCCCATGCTCGTGTCATGTAACTCAAAAAGGAAGGGTGTTGCATAGTAACTGAAACTGTGTGTTGATGTAGACAACTGCAGTGCCCTCAGGGGCGGTTTTGATAAAGGCAGAGGACCATTCTGAGGAGGAACATACTATGAATAGTAGGCAATGACACCTGTAAGGAGTATCACAGATTCTGTAGGCATTGATAGCCTAGCCAAGTTCAGAGGTCTTCGGTAAATATATAAGAAATAACTGCAATAGTCGAAAAGTAAAACCCACCGTAACATGAGAAAGTGTTGAAGTCGAATGTTACGGGGGTCAAAGACAGTAGGGATCAATTATTGTTCTCCCTGTGTCGTTCGAGACCTCTCATTGGAAAGGTAATGAGAGTCAAGATACTATTGCCCTTCTGGAAACTGTGCTAATGTCGACAAAAAGGGGGACGCGACTCCAAGCAGCAAAGGGCTTCGTGAAATCTACTAGGTGAGGTTAGGAACTGAGGAGGTACATGGATTAAATCAAGATGTATGAAGACTCAAGACTACCCTTGGTTGGGGGTATATGCGAAGTATAAGTGGCTGCAATCGTTCAACTAGGTCGAGTGTCAGGGGGACAACAAGACATGGGATAAGTTGTGCCAGAGGTGGGACAAAGTGAACAAACTCAGAGAGCAGAGGTAAGTGGCCTGTGGGATACTCAGATTATATGGACGATGTCAACAGGGGTAGATGATAAGGAGTGCCCCAAGCAAGGGCGACATGGGTTGCGTTTTCCAAAAAGGGAAGAAGGTCGCCAAAGGTGACGACAAAAAGATATGTAAATGCTGGAAATAAAGGCTTTGTACAATTTATAAAGAATAATTTGGGATGAGTGTACAAATACAAAAATGGGTGCCCCAATGTAATATGGTTGGGTTGGTGAGGGCACAATGTGCTTGGAGAACTGGTGGAGGGTGGGGGCCCCATGGGTGGGTTTCTGTATGAGGTAGATGGTATGGAGTGAAATTTGCGAAGGGGAAAACTGATTGTGGATGAAATGGAGGGTTAATGATACTGCGAAGGCGCAGTCAAAATAGAACCTTGAAGAGATAACTTGGGAGTCCATTTGGGAAAGCTAGCAAAATGAGGAGAAGAAGAATGTGGTTGATTCACGACATGATGTAAGACTATCAGGACTCCCATCCCTAGAGGGTTGAAAAATAGCATGAGTGTCAAAGTGTCAAAGGGTGCGATGAATGGGACAACTCATGTGGGGGAGAGTGCTATCAGGTGACAGTACCCAAAATGCAATGGAGGTGTCAGTACTGCAGAGCTGGATATGGGGATCCTAAAGGCAAATTTCAGAGGGTGTGACTCGAGATGCAATTGAGATTCAGAGGGAATGATTACATGCCAGTGTTGATTATATACCTGAAGGGGTTGTGTTGATGTATGATGACCAAGTAACTACACACATGAAAACCAAATACCTGACGTGAACAATATCTGAAGAGAATCGAACATATAAGCATTTATTTGATAATTTTGAACATGAGCATGCGTACCTAGACGTGGTATGGAAAAAAGATTAAAAACACTAAAAAAAAAAATAACCTAATGTAGAATGGCTACGCTTAGGCGTAAAATTTCTTTAAGTATAGCCCGTTGACGGGTTCTTTGAGAGAGAGGCCTTCGGGGGAAGCCAGGATGTATGTGCCTTTGGTGAGGCAATGTTGGATAATGTAGGGGCCATGTCATAGTGACTCGAATTTTCCATGACCGAGGGTATCGTGAGTGATATCGTAAGCAAGGACGAGGTCGCCTTCGTGAAATGAGCGAAGGTTGACATGGCGATCAAAGGTGGCCTTTGACCGTTTTTTGGCTGCCTCATTGTTTTGTAATGAAGATCAACGATCTTCATCCAGGGATTCTAAATTCAGTAAATGCTGCTCCATTGGAGCAGTGTTGGGTAATAGCTCAATTGTGGTGTGTAAGGTGGGGATTTCACACTCGATAGGAGGAGTGTCCTCAACTCCATGGGCTAGATGAAATGGTGTGAAACTAGTGGTCGTTTTCACAGTCGTACGGTAAGCCCATAGCGCGGAAAATAACATATGATGCCAATTGGTTTTATGTTTATTAACCATGTGCTGCAACATGGTCTTGAGGACCTTGTTAACTGCTTCGACCTGTCCATTGGACTGAGGGTAATATGGTGAGGCAAACTCGTGGGAGAATCCTAGCCGAGATGAGAGTTCGACAAAAATCTCATTCTCGAAATGTTTCCCATGATTAGAGACTAGTTGGAGTGGTACTCCAAAGCGGGATATGACGTGATTAAAGAAAAAACGCGTTGCAGTGTCAGCGATGTTGTTGAAGGTAGGCATGGCTTCAACCCATTTTGTGAAGTAATCGACTGCGACAATGATGTATTTGTGTCCATTGCTGGATGGGGGATTACAAGTCATGAAGTCGATGCACCATTTACAAAAGGGGCCAGCAGTAATGACTGGGTGGAGAAGAGCAGGTGGTGCTCATGCTTTGTTGGTGTAAAGCTAACATTTATCGCATCGCTTCATGGCATGAATGCAATTGTGAAACAATGTAGGCCAAAAATAACCTGCTCGGATGATTTTCTGAGCAGTGGACATCCCCGAAAGATGGCCCTTGCACGTGTCGCTATGGTAGTCATTCAATACTCTATCGGCCTCGTCAATATCCAAGCATCGATGAAGTATAGTGTCGACCCCTCGCCAATATAAGATATCTCCGATGAGGAGATAGCAGGGGGCCTAGTGGTGAATACGACGGCGATCATCTTGTGAGAGGTGGTTATCGAACTTTTGGGTTCGGAGGTAGACGAGGAGGTCATCGTACCAAGGATCATCCGAAGTAATATAAAAGAGATGTTCATCGAGGAAGTCAGTATTGACAGGGGTACTGGTAGTATCAGAGGGGAAGGCAGTGACAAGTTCGGTGAGGACGAGAGCTTTCTTGCTCCTGGGTGTTGAAAATTCGAGATCATACTCCTGGAGGATAATGATCCATCGGGCAAATTTTCCATTAAATTGTCGACGATTGAGCAAGTATTGCATGGGGTTGGAATCTTCTATGACTTTCGTTGTGTGAAGAAGAATGTAATGGCGCAGTTTCTGGACTGCGAGGACAACTGCAAGGGCTAGTTTCTCTTCGTGATTATACTTCAAGGGTGGCCCTGAAAGGTTTTTACTAATGTAGTAAATGACATGCTCACATTCGTCATCGTCGAATTGAACGAGAACTCCTGCTACTGAGACAGTTGATGCTGATATGTAGAGGATATAGTCGCGATTATAGTCGGGTGAACTAATTAAAGGGGCATTGGAGAGTGCCATTTTAAGATCGTCGAATGATTTTTGGGCATGTTCATCCCAGTGGAATGGGATGTCGTGGCATAGTAAGCGAAGGAAACTGTGTGCTCGAGTGGCATAATCTGGGAGAAATCGCCGTAAAAAGTTAGCTTTTCCTTGTAGGCTCTGGAGTTGGCGTAAATTTCGTGGGGGTGGAATTTCTATGATGGCCTGGACTTTGAGGGGGTCCACAGTAATACCGCTTTGGGAAATGATGAATCTGAGGAGGTGCCCAGCAATGACGCGGAACATGCACTTGAAGGAGTTCAAGTGGATGTTTTACTAACGACACCGTTGGAAGATGATCCGTAAATCATCAAGATGTTGGGTGCGTTTTTTGGATCGAGCTGTGAGGTCGTCCAAGTATGCGAGGATGATATGAGATAAATCATGAAAAATGTATGTCATAGCCCATTGGAAAGTTGCACCAGCATTCTTTAGGCCAAAAGGCATGACACGATATGCAAAAGTACCCCAAGGGGTGGTGAATGCGGTTTTGTATTGATCAGCTGGATGGATTTGGATTTAATAATAACCAGAGAAATCATCCATGAAGGACAGAGCCTCGTGGCCTGTGCAGTCGTCGATAATTTGATCGATGAAAGGCGTGGGAAAGTTGTCTCTGGGACATGCGTGATTGAGATTGCGAAAGTCTGTGCAGACACAGATAGTGCCCTATTTTTTATTAATGGGTACAGGGTTGGAAACCCACGAGGTATAGGTGATGGGGTAGATGAACCCAGCCATGCGTAATTTGTCAATCTTGGCTTTGATGGCCGCTTCTTTGGATGGGTGTAGAGGTCTTTGTTTTTTACGAACTGGTGTAATATCAGGCCAGGTGTCTATGCGATGTTCGACAATAGAGGGATCAAGGCCAGGCATCTATGTGCATGAACAGGCAAAAATATCACGATATTCTTGGAAGAGGCCTTTATAGGCGATGATTTCTTAAGGAGTGCATGCGGCGCCAATGGTGATTTCCTCGACGACTCCATTTTTTATGGAAATATCGATTTTGATGGTTGGGGAAATGTTGGCCATGTTGCCTTCTTCAAAAGAATCAGGGGCAGGAATGGGGTTGTTGAACCAGTCGATATGCCCTGATGGGATAAAATCCTTGGTTTTGACTGCGTATATGGGGTGTTGGTTAGGAGGTGTGACGGATTCCTGTGGAAAGAAGAGAGCTATGTGTTGTAGCGCATCCCATGGGTAGTCGGGGGTGTTTAATTATTCAAGTATGTCCTCGTCATAGTGGAATTGGCGGGAATACAAGGGATCTAAAAGAGTGATATCAGTGATTGTCACTGTGTGTTTGTCCTCTGGTGGTGAAGAAGATGGGGGAACGATGCAATGAGATTGCGATGGTTCGCTCAACATAAACCAAATATCGAGGTACTGAGGAGTACCAGTGGTAGTTAGATGTAGAATTTCCGTAGGGAAATGAATGGGAGAATTGGGGGGATTTGGGGGTAAATCCTCAGATAAGTCATCCAAGAACCACAGAGGAATAGGGAATGTCTCTAGTTCAGGAGAAACGATATGAAGAATCTCTAGTGATGAGGTAAGGTATATCATCGATTATGTAGGGTGCACAGGGGTTTGAATCAGGGTCAATTGTCGTTGCCTATATTCAATGATCATAGGACATTGGTATGTAAAATGATCTAAGGATTCGCATAGAGAGAAAGGGCATCTCATACGTTCATTGACTGAATTCGTGACATAATGGATGTCAGTGATGTTTGGTAGAGATGATGTAGCTGGATTGGGTTCGTGCTGGAAGCTTTGGTGTACTGCGACTAATGTCTGCTAGAATTGAGATAGTGATGGGCAATGGTGTGTATAATGGCCATATTCTGAACATGCGCAAGCGAATCTGGTTCGCATCCCTTTGCTACTTGCGTTAGGAGAGGTAGCAGCAGTACTTTCTACAGTGACGAGCGGTGATGGTGTTTGATTGAGTTGAATTAGGTTACGTAACTCGGGTAGAGATGGTATTTGTTGGTTGGGTGTCCATCTTTCCCACATAACGCGCAAGGAGGTTGGACGCGTGGGGGGAGTGGAGCTATGGGCTCATTCTTCTTTTTCCTTCCCCCATCTGTGGAAGGGAGGTTAGTGAGTGGGGGTGTAGAGGGTATGGTGGGAGTGAGTATGGGAATCATCATTCAGATGCCTTTCGTTTGGGGGGGAAGGGATGGTTGAGGAACCATCTCTGGTGGATGTAAATACCAAACTCGAATTGCCAACACCATATTAGAAAGATACTTGGAAAGCTTGTACACCTGGTGGAGGGTAGAAGAAGGGGATTTGAGTAATAGCTTGGGGAATTGTCTCCCAAACTGGGATATGGCCTTGGGGAGAGGTGAAATCATGAACTGGTGGAGTCGACGAGTTCGCAGGAGGCTCATGAGGGGGGAGCTCTGTGACTAGTGGGACGTCAAATATGATAGAAGCCTCCCTAGGAGGAAGGGTATCCTCCATGTCAGTTCCTTTGGACAATACGATGCATACCTGGTTGGAAGGATGAAGAAGCGGTGGTGCACCATGGTAATATCCTAACAATGATGGGTCTTTGAAAATTCTGGGACCCATTTCGATGAGTGGGTATGCTTCAGGATTCGTGTGGATGAGACGGAGAATGTTATCAATGTTGGCAAAAGGGTTAGGCTCATAATGTGAGACTTGGTCAATGGTAATGATCTTCCCGTTATGGGGGAACATCATGGCTCGAAAGACGGAAGAGGCAACTTCCTTCATAGCGTACATGTAGCTATGACCGAACAAGATATTGTAATCGAGCGGGGCATCGATAACTTCAATGTCGATGAGAATGGTCTTGCCCTTGAGTTCTACAAGGACATTTTGGAAGATCCCTTCAGGAGAAGATGGTCGTCTATCATAAGCTCTTAAGGTAATGGCAAATGGTATGAGTGCGGGGGAACCAAGTTTCTTCCATACAAACTTGGACATGATGCATGTGCATGCGCCTTCATCGATGATGCACCGATGAACTGTAATGTTCTGAATTTTCACTGGGACTTGAAAAGCGATTAGAGCGGGAAGGCGAGGTTCTCCGCTGTCGAGATCAAATGTGATGAGTTGAGTATCTGCGGGGTCGACTGCCCCCAAGGTGGAAAGTAATGATTTTCGCTGAGTGGGACAAGTTTGAAGGGCTTCTAAGACTGACATGGCAGCCGGGGATTGTGCTAAGTCATCGACCAAATTGTAATTATGAGCCGCCCTAACCTGTGGGTTGTGGACATTCCTGCGCAATGGGATGCGAGGGATGCGAAGAGGTGTTTCTGCGTTAGGGAGAGGAATTACCAATGGGGGTCCCGTTGGTACTGGGATTGTTTCTGGGGGAATGGGAGGAGACTCAACGGGTGCACGGTATTGACGACTACATGTTTGCAGAAGGATTTCGTCCTCACTGGTGAGGAGGATAGTACGATCTGCGGGATTGTTTGGATTGAGATATTGTCCCAACTGTGGTGGGGTGGGTTGCATGTCTTGTTGGGTGTTTATCACACCCTGGTGCGGAATGGGATTTTGCAGCACGACTAGGGGAGGTTGTTGGATGTATTGTTGTGGGGCCTGCTGAGGGGCAGGTGGTGCTAGAGGATGTGGTACACTTCCTGAGTCTTTCATCCGTTTAAAATCAGTGATTTGGGGGCAATGATGAGTATAATGACCGAACTCACCGCAAAGGGCACAAGGGAAGGTGGTTCGAAGAGTATTGTTATTTCTCCCTTGACACCTGTTGTTATTTCCCCCCTGGGGGTTCTAATTCCCTTGATTTTGGTTGCCCCCAGTAGGTTGGTTCTGTTGGGGGTGATTCCCGCCTTGACCTGGGTTACTATTGTTCCTATTTTTTCCTTTCTTTTTGGCATTATTTGACTGATGGATCAGATTTTCCATATTCAGTTGTTCAAAATTTTGATATTGCTGAAGGGGAGAGGGTTGAACAAAATTCACCCTGGCGTGAGGGTGTGGGGGAGCCATGGGTTGTGGAGGACCAAGGAATGGGAAGTACGGATTGTGTGGGGGTAATGATCCGTAAGGTACATAGGAAGGCATGGCGCTTTCGCTAGTACTTAGAGTGTAAGCTGAGGTAGAGGGAGTACCAGAACTTATTTGGATTGGTGGGTGTATTGTGGGTGTCGGCGATGGCCCACTGATGGGTGGAGGAAGAGAAACAAGATATGGTTGTTGATAAGGGGGTGGAGGGTAATAAGAGGTTCCCCCATATGCCGGCGGATATTGAGGTGTGCCATACATCGGTGGTTGTTGGGATTGTGGTGCGTGGTGCATGGTAATACTAATCAATCTGTCTGCTGAGTGAGGCATCCCAGGTTTGTCTTGGCCGAATGGCATGGCTTTTGGGAGGTCAGGAAGTATTGTGTACAAGTACCCTGATTGTGAATATATGAGGTCATATTGTTGAGCCTTACTGATGGCTTCTTCTTTTGACTGAGGGAAGGTGGAAGCCACATCTTTACCGAGGAGAGAGACAAGTGATCTGAGAAACCAGTCAAGACACTGTTGTTTGGTGGTTTTGTCTTTGCACAAACTACGTCGTCGATGCCACTCGTGAATGTGATCAGCGATATGTGTGGCTGAGGTTTGTTTAAAATTAGAGAGTAGTTCAAGACCATTGTCATGGCGGATTGGTAATTGGAAGAAGGTCAAAAATGCTTTGGCCAAGGACTCAAAAGTCGCATGGGACCCTGATTTTTCATCTACATACCATTTGACTGATGGGCCAGTGAGCGTGCGTTGAAATAATCGTAGTCAGATGGAATCATCCATAATGTTGTTGGAAGAGCACCATAGGTGGAAAGTGTTGACATGGTTGGCAAGGTCATCCCCTGCCTTTCCTTCAAACTTGGGGATGTCTGAAGGTAGTTTGGTTGGCATTGGAGGCCATGTGGGGTTATGCAATATAGGATCATTTGTGAGTTTGCTTAGATCTGGTATGTTAAGAGAGGCCAAATATGGCATCTAGAGTGGTGGCAGAGGATTAGTTCCAGCCATGGTGTGAGTGTTATGTGAACCTGACCCTTGAGGGGGGCTAGGTGGGTTGGTACTTCCCCCTTGAGAGGAAGTTGGCCCCCCGCTTCCATGTAAAGGAGAGTGAGTGGACGATGGACCCTAAGAATGGGACCCTAGTGAGGTGGAGCCAAGCAAAGTTGATCCTAAGACAGTGGCACTCACAGGGGTGTGAGAAGGTGGGGCCGATGAGTTGGCAAGACTAGTAACTCCCCCTAAAATAGGAGGGAGGTTTAGCAAGTGTCTGGAACGACGGGGGTTCTGTGGGTCCCCTATGATGTCCGACTAGCTGAGTGGATGTGTGCGAATTGTGGTGAGAGTAATAAATAAACAAGAGCCTTTGTTGCAATTTTTAAACTTTACGCAATATATATCTAAATCAAATGCAATCAGAAGTGCATCATACATAAAGTGTTTTGATAAAGAAGCATATATGTGGATAAGTGGGTTTTGTCCACGTGGGGGATCAAAGAAAACAAATGCTCGTGTCCTAAAAGACGTAACGTTCTTCCTCTCAAATAGCACCGGACCTTCCAATAGTACTCAACAGTGGGGTCTGAAGTCACCAGAAGAGAAACTAGTGAAGGATGAACTAATCAGTTATAATGAGGGGTAAAGGGGGCATATCCCAAAAGAACTAGCGATATTTCCCAATAGCCACACAAAATCCGATCAATGTGCAATTACAGCCCACAATTGCCACCTGGGTAGATGTCCTAAAATTTGGTCACTAGGTACCTCGGTCAAAGTGCAGCATTTAGATTTTCAGCCTAAGAAATGGGTCACGGGCTGGATCCCATCCAAGAGGTGGGTGTCTTAAGGGGGATGCACAGAACAACCGGACCTCGGCCTTCAACCCTTCACAAGTATCTCCCTGCCTTATGGTGTTAGGAACACTTGACTTGGAGGATTTACAGTTCCCTATTTGACAACTTCTATTGTTTTGACAATGTGAGAACCAGATAACGGGGAGTTATTTGAATGCCTATCCCCGAAATCCTACCTAGATTAAAAAAATTCTTTCGACACCTCCTGCAGAGGAAAACTTAGTGAGTTTTTAGAAAAAAATTAGTTGTGGTTTGTTTGAGAGATTGGGAGTGTGAGCCAATCTCATTGAAATTAAATGGAAGTGGATAGTTTCGTCAAGAAAAGGGATGGGGTGTTTCGGAATCCCTTTGGAGGAAACTTACTTTGACCTCCACGTTTCGAGATGAAAACTATGTGAGTGATAAGTGACTTTTGTGTGTGAATGAGTGAAGGTGTGCCAATTTTTTAATGAATTAGGTGTCACCTTGTTGCATGTGGACTTCGTTTGGTCCTTACAAGTGTTGATTACCTAGTTAACTAAATGCCTTTGGTACAACCTTGCGTAATTCAAAAGTCCATAGGAAGATAGCATGTGGATATGTGGGTCCGTTATTGTTCCTTTAACTCCCTATTGTGATTTAATCTAAGAAAGCTTTGAAACTATCCTAGATTGTGATCATGTGGGCATGTATGGGCTCGTTACAAAACCTTTAAACTTCCCTAGTGATTTAATCTAAGAAAGTAAATTTCAACACTATCCTATCTTTGTAGCATG
>ML790523.1:355315-366388 GCA_009831015.1 Picea engelmannii | reverse complement strand
ATGTCGATGCACCGCCAGTCGGAATCCGTTGAAGAATCTGGGCAAAGTTGTCCATCATCGCGTTCCTTTGTTTCTCGAGGGCCTCCTCGAGCAACATTTTGATAGGATCTCCTGCTCCCTCATCTTTATTTTCTTCCCCCATTGGTGGTCATCGGGGTTTGCGAAGCTGATCTTGCAAAGGTTCAACCAGATCGAGCCCCAACTCCTTATACCCCGATCTCGTTGGGGACATGCAAAGAAGGATCGAGAATGAGCAAACCGCTCTGATACCACTGATCCGGATTTATGTAGGAACACAATGAAATAAAGAAATACACATAAACGCAGAGATGCAACGAAAATAAGACTTCATTTCATTAATAACAAATGACTGAAATATGCTTACAGACAGAATGGAAATAAACTAGCTAGGGCGTTGGTAGCTTATCTCTGAGAAAAGATGTGGCTGCTACTCGCATCCGTGAGAAGATGACTACAATGAGGCTCTAGAGGCCTTTTTACAATAGACGAGAATGCCAAAATTCATAGACATCCAAAAATCTAACCCTAGGAGATGAAGCGCCAAAAGTCATGTGGGCCCCGTTTGGGTAAGTTAGTACATCAACTTCCCAGGGTCGTAACTTTTGCATACGATATCCGTTTTAGGCGTGTGATAGCTCGTTGGAAAGGTATCGTCGAGGAGATTCATTTTGGGGGCTCAATCATGCCTTTGGCTATCATTGAGAACCTCTATCTCAAAAAACCTTCATTTAGGCCCTCAAAATGGCCCCAGAAGTTAAAACCTGCTAAAAATAGTAAATTGCCAAAATTCCCAAAAAATTGTTTTGAACCAGTCGGAAAAGGTGGGTGGCCACCGATATCCACCTGGATCACATACATACACTTGTTGCACCACTACATCTCGTGTGCATACGCATTATGCACCATTACATCTTGTGTATACTTGCAAAATTTGCAAAAACATAAAAAGTTGCAAGGAATTCGTTGAGATTATGGGCTATGGGTAGTTTCCTAACTAATCCACCTTCTATAGCCTGTCACCCAACTGAATAACCATCCTTTTGTCATATAAAGGAGGTGTTGGGGTCTCATTTCACACCTAAGCATAAGAACAATGAAACTCAACCCGATTTCACCTCCCCTCCTTGCCCAAGATATTGCAGCCCTTTTGTGAGAATTGCCTCAGCATTCCCTCATTAGCCCTTTCTCCCTCCATTTAACCCATTCACTTCCCAAGAAGAGATCAGAAGGTTGAGAGGAGAAGTTTATACAAAGGTGCACTTGGAGCTTGGTGAAGAGGAGCTCGGACCAGGTTCGTGGAACGGTAGCCGACTTTGATTGTAAAGGTATAATTATTGTGTTATTAATAAAAGAATTACTTTTCCTATCCCAAATGATGGTGTCTTGAATACTTTTGTTGATTTATGTATGACATTCTAACATCTAACCCTAACTTATATATGGAATAACATGCTTGTAGTTTTTTGTTTGTCAAGCTTTGGATGGAGGTCAGCTCTAGGAGGAGGCATGCAGTCAGCGAAACTTTCAAGCACGAGGAGGTCATCACCAGACGTGGGATTAGAGGTACAGTTACCCGATCTCCTTTTCCTTGCTTTCTTCATATGAGTTTCAGTATGTTTGGGGTAGTATAGAGAATTAATTGAATTTTAGACGGTTAATCGATCTGCCTACATTATAAACCTCAGTGTATTCATAGGGTAGGGGGGTTCCCACTAGCAGCAAATGAGACCTACAATAGAAAAATAGTACAATAACAAAAGATAATCATTTAAAAAATATTATTGCTAAACTTGTTTTCTTGTGTATGTGTGTGTAGAGAGAGAGAGAGAGGTCCAATACACACACACACACACAGATAGGTCCAAATAATTACCAAATTAGTATTTCTATTATATTTTCTTTATTAATTGATTTTTATTGTTCTTTTTTGTTTTTGAGGAAGATTATGAAAATTAAAGATTCCAAATGAGATGATATCATAGAAATACCATTAGAGATGTGGGAAAAAGTATACAAGGAGATGGTCAAAGACTTAAGAATAATTGAATCATAGGAAGAGTTATCCCAATAATAACGTGCATCACCATATATAATCATTGATTAAATTTTTTATATGTGTAGTCAATGAGTTTTTATTACATGAAATACTCATTTTCAATGGTTTTATTGTTGTAGAAAAAAAAAAAATGGAATCCATTCATCACATAGGATAGGACAATGAGGTAGAAAGGGGTTGATCACAAAACTTATAAAGAGTACTTGCATTTTCCTTACTTAACATTTCATTTATTTTTTAAATTAATATACAAGTGTCCATGGATGTTTTCTACAAGGTGCTCAAGTACAAAGAAGAACCATCCAAATGTTTAACTAGAATTGGATTAAGTATGGGTTGTGAGCATATGTTGGAGTATCAATGGCTAATTGATCAATTTGTCAGTAGTTATGTTGTTTTACTTCCCATATTTTATAATGAACATCAATAAACTTTTAATTATATCTAAACTACTTTATCATGAGTCATAAAACTCGCAAGAAACAAAGTATGGAGTGGAGCCATTAAAAGATATGTTGTGAGATGACACAAAGCATGGCGAAAGAATGTGTATTTTTTATGAAGCACACAATATTGTTGTAATTTTATCAATTCCCTCAATCACCTATATTAATCTATCAATGCAAATATACTCATTACACTCTATTTCTATGTTTGCAGATGGAAGATGAAGAAGCCAAACAAAATCAATGAGGAATGGAAACTCGAGTAAAGGTAAGCGATCGAATGATGAATGACAATCAATGTCATTAAATGTTACAAGTTTTATATTTTTGAATATTTCTTCGTAAAAATTGGACATTTTGTTTAACCCAAGCCTTTATATTGTCCCATTTAGTATGATGATGACTTACCAATAATTGTATCAATTATTTTTTGAAATTTTGTTTATCGCAAATCTTTAAGTTGTCCCATTATGTACGATGAAGGGTTCCTTATTCTTATATATGAGTTTTTTATTCTATTTTAGTGTATGTTGTTGCAAAACGTTATGTTCTTGATTAAATTTATGGATGATTTACATTATTACAATGAATAAATGTGTAATCGGATGATATATTTGTTTAAATGATACAATACAATAATGCAAAATTTATATCCAAACACATTTATTAAAATATAAAATTTACTTGATTTTTTTTATCAAAATATATATATATATATATATATATATATATATATATATATATATATAAAAACAAGAAACAAGATGTTGCATTTGGATACCCACAAAAATATTAAATAGCATGCATGGATTTTTGGCATTAAAATATGGTGATGTTTTTTTATTCATTTATATGCACCAATGCATTTAAATTATGTGTACGTGTCTTTCAATCGTATGCACTAATGCATGTTCAATATATATAAGCACATATATGTATGAGGTTATATCATGTACCGGTGCCACTTACATGTATGTACACACTGATGCTTATTATATGTTTTAGAGCACTAGTGTGACTTATAAAATAAAAGCACCAATGAAGTGAATATGTATTGGTTTGTTTTTAATTGGTAAGCACTAGATCTCATAACTATACTAAGCACCCTGGACCTGCTAATTGTTAAAAAAAATGCCATTACCTTCAATGGTATTAAACCTATTGCCATTATCGTCACTGTCATCGAGATTTCGCTATGCACAAGGATATATTGCAGTAGTGTTTAACAATATCTAAAGCACTTGTGCTCTATGATAGATAATGCACATCAATAGGTCATACATATAGGTGCATTAATCATCATATTGTAAGATGTGCATCATTAAAAAAAAAAACTTCGCTAAAACATTTTTCCACCCAAATTTTTTAGTTATAATATACCTCCACTAAAATCTATACAAAAAATCTCTACTTTCATTAATGAAGTCTTTTATGGAGGTTTGGTAATTTTTCTCAATCGTGTAATACTAAAAACCTCTACTATTTAGTGTTTTACTTGTAGTGTCAATTTCCTTATAAACTAAAGAATAACACACTACCAAGGTCATAATCATAACCTTAGCCTAGATAAATGGTAAATGTTCTCATACACTTTTTCCACTTAGCTTAATTTTTAATCTACATGTACTTTTCATCTTCAATGCTCATATATATGAATACATGAGACATGGGATCAATCGCTCTCCCCTTATTTACACTCTAACACACTTGGTGTAGACAAAAATGGTAGACAATAATAATCTTAACAAATCCTTGGGTTTTAAAGTTAAAAGTAATATGAATTTTGTGATCAATGAAGTACTCTAGAAATAACGTAAGCAAATGTTCAACAAATTTGCATAATTTCTCCAAAGACTTATATACGAAATTGAACCAACCACATCTACACAAGTTGGATTAGTGTCATCGGGTGGAGGAATCACTTCACAATGATGATTGATCACCACTTAATTGTAGTAGGCATAGTGAATGCCTCAAGTTGACTACCACACCCCATCCACAACCCTACACCATTGGTTGGTTTCGATAAGGTAAACCCTTGGGGGTTACACACTAATGCAAGATCTAGTATGTGATCAACCCATTCCAAGATGAGACAATATATAATGTAGCACCCCTAGAATTTAGGATGAAACTTGTATGTCGACCACTCCTATGAGAGAGGCATGGCTTCTATATAGTGCAACAACATAATTTTCTCCTCACCATTGGATGCCAACACTAAATAAAATTTTAAATTTTATTTTGAATATCATCATTGCAACCTATATAAAAGGTCACACAATCATTATTCACACACAGAAATTGGGCATAATGGCAGTTTGAGTCCAACCAGAACCTTCCAATCCTCTAGGCCTTAGGTATATCATTAGGATGCTCAAGTCTTAAATAATAGAACAATGATACGTGTTGATCATGACCAAAATAGGATGATGCACCACAAGGCTACACAACTCTTTAAGAGCATCAAGACAAGATTTCCCCCTACATCGACCAAGTTTTTCACACTTGAGGATTTGCAATAAAAGTTTTCCCATCCTTTAGATAGAGCCATGAAGTTTTCTTCTATGATAGTGAATCTTAATGAGATGAAAGTTTTGTATTCTACAACCAGGGAAATGGGACTTATCTATACTCAAAGGAAGGAGTACTATTCTCAATATTGTAGAACCTTTGGCATGAACAAGACCTCTTGCACTCTATAATGCACCTAGTAAGCATGATCAAAGCTAGGTTCTCATCATAATATACCCATGTACAACCAATAGATGCCCCTCATTACACATTTCCTAGTGCACATGTCTATGCCTCATTTGCATGGAACTAATTTAGAAGACAACTCATCACATCACATGCCATGCCACCTAAGAGATTATGTCTCATTTTCATTCTCCTTTTCAATGACATGTTAGAGTCAAGTGGATTGGCACACACCATTGAGGTGGTTGATTAAGTTTGATTTGGATCATTCACGCTCTAATTAACTTGATTTCAAGGCCTACGCAACTCACCTTAGGATTGACTCCCTTGATCATTTGATCCTCTTCATTTTGTATAAATATGTAATAATGAAATTTGTAAAACCACTCAGACACATTCATTCAAGAAAGTAGAAATTGGGTTATGGAGTGGCACAACATTCAATTATTTTATTCTTGAAAGAGTTTTAGTGCACACATATCTATGTATTTATTAGACACTC
Organism: Picea engelmannii; assembly: GCA_009831015.1. Classification (NCBI taxonomy): domain Eukaryota; kingdom Viridiplantae; phylum Streptophyta; class Pinopsida; order Pinales; family Pinaceae; genus Picea; species Picea engelmannii. The sequence continues at coordinate 360,663 of ML790523.1, read as the reverse complement.
TTCCTTTTTTTTCTTTCTATTGGATTATAATTTTCATGAGGTTTAACTCACATACTAATTCCATTACATGACTAAAGTCGCATTGTTCTTGTCACACTTCAATCCTTGTCAATTTTGCAACTCAATTATATACAGTTGATATTAGTTTGCAACTCGTTTGTATATCAATAATATTATGCATCTTTGAGCAATCTATGGTGTTTTAGTTTTCATCCTCTAGTTTATGATTCATTGTCTACTTCACACAAACATGCTATCCATCTATTCTTAACACAATTAAATTCTTAATTTTTTTGCAGTTGATTCTCTATATATTTCCATGTAGACTCTAGTTTTTACCACACAATTTAATCCTTGCGTAATATCTATATATAACTTTTACACATTATTGGGTACAATTTTTTCTTTGTTAAAAAACTGTTTTTTTCACTTTCCAATAAATTGTTGTTTGTTGTAATAACCCTTTAATGACACCCTTTCATCATGAAACTCTAGGTTTTTTTAAGCTTATTGCAACCAAGCTATATAATTCAACCAATTTCCTCACACACCAAAGAAAAAAGTGCAACCAAAGTCTTAATCTTTTTTTATCTTAACCAATTAGTGCTTCAAGATAGTTGAGGTTAATCATTAACTAAATTACCTTGTTTCCCACATCATTTCAATTAAGATTTTAACCCAAATGCAATAATCTCAAAATTAAAAACTTTAACAAATCAAAACTGTTATCTAAACATGACTTATGACTTTTAAGTCGACTTATATCATCAAAATTTCAAAATTGATACATTAGGTTTTTCAACAACAGGCCCGTCGGGAGAACATGATAGCAATCCAAAAAAAAACATGTTGATCAAATTGAAAGAAATAAAACTATTCTCAACATAGAGAATATGATAAGCCTAAAGCAAATATAATCAATTATATTCATAAATTTATTTATTATTACAATATTTGGGGGAGCAAAGGTCACGTGTATGGATGATTTTAAGGATGGAAAATTATATTAAAATGCAGAAACATGGACAAATGTTTAGCGATAGTTTTGTAAAAATATTCAAATTTCTAAGGATTTTGTATACTTTCTATAAAATTTTGGCGATTTTTAAGATAAAATAATTTTATTCTATGAAATTTAGAAAGATAATTTTTAAAAAAAATGAAAAGTGACAAATCTTTTTTGAGAAAAAACATAAAAAAATAGCCCATTTGATCCACGCTCACCGCACTACATTACGCTCACCGCACTACATTATGGCACATATTAAGAGTTCAAAAAATTCCCTGAACTCACAAAAATCATCTGCAGAATTCTAAATTACCAGAGGCAGATGGGGATGTAGCTCAAACGGTAGAGCCTTGTACGGGGTTCGATACCCCGCATCTCCATTCAGTTTTTCCTTTTGACTGGTTAAATGGCATAACGCCCATTTTTATGTTTGTGCGTGGCTTGACTGCAGCAATCAGCGAACGAGAACACCAAAGAATGGTCTAATTGCGAGAAGTAACTTTTCTGATATATGCCATGTTTACGCAGTCTCAGGTGGGTATTTACGGCGCAGCGGTGGCTCATTTGACTCCATATCAGAAAGTTGTGTGTTCAATTTCAGTCTAGTTCAAACTCCATCGCTCTAAATCTTACAACTAGCGTCTGATTTATCTATTGCAGATATACAACCAGGGTCTGATTTATCTACTGCAGATATGCGACGAGGGTCTGATTTATATACTGTTAAATGTTAAAGGGAATTGATGAACATACCAACAAAAAGTTTTGAGATTATTTGGAATTTTTTAAATTGAGTCACTGTGTTCAAAAAGTATTGAAAAAGCATGGAGAGAAGTGTTTCAAAATCAACATTGTTTTGATGACTTAGAAGGTTAGGAAGATCTGTGTTGTGATAAATATATTTAAATTTGGATCTAATTTGGGTATACTAAAGGCATTCTAAGATAAAGTGTTTTTCATCTTCAATCCTCTTACTGTTACAAATATTGCACATTCTTTCGTCCTATGGTGTTTTGGGAATTGTCCAACACCCAGTTCAAGTGTCATTATGCAGCCCATGAAAGTTTGTTTTTGTTTTAGCAATGTTGATTTATTTTTTTGCACTAGTCAACACTGACAGGTGCTTTTGATCTTCTAGATTAGGGTTGACCACCTCCTTGCAGTATCTTAATTATCTTTTATCCTCTATTTCTTTATCACACAACATATTCTACTTAAATTTAAATGTAATAATATTTTTAATATTATCATTTTTAATATTATCATTTTTATGGAGGATGACTTCTTTGGCCAAGATTTGGCATGTTTATGTCATCCCCACTTGAGTCGCTGGTGGTTTTGGCTAGAGTTTGAAGCAATTTTGGGTAGACTCTTGTCGTCCATGTTGTTTATTTTGTTCTTGTACATTAGGTACCTAATCATAGATGTGCTCTCAATGGGGAAAAGGCTCGCTTCTATGAGAAGAATAGGATAGGGTGTATTGTCTTTAATTTTGAAATTATAAGTTATGAAATTATTTTGGATATATTCTATCTTTCTCTAGGATTCTCTAGAGATACGGCATCCCCAAACTTCACATCCATATAAGAAAATCGGAGTGATGAGAGTCTCAAAGAGGAGTTTTTTTTTTATCCCAAAGCCAAAGGTCCACTAATTTACAATTGTTTTCGAGCCCATAATAAGATTTCCACCCTCCATTTATCATTTTCTCAACACTATAGTTCCAATTGAACTTGTGATGAATATCAATTCTAAGATATTTTCCATGTTTTTTTTCCAAAAAATGATTTACTAATTTCCTTATTTTTCAAAAAGATTGGTTCAAATAAAAGTATTTTAGTAGAAAAATTGTCAAATTTTCCTAGAAACTATACAATATCACTAAAAATTTGAATGTTTTTATAAAAATATTGCCAAACATTTTATGGTTAGTATTTTAAGAATATGTAAGATTCATTATTGTTTCTACACTTTAATATAAGTATGGATTCTTAAAAAATTCTCTGTTGGTCATCTGGTAGCAAGCATAGGCTCAAGGTGCTACTTCAATATAAATAGTTCATGCTCAACGGAATTAGAATTAAAAGTATCAACTATAATTAAGACAATGATAAATATTAAGCATCAACAACAAATCCCATGTTCGCAAGAAGACCACAGTCACTAAGTTTTGGATCTAAGTCATTAACTAGCGGTGCATTAATGGGGGAGGACTTATATCTATCGTCATTATATTGCTTTAGGTTGTTTCCTATCAATATGGTTAGGTTGAGTGGGGAGGACTTTTCATTTTAAGGTCAAAGAGAAGGTGGCCAACTATAGTGCTCTTGACTTCAATGATTGTTGCATTCCCTAACCAAGCACCTTACTATGTGGTGCAACATGCTGCCAAATTTGTGAGAGGAAGTTGAACCAGGTGGGGAATTAACTTTTGAGAAGACTCGACTTGTTGTGCATGAACCCAACCGCCACTACTCCATGCACCTTTGAAGATGCACCAACTCAAAGTGATCCACCTTCCTAGTGTGCACCAAAATTTCACACAAGTGGAGGTTGGCACAAATTAAAGCCCCATCATACCAAGTAAACTTGATTCCATATTGACAAGTCCAACCACAAAAAGGTGGAATCTCATCTACCCTTTCCCTTTCCTTAAATCAATCTTAATCACCCATCCCCAATTTTCTATTAAAAAATGACACACACAAGAAATTACCAAATACAAGAAACATGAAACATGAAATAACAAGTGTTGTGTGGCAGCGTAGTCCCTGTCGACTTGAATTGGGAATAAATGCAGAGGGATAGGAAAAAGTAGCGGAAGCAGATGGAAACTGTAGCGGAGATGTGGCAAGCAACATGAAGCACTGGTGGTATTCACACAGTAAATGACACGTGGTGTCTAGAGCGCCATTTGTTTTTTGAAAGTATATAATATATTTTGCTATGTTGAAAAATTGTGTCTATTTTGTTTGTATATGTGGCAGGACAAAATAAAGTTATATTCAAATTAAGAAAATAAAATTTATGCATAGTGGAAGATAAAAATTTATAACGACATAAATATAAAAGGAGATAAAAATCAGCATAATTTGAAGTATATAAAAAAAGTTACATTTTCCTGGAAATTTAAATGCATTTGTCATATGGACTGGGATTGGGGCTCGCGCAGACCATAAGCATAGTGGAAGATAAAAATTATGAGGCCATAAATATTTTTTTATTTGAAATATATCAAAAAATAATAGTCTGTTACAAATTCCTTGTAATGTAAATGTGTTTGTCATATAGACTGGGATTGGGGCTCCCGCTGACCATAAGAGAAATATGTACAAGAAATAGGACTGTAGAAAGAAGAAGCGGCTGAGGGTTGAGTGTAATACCTCAAAACAATAAATTGAAATGTATCAGTCTTTAGCTAGACATTTGTATTTAAAAAAGTGGAATAACTGGGTTCATAAATAAAGTAGGATGTGATCAGTATACACTTACAACAATGGTACATATGACCCCTTTTGCTATTTGCTTGTTGATGTCTTTTCATTGATGTCGTCGACGACTACTCGAATCATGGTAAGTGCACGTTGCCTTTCGCCGGCGTTCTGCTTCAATTCGCTTTCGAGCCATTCTTCAATGTAGCTTCTCATTGGGGTGACGTTAATCTCATTCCGGATTTTTATGTTGAAAATTTCATTTTCCAATTCCTTGAAGTCGATAGAAAGATTACGCAGAGCCTGATCAATTTCCTTATTATGTACCAAGTAGTCGACTAGCCAGTTGTCGACGTCATCTTGACCATATTCATGGATGTTGTAAAACTTCTTCAAAGACAACTCCTTAAAAATGTCAACCTGTTCAATGAAGGCTTGCTTAGTCAAGGGCAAGGAGTTGACGATTAAGTTGGAGTCTTGGAAGTCGTTGGTCCTTCCGACTGAGATTATTCTGGCCAGCTTTGTGAACAATTTTTCTTTTTTTGAGATGGCTTGTTCACATGACTGGACAATGAGATGCAGGTTCTTCACTTTTTATTTCCAGCATGCATTTAATTGACCGATCCGGTTTTTCTATGGGAGAACTTGTTCTTTTCATTTTGTTTCTGTCATGTTGTTGACAATGGTGCCTGTTATCCCCGATATCTAGGGATAACTAGGAGATCATGTCTCGAGGCCCACATGGTCCTATACATGGAGTATCGAGAGTGAGATTGACTTGAGCATGGCCCTAGAGGGCCCATCTCTCTTCTTCTTCGTCAGATTTGTCCTGTCAGCAGTAGCAGCTTCCATCACTACCGGCCTGGGCTTGCATCGGAGAGGACTCTTGCTCCATGAGGTAATTGGTC
>ML790523.1:323449-346314 GCA_009831015.1 Picea engelmannii | reverse complement strand
TCTCATTGTCTTCAAGAATTGACCTAATACTAGGGCTGACGTCACCCTAAATCTGCAATAGTGACGCAGCAACAATATTTATATATGAGCAGATGTATGATGTTTATTGCATTGTGATATAACAAGGATTGATTGTGTACATTTAAGGCCTTTATCATTTTGATTTATTGAAGAAGTGACATAAGATATAATTTTTAATTGCAATCATTGACTTCGTCAATAATTACTTTCATCATTGCTCATATGTGTTAAAGGTAGTCATTAATGTTTAAAGTACTAACCACTGCAGCACATTTTTTAGTTTCATTTGCCTTGTCTCGCAAACAGGTGCCTTTCTCAGTGGAATACCTTCACCCTTGACAATCTCTCTTGGCAGTAATCTGTGAAAGGAAACTCTTATCTTTATCCTTTAGACCTTTAGCCCTTTCAGAAACCCAGATTACTAGGGACGTCTCCCTTGGGATTAGCCACCCTAAATAGAAAGAGCTCCCCATCGAGGTGACAGTGGGTGGGGAAGCTCCTGTTACGCCAGTTTGAGCCTTGACTTCAAGCTACCTAAACCCCTCCTACAAACTGTGTGATAACAGTGCCAAAAGGAAGGACCATGTTTAAATAGAAATGTCGTTCATCTTTTAACTCTGCCTGCAAATGTTCTAGCAACCTATGTGCCCTCGTTCCAAGGGAAGTCATGGTTTGCAATGTTTCCCAGGCCTCAGCAAACAGTTCCATTCTTTTCTTGATATTATTCTCCACATATCCTCTACAGGATGCGAGGAGACTGGAGGATCCTTTTAACTTGGCTGCATGAGTCTTTGGCATGGCTATTGCCAAAGTATTGGCAAGCAATGGCATAGGAATCAAATCTTCTTCCAATTCCTTGACCCGGTCCTTCAGTCTTGCATTCTCGACTTCAATGCTTCCAATGGAATCATCAAGAGCATCTCTGGTCACTATGTGAAGTTGACAGATTTGGGATGGTCGCATATTGGAAGGGTTAACCTCTAAACGAGATTTTCCTTTCTTATTTTTTACATCTTTTTTTTCAATAATTATTTTTTTGGATTGGTTGTCAAAAACAACACTCTGGAACATGAAAGATTAATCTTCGTTGAAATGTTCGATATCAAATATGTCCATTGGATGACTATGTTGTATCGCGTCTGCGGGCTGATCAAGGTAGCAGAATACGCTATCCAGATCAGGTTCAAGTTCCATGTTCTCACTCTGAATTTCGGGCTCTTCCGCCTATCCCACAAAATTTTTTCTCTTCTTGTCCACTGGAAGCTTGTGAGAAGTATCAATTTTAGGGTGAGGAGGGTCGTTATCTCCTCCATTTGAAGAACTCTGAGTTGCTTTGTTGTTGCGGTGGGTCGTTGAAGCGATGCTTCGGGATGTTGTACTTTTGGGAGTGTTATTCGTCAATTGAACACTCTTCTCATCAGGGTCTTTTCCCTGTTGCTTGTTCAATTCAGTGGTGCTTTGGAGTGTGTCTAGTTTGTTGGCATCAGAAGCAGGAGCGTTGTCGCCAGTGTCTCTGTTTTTGGTCGGGTGTTTTTTAAAAAAAAACTTTCCCAAGCCAAGTGTTTGTAAATGTTCTAAAAAAAGTTTGTCAGGGTTGAACCCTGTTAGGGTTTCAACATATCTTAGGTTTAGGTTACTAAAATGGGCTACGAATTCTTCAATTTTTTTGACATTCCTCAACACGATGTCCTTGACTTTCCAAGGCAGAGGAATGAACTGTTTTTTCTTCTTCTCTTGGAATAGATGCAACCAGTAGTTGTATTGCCTTGCTACTTATGTGACAAACATTATGTTTGTAATATGACAAGAAAGGAGAGTAGGTTTTTCTTGGAGCCAAAAATCCTTATCACAATGTAATTATCCAGATATTCAATTGCCCCCTTCCTATCCAAAAAATCGGTTACCTGGTCAGATATCTGAGGAGCATCTTCTCCCAACAAAAAAACTTTGAAAATAGACATAAAGCCATTAAAAACCTCATAAAAACAGTGGGAGGCCTCGTGCTTCCACAAGACCTAGTACCAGAATGTTATTGGTTCGAATTCCAAGTTGACCTTTTTGGACAGAGACAGTTTTGGAAACTACCAGTAATGCGTTATCGCAAAAACTAAGTAGGATGAGATAAAAAATCTCTTCTTCTTTTTGAAGCTTGACAATTGGGAACAAATTTCATGGAAAATTAGCTTGCCCCAATCAAAAATGGCTTGTTCCTTGACTCTGAAATACAAAATATAAAAAGCCATCCGGGAAACAGTTGTTGTGGAGTCCTACCCCGATATTCTTGTAAATAGCTAGGTAATTTCCCGATATGGATTTCTAAATGAACTAACCTGGAAGCTTGTGATATCTTCAGGAAATACCATTGGGGCTTCCAAGAACTTGGGCAAAAGGTCCAACCCGTTATTATGCTTTCTTAGGAATTGCTTGGAATCTTCTCCTTTGAATGTCAATGTTGGTTACAACAATCTTAACATCTGGCGGAAGACCTGAGGCGAAAAAGAAACAGAAGAGTGGTCCCACAGTGGAATAATTCTTTGGGTTGGGGTAAATTTATCGACGCACCAAGAGACCAACTCCTTATAGTCAAAAAATTTAGGGACACAGCCTGCACGAGCAAACCCATAGGTCCAAATTACTTCATTATGGGTAGCAGGAGATGAGTAATAAGAATATACCCTGGACCATTGGAAGTCCTGGTCCTCGCGCTCGAAGTTGTTCACTATATCTCCACAAAGTTGTTGTTGAGTTGATGCCATAGGTTTATGATAACATTCGTTTGTTGCAGACGATGATTGAAATGAACAGTTGGAGGCAGTAATATTAATCTCTGCAAATTTTGGTTCAATGCTAATCAATGGTAAAGCTCCTCGAGCCTTTCACTGATTAATGACAATCTCTATGGGTGTTGTATGGTGAATTGTTAGCACTAAATCTTATTTATAGCATATTTAGAAGTGCAAAGGTGGTGGGTATGGCGAAGATAAATTAAGGGTTGGAGGTTTCATGAACGTCCCAACCCGACGAGGTGCAAGCAACATTTCATGATTTTTAAATTAACACTCGGAAGGAATAATATAACGCTCCGCAAATCTTGGTTTAATGTGTATTAATAGGAGATCTCCTCGAGCCTTTCGCCCATCAATGGCAATCTATACGGTTCCTACATGATGAGATGTTAGAATTAAATGCCACCAATTGCATATTTAGAAACAATATATATATATATATATATATATATATATATATATATATATATATATATATATATATATATATATATATATATAAGAATTGTTTATTATAAACAAGTGTGAAGGTCACGGAGACGGAGAAGAACAAGGAACAAATGGCAAGGTCTGAAAAATGGTTGGACGGGATTCAAAATAGGGTTACGGGGATACTCAGGAGAGGTGATTGTCCGACGATCAAATTTTATGTATCGGATTTTTTGACTGCAATATGTGTAAAACATAAGAGAGTATGATGGGGCAGTTTAGCGGCGGTTTTGTATATTTGAGGAATTCTGGGAAAGTGGCTAAGTATGGAATAGGGAAACGGTGGGTCGGACTCATTTTCAGAATCGAGGATTGAAGATTTTGTGGACGGACCAACCCGACGATGTGCAAATGACATTCCATGATGTTTGAAATAAACCCTCGGAAGGGATAATAAAACCATTCGAAAAATTTGGTTTTATGTGTATTAATGGGAGATCTCCTCAAATTGTGCTTTAGATTAATGCTTTCTAAGTACATACTTAGATATAACAGCGTATATATAATTGCCAATTGGTAATTGAAAAGGGTGCGGGCACATAAAACAGTTATTAGGAATTGGATATTTCTTGAACTCGCCAACCCGACGATCCGCGAAAGAAATTCGAAGAAATGGCCACTTATGGAAAGTGAACGGACGGGGTTCTAAATGGGGTGACAATAGTTCCAAAGGAGACGTTCGGACCCGATGGTCAAATTGTATGTGTGAGCAGTTTTCAGTGCAAAATGTGTACCACCGAAGAGGGCATGACAAGTAGACTATAATACGGAAGACGGTGTGGTGTGAGTCTAGTTGTAAATTTGTATATTGTGGAAGTCAAGGTACTATTTGCAGGTCAAAGAACAATAGAAGTGCAATCTAGATCCTACCTACCCAGGAATTCACGATCAAAGAAGTGACTAGACATGGAATGGGGAAGCGGGCAATCGGAGTCGCGATATAAAAGCACAAGTGAAAATGTGAACCCGCAAGTCTGCCAACCCGCACAGCTGGACATTTTCGGAAAAACAACTAAGTGACAAGAAAGATAAAGTACAGGGAAAAAAGAAACGAGAATCTTGTTAAGTATAGAAGATGGATGTCGATATTTTCTGCATGTTTCTGGAGAAGTTATATACTGATTCCATATACTTGGAAAGAAGTGTGAAGGTAGCGGGCACAGAAAATAGCAACTAGGAAATGGAAATTGTTTGAATAGGCCAACCCGAAGATCCAAGGAAGAGATTGCAAGAAATGGTTGTGGAAAGCGGACGGGCGGGCTTCAAAATAGGCTAACAAGGGTTCCCGAGGAGACATGAGGCCTCGACAGTCAAATTGTATTGATCGGAACTTTTGAGTGCATAGTGTATAAGATGGAAAAGGGGTTGATGCAGGCATCCATAAGGCAATTTGTATATAGTGGAAGTCGAGGGGTTGTTTGCAGGTCAAGGAACACTGAAAATGCACTCCGCCTATTCGGAAATCCACAATTGCAGCCCTTGGAACTTTCGTGTGCAAACTGTGTATCACAGAACATGGTTTGATGTGGGAGTGCGGAAGTAAATTTGTATATCGCGGAGGTCCGGGTGTTGTTTGCAGGTAAAGGAACAATGGAAGTGCAATATAGAAGTCATATGCCCGGGAATACGCGATCTGAGAAGTGCCTACGCATCGAATGGGTGATGGTTTCTCTGAGTCGTGATATAAAAGAACGAGCGCAAATGTGAACCCATTAGTCGCCTAACATGCGCATTGAGACATTTTTTGGAAAAAAAGACTAAGTAAAAAGAAAGAGAGTAGAGGGAAAAAAGAAACGCGGATTTGGTCAAGTATAGAAGAGGGAAAAAAGGTCCAATTTATTCAAATCTGCAATAGATATTCCATTTCCTGGAAAGATCTTTTATGTATGTTGTTGGAGAAGTTGTATACATATTGCATATACTTGGAAAGAAATCTGAAGGTAGCAGGCACAGGAAAGAGCAACTAGAAATTTGAAATTTCCTGAACCCGCGAACTCGACGATCCACGAAAGAGATGTCAAGAAATGGTCAAGTATGGAAAGCGATCGGACGGGCCTCAAAATAGTGTGACGGGTTCCCGAATAGATGTAAGGCCCCAACTCTCAAATTGTATATATCATAACATTTGAGTGAAAAATGTGTAACACGGAAGAGGGGATGATGTGGGAGTCCAGAGGTAAATCTGCATATCGCAGAAACCGGAGTGTTGTTTGCAGGTCACAGAACAATTGAAAGTGCAATTTAGACAAAGTGGAAGCACTCAGTAGAAACGCATGAATTCGCCAACCCGCGCAGCAAGACATTTTCGGAAAAAAAAAAGGACTAAATAACCAGAAAGAAAAAAAAACTACAAGGGATAAAAGAGTGGGAAAATAGAAAGGCGGAGGGCAATTTTTTGTAAGCGGGAATTGGTTTCAAACAAGCCCCATTGTTGCAAAACCATTATTTTCTAGTAATTATTAGCAAATGATTTCTTGAAGATTAGATACATTTTTCCATGATTGTAACATATTAACTTAAGTATTAAACTTATTGCATTATGGGTTCTTATCAATAAAGCTTAATAATTGCATGCCTAGAAACAAGAATGACGATCTTGCTGCAACATTGTGATTTGGTATTGCTATGATCTATTTGCATCACGAATAGAATTGAACATTGGTTTGAAAACTGTCTGAAATTCAGTTTTTTGTTTCCATAAAAGCCTGATGTAACGACATAGTGCATTGCCATATAATTGTTAAATGTTCCATTTTAGAACAAATTACGTAAGCGAATACAATATCGAAGAACTACGAGACTATCGAACCATGCCAATGAGAAGAGGTGTTAAATCCAAAAAAGAAGCAGCAAACAAGACTCCCAAGGGAAATTTTTTAATAGTAAATCCATTAAAATAAAACAATATTGAGCACTATATATCTATGCTTAGAAATTGGACCGAGTTCTTTGGGCCAGAACACTGAACATATTTTCCATAGACACAGGCACAATATCTGCAACATGCAGGAGCCATCGAGATGCTATTCAACATGCATAGAAAATTGATTACCATGCTTATTTTTTTTAGGAAATTCTTCCAGCCTTCTCCTTGGTGGATCAATGTCTGGTACCCCGATCTCAATATTTTGCAGAAGACCTAAGCCGAAAAAGAAACAGGAAAGTGGGTCTGCATCAGGGTAAATCCTTGGGTTGAAGAATATGAACAAAAGACATGTGGTAAAATTCATAGTTCCCACAAGTTTACCGTGAGAAACAAGACGAAAAAATGTTGCAGGGCAAACAGAATAGCCCAAAACTGAAAGTTAGGACACACCAAGAAACCAGCTCCTCACATTTGAAAACTTCAGGGACACAAGTTGCACGTGCAATTGCAAAGGCCCAAATTAGTCCATTTTGGGCGAAAGGAGATGAATAGTAGGAATATGCCTTGCACCAGTGGCAGTTATGGTCCTCATTCCCTAAGATGTTAATTGCATATCTAGAGAACAGGGAAGTGGTCCCACAATTGAAGAGTTTTTTGGCTTGAAATATATCTCTGGGAGCATCAATAGATCATTTCCTTACAGTGAAAGACTTCCACCCAGAACGGACTAATCTGGACCTCTGGAATTCCTACTTTTGGGCTACAAAGCGGCTATTGCGTTCAGTGTCGGTTTCTTTTCTGTGACCCATTCTTTTGGTGTTGTTAGGACTGTCATCGTTGAGCTGGGAAGTGCCACTCGTTATAGTTGATTTAAATTTGGGTGTAGTAGTGGGACCAGTCTCTACATTGCCATCATTCGTTGCCATATCATCATCCATCAGATCATCTTCTTCCAGCTCGAAATCCATCGCATCAACATCTGTGCCAAGTATCAATGCAAGTCGGAAAGTTGTTTGAGCAGGCAGGGTTGCATTGGAATTGTTTGTCTTGAAATATGTCTCTCGGTTCACGAAGGGACCATATCCTTTTTTGCTCTTGGGCATAGGGAGATGAGTAGTAAGAATATGCCTAAGAATATTGGTACCTCTAGCCATCATGTCCAAAGGTGTTTACTGTATCTGGACATAACTGCTTATAAGTTAACAAGAATTTCCATTTTCTCTAGATGATGCTTGAAATGAAAATTGAGGACAGATAATATAACCATCCACAAATCTTGGTTTAATGTGTATCAATGGAAGATCTCCTTGAGCCTTTCGTTGATCAATGACAATCTCTGGGGTTCATGCGTAATGATTTGTTACCATTAAAGCTTACTAATTGCATATTCAGAAAAAAGTGTGAAGGTGGTGGTGATGGCGAAGAACGATTAAGAATTAGATATTTTGTAAAGGTGCCAACCGTCCCACACATGAAAGATTGCATCATGTTTGAAATGAATACTTGAAAAGGATAACATTCTTCTCCGCAAATCTTGGTTTAATTCGTATTATTGACAAATATTCTCCGGCCTTCTGGACATTAATGACAATCTTAATGGTTCTTGCACGATGAACTACTAGCATTAAAGCTTTAATTGCATATCTAGAAAGTACGAAGGTAGCGGAGATGGTGAAGAGTGAGAAAGCATTGTACATTTTGTCGTCCCGTTAATCCGAGAAACAGATTTCAAGAAATGCCTAAGTATGGAAAGCAGTCGGGCGGGTTTCAAAAATAGGGCCACAAGATATACCCAGGAGACGTGAGGGGCCGATGGTCAAATTTCCCGTCACAACGAAAAATTTCAGCCATCAATTTGTATATCGCGGAATTTTGCGTGCTCTTTGTACGTAGTGGAACAGTGGAAGCGCAATGTTGAGCAAGCCTAGCCAGGAACCGGTGATGGTAATAGTGGCCAAGTATGCAATGGACAAGCGGTTGGTCGAACTCATGATATAAAAGCATTAGACATAGTTGGAACAATAAATATTGACGAGTTTGAAAATAGGTCCACAAGCTTTACCCAGGAGACGTGAGGGGGCGATGGTCAAATTGTATCTACCGCAACTATTGCGAGCGTCAATTTGTATATTGCGAAACTTCGGGTGTTGTTTGTAAAAGCAAGAGACATTCAGAAACAGGACCAAGTAAACAGAAATTGAAAGCAAAACAGATCAAGGGGAATTTGTTTGCTAATTTGTAGATCGTGGAAGTCTGGGTGGTGTTTGTAGGTGGCGGAACAATGGAAGCGCAATGTTGAACCTGTCTATCCGGGAACCCGTGATTCAAAAAGTTTGTTCAATATGAAATGGGGAAGTGGTAGGTCGAGCTGGTGATATAAAAGTAATAGGGGAAATTTGAAGACGTGAACCGTCAACTCCCGTAGCTAGACATTTTTCAAAAAATGATTAAGTAACCAGAAAGGGAAGGCAGAGGGCAAAAAGAAAGGGGATGGCAATTTTCGGAAGCGGGAATTGGTATAAGAAAGTCCCATTGATGGGAATTGGTATAATAAATTGAGGCATGGTTATAGTTTCCAGGATCCACAAGATATACCCAGGAGACGTGAGGGGTCGATGGTCAAAGTGCACGTCACAACAACATATTTCGACCATCAATTTGTATATCGCAGAATTTTTGGTGCTCTTTGCACGTAGTGGAACAGTGGAATCGCAATGTTGAGCAAGCTTGGCCAGGAACCGACAATGGTAATAGTGGCCAAGTATGCAATGGACAAGCAGATGGTCGGACTCGTGATATAAAAGCATTAGACATAGTCGGAACAGGAAATATTGACAGGCTTGAAAACAGGCCCACGAGATTTACTCAGGAGACGTGAGGGGCCAATGGTCAAAATGTATCTACCCCAACTGTTGAATGGAAACTGCGTAACACGCAACGGAAGACAATGACAGATTTTAAGGGTCAATTTGTATATTGTGGAACTTCGAGTGTTGTATATAAAAGAAGGAGACATCTGGAAAAAGGACCAAGTAAATAGAAATTGAAAGCAAAAGAGATAAATGGGAATTTGTTTGCTAATTTGTAGATCACGAAAATCTGGGTGTTGTTTGTAGGCCGAGGAACAATGTAAACACAATGTTGAACCCGTCTATCTGGGAACCTACGATTCAAAAAGTTTGTTCAATATGAAACAGGGAAGCGGTCGATCAGGCTGGTGATATAAAAGTAACAGGGGAAATCTGAACACGTGAAACCGCCAACACTCACAGCTAGACATTTTCCGAAAAATGAGTAAGTAACCAGAAAGGGAAAGCAAAGGGAAAAAAGAAAGGAGATGGCAATTTTCGGAAGCGGGAATTGGTATAAGAAAGGCCCATTGATGGGAATTGGTATAAGAAAGTGAGGCATGGTTATAGTTTCCAGGATCCATAAGATATACCCAGGAGACGTGAGGGGCCAATGGTAAAAGTGCACGTCACAACGACATATTCCGGCCATCAATTTGTATATCACGGAATTTTAGGTGCTCTTTGCACGTAGCGAAACAGTGGAAACACAATGTTGAGCAAGCCTGGCCAAGAACCGACGATGGTAATAGTAGCCAAGTATGCAATGGACAAGCAAATGGTCAGACTCATGATATAAAAGCATTAGACATAGTCGAAACAAGAAATATTGACGGGCTTGAAAACAGGCCCACAAGCTTTACTCAGGAGACGTGAGGGGTCGATGTTCAAAATGTATCTACCCCAACTATTGAATGGAAACTACATAACACGCAATAGGATACAATAACGGATTTTGAGGGTCAATTTATATATTGCGGAACTTCGGGTGTTGTATATAAAAGAAGGAGACATTCAAAAAAGGGACATCCGGAAAAAGGACCAAGTAAACAGAAATTGAAAGCAAAAGAGATAAATGGGAATTTGTTTGCTAATTTGTAGATCGCGGAAGTCTGGGTGTTGTTTGTAGGCGGCGAAACAATGGAAATGCAATGTTGAACCCGTCTATCCGGGAACCTACAATTCAAAAATTTTGTTCAATATGAAACGGGGAAGCGGTCAGTCGGGCTAGTGATATAAAAGTAACAGGGGAAATTTGAACACGTGAATCCGCCAACACCCGCAGCTAGACATTTTCCAAAAAACAAGTAAGTAACCAGAAAGGAAAAGTAGAGGGCAAAAAGAAAGGGGATGGAAATTTCCAGAAGTGGGAATTGGTATAAGAAAGGCCCATTGATGGAAATTGGTATAAGAAAGCGAGGCATGGTTATAGTTTCTAGGATTTGTTTGTATAAGAGAAGCGTCAAAAAGATACAAGAAAATCAATTTTTGGATGTTTTAAGTAAAGTTATTGTACTGTTAGATTAACCGCAAGTAGAACAACGACGAATTTGAATTTTAATGTCCTCTCGTTGATATGATAGTTCTATTGGACTTCGCACAGTGTATATTGTTTTATTTCAAATTATTCCAGGAGATGAATTTTGCTAAGTTCATTGATCAAGGAAAAGTGTTAAAAATGACATAAAGGGGAATTTGTTTGCTAATGTGTAGATCGTGAAAGTTGGGGTGTTGTTTGCAGGTGGCGGAACAATGCAAACGCAATGTTGAACCCGCCTATCTGGGAACCCGCGATCAAAAAAAATTGTTCAATATGAAATGGGGAAACGGTTGGTCAGGCTGGTGATATAAAAGTAAGGGGAAATCTGAATACGTGAATCCGCTAACTCCCGCACCTAGACATTTTCTGAAAAACAAGTAAGTAACCATAAATGCAAATCAAAAGGCAAAAAGAAAAGGGGATGGAAATTTTCAAAAGCGGGAATTGGTGTAAGAAAGCGCATTGATGGTCTTGACAGTAACCATGAAGTGCAATAAACATGTGAACATGTTCTTCAATCAAGGAATAGATACAGCGAGCCATGCTTATAGTTTCCAATATCTGTATGTATAAGAGAAGCGTCGAAAAGCTACAAGAAAATCAATTTTGGGATGTATAAGTAAAGTTATTGTACTGTTAGCTTCACCGCAAGTATAACAACGATGAATTTTGTAACAACTCTAATCAATTCTTTAATTATCATGAATAATAAATTTTAGTTTAATAAATTTTAGTTTAATGAATTATTAAAATAGATTTTATGAAGACTTTATTATAATATAATTATTATTGGCAGTTGAACCAATTTATGGGAGGGATAAGGTGGTTGAGGGATTAATGAGGGGAAGGTGGTTGGACAAAGGATGGGGAGAAGGAATATAATGGGAAAGAGAGGACTCGGGAAGGGTATCTCTTTTTGGTTGAGTGATATTTTTGGTTTATGGGAAGGGAGAAATTTTGAGAGGGAGAAGGAGAAGGGAGGAAACAGTTTGGGCTGCATCAGTTTTGCTTACAGTTTGCTTGAGGACTCTCACAAGGGCACGTGTTACTGGGAATTTTGGGCTCGGGGGCCAGGAAACCGTAAGGAATCCTGGGGCTAGAGAGACGAAGAGGTTGTTCCTAGTTGGTTGTGAGGTTAATACTCAGTTTTGGGCAGGATAACATCATCAACAATATTATCAGCTTCAGGTTCAACATCAGATTGAGGTAAATACATTTCATTATCATTATCTTCATTATTATATTGTTGTTCATTATGTTCATTATTATACTGTTGTTCATTGTAATATTGTTGTTCATCATTATACTGTTAAAATTGACAATTATTATGCTGGAATAGCAAATAAAGAAGTAAATAAGATAAAGTTTCTATATTTATATTTGTTTTTATGAGGCTCTATATGCACAGGCCTTACAAATTTGAATTTTAATGTCCTCTCATTGATATGATACTTTCATTGGACTTCGCACAGTATGTATTCTTTTATTTCAAATTATTCCACAAGATTAATTTTGCTCACTTCATCGACCAAGGAAAAGTGTTAAAAACAAGATAAAGGGGAATTTGTTCGCTAATTTGTAGATCACGGAAGTTCGAGTGCTATTTGCTGGCGACGAAACAATGGAAATGGAATGTTGAACTCGCCTATCCGGTAACCCGCCTATGCGGGAACCTGCAATCCAAAAAGCTTGTTCAATATGAAATAAGGAAGCAGATGGTTGGGCTGGCGATATAAAAGCAAGTGGAAATTTGAACATGTGAATCCGCAAACTTCCGCACCGATACAATTTCCCAAAAACAAGTAAGTAACCAAAAAGGGAAAGCAGAGGTTAAAAAATAAAGGGGATGGCAATTTTTGGAAGCGGAAATTGATGTAATAAAGCGCCATTGATGGTCTTAACAATAAATATGAAGTGCATTAAACATGTGAACGGGTTCTTCAATGAAGGAATAGATATAGCGAGTGATGCTTATAGTTTCCAGGATCTACTTGTATAAGAGAAGCGTCAAAAAGCCACAAGGAAAATCAATTTTGGGATGTCTAAGTAAACTTATTATACTGTTCATCCCAAGTATAACAAAAACGAATTTTAATTTTAATGTCCTCTCGTTGATATGATAATTCCATTGGCCTTCGCATAGTATATATTATTTTATTTCAAATTATTCCAGGAGATTAATTTTGTTAAGTTCATCAATCAAACAAAAGTGTTAAAACGAGCCACATACCACATTTTGCGTCACATAACTTATATCAAAGAGCAAAGCATGTCCTCTATAGTCTTTAAGATCATAGAAAAACTGCGAAGATCCTGAATGTATTATTAATTTTCCAGAGCGAAGCATACAACCAAGAACCAAGTAAACACCAATTGTACTGATATATTGATATATTGAACAAGAAATGGAATTCAATTATATATCAAAAAATTCAATATATAAAAAAAACACATCGTCCCATTGGTTTTTGTTTCCCTGACAGAGCTTGACACAATTTATTTATTTTTTTCAGTCGATATGCAATATCACATTGTCCTCATTCAAGGTAAATTTTCTATGTATCCGAAATTCGCGCAGCGTGTAGACACTCTTTGCCTTTTTCTGTAGGTATGCTTCATACGGCAATTCTGCTAACTCAAGAAGCACATCTTGTAACATAGGTTGTCGAATTGTACAATGAACGTTTGTGTTGCCAACGGTTCGGATAGCAGCATTGAGGCAATGTCTATATTTGTATGGACATTTTTTACTGCATCGCAGACAATCAATTGTATCATCATTTATGAAGGCAGAAGAAAAAGCAGGAGAGTTTAATTTTGCACACACAGGCTCAAAGGGGGTCGAGTATGCATTCACTGCAACCAAAACACCTTCAACCTGGAAATGGTTGCATAGAAGTTAATATATTGAACAATATAATTTACAACTGCACCCCCCAAAAAAATTAGGAAAAAAAAAAAAAAAATGCAGGGATTTGGTCAAGGCTATTTGTATGAGCAAAGTGAGGATGAAACTATAGATGTATACGCTCAACGGTTGTAGAGCTATTTAGCTTCTTGAGATCCTGTACTATGTATGCTCGTAACTTTGTCACAAATGTTGATTGAGTTGTGTGAAAGATCCTTTCTTTACCATCTCTTTTCTTTGTTATATTTTTGAAGAGCATAAGTGGAAATTGCCCTTTGTGCAATTGTTGTTCGACTGACGAAAACAAATTTGAATAGTTATCGAACAATTGTAACTGCAACATGGAACAGTGCAATATTTTTGTAACTTAACCGAGATACATGGACATGCGAAAGAAAAGGACAAAATTGGATATGGAGAACGGTACCATTGCCTTGTCACTGTCTGACTCTCCATCTTTTATGTGTTGCGAGCCAAGTTTTCTCGCGAGTGTCATAGCTGCGCCAATGGTTCTAATTGGGTAAATGTCATTGCTCTGTGTAAGTTGGTTGATAGTTGTGTCTAGAATGAAACAATATTTTGAACAAATAGCAGGGATTTTTTCCACGATACTTGTTTCGTTGAGCGATATAATCCAATCACAATCACCACGATCATATATTTTTTGGGGAAATATATTAAAATTTGTAATGGATATCCCATTACCTGGCAATATCTTTTCTACATGTTTGTGTACAAGTTGTGTAGGAATAGTTAGTGTAATTGTCATGAGGGCCTCCTTGTCTTTCATCTCAGAACGCATAATGGATCTAGTTTTGTTTGCCTTGTCCAAGTAGGTGTTATAGACGACCATTATGTCCCCGATGAACACTTGTCGATTTCGGCGGCTATTCAAGCCCTCTATTGATAGTATTTTGGGTGTTACAAGTTTAGACCTGGTGACAATTTTTTAACAGGAAAAGGTAATGTGAATGGTAATGTGAATTATTTTTTTTGTTTTCTTTTTTTTTTCCTGCCATGAATGTACAAGTAGACGCACAGCTTGGATGAACTATGGAGCCAAGGTTTTGCAACCAAACCTCTTAGTTTGCGGAGCCTGCACTGTGTTCGACGTCTCGCTTGCACTTGTTGATACTTCTTGTGAACTGCAAAGTATGTGTTGCAGATGACATCAGCATACTCACCATGACATAGATGAACACATAGTTGAGGATATTTTTTTGGTAAACATACGAGTAACAAAATGTATGCATCTTTACCTTTGGCCTTGTCGGTCTGCTGATGTCTGGGATGATTGACTACTCATGGGCATGTCACTAATCCAACTTTTTCTGATGCAAGCATGTGTAGTTCAACATCAGAAGGACTAAATGAGCATATGCATTGTATATTGTCCATTATTGTTCTTAATGACACATGCAGGGTCGAAGGAGATGGAATATGAAATACAGTGTGAAGGGATACTCAGGAAACATGACGACCCGAGGGTCAGATTGTATTCCTCAGATTTTTTAATTGGAAAATTGTGTAACAATAAATAGGGCACAATGGTGAGGCAGGAGGGCCAATCTATATATCGTGGAACCTCTGAGGCCAAACATGCAATCTTGAACCCTCCAACCGGGCACCCGCAATCGACAAAGTGGGTAAGTATGGAATAAGGTAGAAGAAGGACCATAAATGTGAACCCATGAGTCTGCCAACCCGCACACCAAGGCAATTTTGGAAAGACAACTAAGCAGAGCAATCAGAAAGCAAAAGGGATAATAGAAAATGGAAAGCCCATTGTTGTCAAATCATCGTTTTCTAGTCCAATATTATATGCCCCAACCCGTTTTGTATGTTTAATTTACTAGCACAATGGGTATACATTTTTCGAAGATTGCACAACAGAGCCCTCTGTTGTTGCATATAAGAAATCATATTTTTTTCCAATCAATCTGTTTCTTCCAAGGTATCAACATCAGGTATACAGTGGAGATGAAGGAAAGTTAGTATGAAGAAAGACATGTAAAAGAAAGAGATACAGTTCTATTTATTTCAATATAGCAGCAAAGAATATACGATTTAGATGAGAATAAGTAGAAAGATATGTAGTATTTACACACAGTAAAAAAGGTGCAAAACAGTAGAACAAGTAGAACAAATACACAGACAATAAATGAAATACTAAACACTGGAATATGAAATAACAGTACAGGTATGCACCTCTACATCTCGCCATCTATATTCGCGCCAAAGAGTCCATTGTCCCCTCCAGCCACTCTGTTTGTTCAAATGCAGGAATGCAGGAAAAATACAATGGACACAGGAAGACATGTAATGAAGATAAGTTACCATGCAGGATGGCACAAAATATCTACATACAACAAACAAGGTGAACACATATACAGACAATAAATGAAATACAAACAACGGAATATGAAATAGCAGTACAAGCATGTACCCTTGTATCTCGTCTTCCATTGTTGTACTTAAGACTACTTTGTTTTCTCTAGCAATTATGTTTGTTTGAACATAGGAACACACAAAATACAATGAACATGAATGGAAGTTGGTATGCAGCGGAGAACAAGTAATATGTACATACAGTAAATGAGAATCAACGAATAGAATAAAATATAGTTAGAAACATGAACCTTTGCTTTTCTCCATCCATGGTTGTAAATATATAAAGTTTTTCCCTGCCCAAAATATATTACAAGCTACAAAATATTAAGAAATGGCTTGGACATAGCTAAATGATTTTGATTTTCTATGGAAAAGTATCCAGATATGCTTCCATACATGGAAATATAATTTTGTTGTATCTTTGGTGTACGTATCTTATCTCAGGAACAAGACAAATTGTATCGTGGTCACACCAGTCTGTGTAAAGGATAAAGAAGTTGTACTGTGATATGGGCACATTTCACCATATATGGTTAATAAGTGCATTTTTGCACATGTTTTATCTTAACAGAAAAAATAGTGGACACTGCAATTGCACATGTAGTTGTCCAATTATTTCTTATGTGACTTTTTTGTATCACATCAACATTGAGTATCAACAAAATTTCACAATAGAACAGGCGGGCACGGAACAAGCGCTAGATCTCGGCCTCGCCAGACACGCCAAACAACACAACTGCAGATCAACTCGCACATGTAGGGTCTGAACACCGGAAAGTGCGCCCCCCCCCAAAAAAAAAAAAAAAAGAAAAAAGACAGCTCCAACCACTGGTGCAGGACCCCAACCCTACAAATCCGAAGCAAACAAAGGAAAACAACAAGCACCAAACCAGCGATAAAGCATGAATAGGCCTGACCGCAGCAACAGGTCCCCAAGCTCGTAAAATTAAGTCGAACANCCCCCCCCCAAAAAAAAAAAAAAAGAAAAAAGACAGCTCCAACCACTGGTGCAGGACCCCAACCCTACAAATCCGAAGCAAACAAAGGAAAACAACAAGCACCAAACCAGCGATAAAGCATGAATAGGCCTGACCACAGCAACAGGTCCCCAAGCTCGTAAAATTAAGTCGAACAACAACAACCAGCAACTAACGAACCAACGAACTAGTGAACAAGCAACAACCACCAAACCAACAAACAACATATGTATCTCCAACAAATACCAAACTACAACCGAAGCAAAGAAGAAACCGGAAACATATGACGATCATGCCAGTAGAAATAAGCAAACATTCTTACTTGAAAACTACAAACACTGAACAACAAAAGAAGGAATAGAAAATGAAACTATGGCATCGAAACGTATTCCGAAACGATGAACAACAGAAGCGCAGGTCGAATTGTAGGTGCACCAACTAGACCCCGCAAAGGAAAATACAAAAAATAAAAAAACAGATCCAACTGTGAATGTATAACGCCAACCTTGCAAAGTTTAACCAAAGAACAACAAGCAGCAACTGACGAACCAGCGAAGAAGAAGCACTCACCAAACCAGTAAACAATGTATGTAGCTTCAACGATGACAAAATTGCATTCAAAGCCTAGAAGAAGTATGAAACATACAATGCCTATTGAAGTGGCGGTGAACAACAATATTGTCCAAATTCACTACAACATTGTATGGAAAATTTCGAGGAAAAATGTACTCCGAGAAGTTATTTAGGTAAACATTTAAGGTTGTCGAGTTGTGTAAGGGCTTTGCGGTATGCAAACATTTAAGTTGGCAAGCCTATTTCAGGAACTCGCTCCATGTAAACATTTAAGTTGTCAGGCTTATTCAAGCACCTCAAAAAAAATGTCAATGATCTAAACCTTCGGTATGCAAACATTTCAATACAAATACAAACAAAGGACTAATAATAATAGGACAAATACATTAATAAAAAAAAATAATAAAAAAAAAAAAACAGCATCCATGCTTAGAACTTTCGGTTTGTAAACATTTCAGTAAAATTGTAATAAAAATTAGAAAGGACTGACTAAGCTCAAAACTTTGGATATCTACACATTTACAACATTGGGGACAATGAAGCTAGCAATAAGACCTCAAAATTATTCTCCAATGAGATGATGACATATAAGTTGTTGTTTTTTTTTATATATAAAATAATGTTTTTACTTCTATAGTACGAACAATACATGTGATGCAAAAATTTATAGTCAAAGGACAGATTAATATGAAGACTAAGATGCTTGAGTCTTCTGAAGACTGAGATGCTTGAGAGGAGTGGATCTTAGCCTAGTTTCAAGGCAAGATTCCCTCCATGGTATGGAGGTTTAAGAATTACAAATTACAAAAGGATAACAAAGAGATAAAAAAAGATCTTATAAATAAAGGCAATGAGTTAACCAAGATGCAATATGTTAATCAAGCATGAATGAAGAAGGTTCGAAAATTAAAACAATAAAGATTAGCAAAGAAAAATGGGAAAAAAATGAGTTAAGGAAAGAACTACAAAAGAAATATGGAGAAAATTAGAAGGTTGTGTAAACATAATCAAGACCTACTTAGCGATGTTAAGAATATGAAAAAACATCTACAAGAATCCAAACCAAAGAATAAGGATGAATATACTACCAAAATAGTTGAAGAGAATATTATCAAAAGACTTGAAAAGGAAGTTTGCAACAAGGTTGAAGAAGCCCTAAATATTGATGAGGTATAAGCAGAAGTTATGCAATCTAGAATTGAATAAGGATGTGAGAATTTGATGGATTACATCACATTGCAACTTCAAAAGGAGAAGGAAGACACGATTCAAGAAAGTCACTAGAAAATACTTGAAGAAGTTGAGCTCCAACTTGAGGATATACATGTCAAATATGACGATATTATCTCAAAGGCTAGAGTAATCAAAGACCAAGCACATAGGATAGAGGATGTCATGGTCTATTAAAAGAAGATTGACTATTTGGGTGTGCAAAATGAAGGAAAAACATTAAAGGTGAAACCATATCGTCACACCCTCATTACGAAGAAAGTTCCAAGAAATATAAGAATATCGACATTGACATTACCAAGGAAGAAGATGGAATAATTATCTATATACATGGAACATCCATCACAAAACCATTATTTGACAAAATATTATCAAAGACCAACAACTATAATAAATTGGAAAAGTCACAACAACAGCACATGGAAACAAATGAAAGAAAATTATGCAACAACTAACTATCAAGTATTAAGACCAAAAGTAATTGAATTTGGATGGATGGATAATCATCAATGGTAGTAAGAGAGAAGGAATATAAGGAAATCCTATTACTTGGTTCATCACATGTAAAACTATTAACTACAAAGCTTTGAGGACAAAGATTTTTGAGGGAGGGTATTATGATATGACCCCAAAGAGGGCATATATGGAGTTATATGAATATGTACTAGGGGTTAAACTAATAAAGGGCCCACATGTGCAATGAGAGATAATAGGTATATGTAGAGGTCAATATAGTCATTATGGATACATGAACATGTAATCTGTAAATATGAATGTATTGGGGTTATTTGGAGGATCCCAATACTGACTATATTGACCTCTATATATGCATATTCTCACTCATTGCACATGTGGGCACTTTATTAGGCCAACCCCTATTACATATACATTTAACCCCATATATACCCCCTTTCAAGTCATATTAGAGGTCTTGGAAATATGATTGGCATGTCATTCATGACGATATGGAGAATACCATTCATCTTGAAAAGGATGGTAATAGGTTTAGGTTGAATATGATAAAGGAAGATATTGAAGAATATAGCAATAGTTGAGTGGTGTTATGGACATCCAAGGAGCACTTGGCGAAGGTAGAGGAGACAATAAGATGAAGGGCAAGGTTGTAGTTGAGGGGCATACTTCAAAGGGAATTTTAGTGGCTGATTGTTATGTAGGTAAAATAATAGAGAAGAAAAAAATCAAAATAATGGACAAGTCTTGGAGGAATCCTTAGAAGGAGAACAAAGTAGTTCTATAGGTCACATGTAGTAGCTCATCTTGCAATGTGACAAAATAAGCGGAATTATATATTACCCCTTCCACTAAAATCATGGAGAAGGTGGAAAATAAGCTCCATTTTGAAAAAAACATGTGAGCACTATGAAGGTACAACCATGATAGAAGATTTCATATGGGTTCAAAGTCTATAATAGGGTCACCCAAGTTCATATGGAAGGGGGGTGAAGAATGAATTGTTTATCAAAGCTTGGAGGAGCTCAACAAGCCTATTTGATGTTTGAGGAAATGAGGTTGTATCCCTGCATTTTGGTGTAACATTGGCATCAGTCATTAAATTGAATCAAGGCTTCCAACCTATGATTGTATAATCGTTTTCTTTTTACAATAATTTTCTAAACTTTGGCCACAAGATGCTTGTAGGAATATGTATGGAAGGCCTTTTAATTTATTCAATTTTTATTTCACTATGTATTGCTATTGTTCATTTCCTAGGTGAATTTACTATAAGGGATAAATTGAAGGCTTTATGCATGTGAATTGATATGGATGTTATCTAATTATACTCAAAGTACTTAGGGTTAGAGATTGATGGTGCTAAAGAAAAAAATAGGGGTTTTGAGTACTTATTAATAAATCCCTAAAAGAAACCATGTATTCTTCTTCTTCGTCCCCCCACAACCTTTGTGTTTACTATGGGTGGACTCCTCTCTCTCTCTACATCCTTCGGGTCCACAATGGGTGGCCTCCTCTCTCTTGATCTCTACTCACATCCTATTTGTGGACTCTCTTATGCATGTGTGTGGCCTCTTATGGTTCCTCCTTATGGCCTATGGTATTTTTGTGTGGGGGATAATCGATAGAGGTGTGGGTGTATTGGGCATGGGCATATTATTCTCTTCACACAAGGGAATGTGGTGTGCATTTCTTGTGTTATATGTTATTAACATATAACATATGTTATTATAATATAATATAATAGCACATAACACATAATACATGTTACACATAACACATGATGTTATGTTAATGACATGACATATAACAAATCTTAATATAATGTGTTATTACATATAGCATATGATGCTTGGTATTAACATATAGCACAAGAAACACACACCTCATATATTCCACACACATAAATAAGAATATACTAATTAAGGAGCCAATGCTAACCGTCATCACAAGTGTAGTATTTTAGTATTGCATAAGTTGTTTTTTTTCTAAATTTTTAGTCTTTTCAACCATTATGATGTCAAAAACACTAAAACCCTCTAAAACACCTTAAACCTTGATCCGGATTATTTTTGGCACGAAATGAGAGCGGAGATATAATAAATAAATGCACAGAAATATTGCAGATATTTAATAATATAACAGAAATGTATCAGAGATGCAACCATAAACGCAGATATACAGTAATACATGATTTCTATTAATCAAAGAAATGTACAGAGACTATAAAAATACAGAGTGAAAGACTCACTAGAATGGTGGCAGCTTATCTCTGAGAAGAGATGTGACGGCTACTCGCATTCGCAAGAAGATGATTACAATGAGGCTCTGAAGGCCCTTTTACAATAAACGGGAATGCCAAAAGTCCTAGACATCCAAAAACCTAACCCTAGGAGATGAAGCACCAAAAGTCATGTGGGCCCCGTTTGGGTAAGTGAGTACATCAACTTCCCGGGGTCATAACTTTTGCATACGATCTTTGTTTTAGGCATGTGATATCTCGTTGGAAAGGTATCGTCGAGGAGATTCATTTTGGGGGCTCAATTATGCCTTCGTATATCATTGAGAACCTCGATCTCGAAAAACCTTCATTTAGGCCCCTCAAAATGGCCCCGGAAGTTAAAACCTGCTAAAAATAGTAAATTGCCAGAAAACAGTTTTGAGCCAGTCAGAAAAGGTGGTTGGCCACCGATATCCACCTGGATCAATCCTCCCTCCTTAGGAAGCAATGGTCTCCATTGCATTGAGTTCCCGGGGGAGAGGGCAAAGCATTTGCTGGATCTGCATCTGGGTGAGCTACTTGTATTGCTGGAGACGTCGCACTGCTTGGTTTGTAGAAGTCTGTCATGAACCTGTTGAAGTTGAGGTTGTTCAACAAGTCGAGCTACATGAGAGGAAGGTGTGCAAAAGGAATTTTTATGCTTTGTTGCAACCTTGTCGACCTGCTTCTGTTGGATAGAAGGTGCAGGAGGAAAAAATGTAGTGGTTGCAATGTCCTTATGTTCCCCTTTCGAACAGATTGTGAAGAAGCTAAATTTTGTAGTATGAGATACTACCTTGCGGCACTTTTTAGGTGGAACAATAGTTGGAACTACCTCTGGTATTCTATAGAGATGACCCCCCAAAGTAACAATGACACTACGGGATCGAGACTCATAAACAGCATGGCGCTTCCACATATATGGTTGGCCCAAGAGAACATCACAGACATCCAGTGGGGCAACATCACATAATACCTCGTCCTTAAAGGGCTGGATGTTGTATGACAATCGACATTGCTGGTTGACACGAAGATCTCTTCCTTGGCGAAGCCACCCGATGTTGTATGGTTGCGGGTGTGGTGTTGTCGACAATCCCAACTGTTTGACGACCTCTGTTGAGATGAGGTTCTTCTGGCTTCCGCTATCAACAATAAAATGCAGCGGGGTCCCCTTCACCCACATCTGTGAATGAAAAAGGTGCTCCCCCTCTTCAGGATATGTTGGTTCTTCTGGTTGAATTGTTGCGGTCGCAACAATAGCAGTGGGGTCTGCGTCGATGATCTGTCTTTTACCATTATTTTCAGAATTGGATTCTGAATCAAGGTTTGGCTCCTTGTCTTTGATCTCGGCCACCAATGATTGTTTTGAGCGACATTCATCGGTGTTGTGCCAAGGGCTTTTGTGGAACTCGCACCATTTTCCGGTGTCCTTCTTTGTCTTCCTGTGACCCTTCTTTTCCTGTGTCTTGGACTGGTTTTCGGGAGACTGTTTGTTCGGGCTGTC
>ML790523.1:304763-322438 GCA_009831015.1 Picea engelmannii | reverse complement strand
AGACTCGCTAGAATGGTGGCAGCTTATCTCTGAGAAGAGATGTGACGGCTACTCGCATTCACAAGAAGATGATTACAATGAGGCTCTGAAGGCCCTTTTACAATAAACGGGAATGCCAAAAGTCCTAGACATCCAAAAACCTAGCCCTAGGAGATGAAGCGCCAAAAGTCATGTGGGCCCCGTTTGGGTAAGTGAGTACATCAACTTCCCGGGGTCGTAACTTTTGCATACGATCTCTGTTTTAGGCGTGTGATAGCTCGTTGGAAAGGTATCGTCGAGGAGATTCATTTTGGGGGCTCAATCATGCCTTTGACTATCATTGAGAACCTCTATCTCGAAAAACCTTCATTTAGGCCCTCAAAATGGCCCCGGAAGTCCTGCTAAAAATAGTAAATTGCCAAAATTGCCAGAAAACAGTTTTGAGCCAGTCGGAAAAGGTGGGTGGCCACCGATATCCACCTGGATCAAACCTTGACCCCTACGACCCTTGACACACATTGCCCCATAACCACAATGAATCCCTCACACATTTACCCACCTTGATGTGCATGTCCCCCACCCATTATTCCATCAAAAGCACTACACCCAATGCACATGAAATCCTTCGACCCCTTACACACTACACCCCCAATGTCTAACACCCTCATGAGATAATTAACCCAAAAAAACCTTAAAACTTAACCCCTTCAACACCCAACACATATTTCCACATAACCATAATGAGTTCCTCACACTTACCCACCCCTTCGCACCGGTCCTCCACTCATTATGGTTCCAAACATACTACACCCTAACCCATGTTAGCCCCTCTGATCCCATGTACACTGCACCCCATAATATATGGGACCCCTCATATGACAATCAATCCCTCAAACACCTTATCCCTTAACCCCTAAGACCCATAATACACATTGCCTCATAACCACAGTGAACTCTTAACACACTTACCCACCCCCACATACCTAGGCCCTATCCATAATGATGTAGGAAATACTATTCTCTAAGACAATATAACCCCTCTAACCTCTTACAAACTGCATCCCCGACCAATAGGACCCTCACATGACAATCGACCCCTTGAAAACCTTAACTCCTAACCCCTTTAATCATTGACTTACATTTCCCTATAATAATAATGAACCCCGCACACACTTACTCACCTCCATTTCCTCAGACTTCACCCATTATGGCATTGGACACACTACACCCCCTAACCCTTATGACCCCTCACATGAAAACCAACCCATCAAACACCTTAACACATAACCTCTTCAACCCTTAACACACATTGCCCCATGAAAACCAAAAATGGCACATATTGATCGTTGATGAGAGCCTACACATATTGATCGATGATGAAAGAACAATGTTGTGTATTTATATATCACTATTCACATATTAAACATAAATAATGATTGAAACATAGTTTTCTATTCATTTAGATGCAATATATCAAAATACTATAAAATATTATTTACTTTTAACATGTTTTATTACACATCATTAGAGTGATCTTCAATGTCATCCTTGGTGTCTAACTCATATAGATCAAAATTTAGCTCCAAACCATCCCATCATTGAATGGATTGGGAAATGCTAAAAGAGGGATGCTTATAAGAATTTCATTAATCTCATCATGGATATCATCATCACAATTAGGATAAATTTGATCACTCTAATTGGCACTAATGGGAAGTGATTCTTCTTTTTCTATTTCATTTTCATTATCTAAGGGATCGTCTTCTTGGTCCCCTTTTTTGTTCACTTATTCTTGCTCATCAACTTCCTCATGGTTATGGTCTTCATACTTCACATGCATCTCTCATGGATTGTAACTAATAAAAAACAACCAACCTATTCTACCTAGAATTTACTAATAGCATATCTACTCACATTAATCTTGAAGAACATAGAGCTTTGTTCTAGGATCATGTGCATTTGTTTTAATCATGGGAAATCCATTATCATGGGAATGCCCCTTTGATCTGGATTTAGGAGCGGAACGAACTGATTTAACAGACTAAATACAATAAACATAGAGATATGAAGAACAACAAAGATATCCAGTGAACAATATCTTCTATTGAATAAATGAAATACGCTGAAACTGTAAAACCGCAGAACTGAAACACTTGCTCGAATGGCGATAGCTATCTCTGAGAAGATATGTGGTTGCTACGCGCATTTGTCTGAGAAGAATGATTACAATGAGGCTCCAGAGGCCTTTTTAATATTACTCATGAATTCCAAAACCATAGACATCCAAAAACCTAACCCTAGGAGATGAAACGCCAAAAGTCATGTGGGCCCCTATGTGTAAGTTGGTACCTAAAATTCTCGGGCTCGTAAATTTTGCATACGACCTCCATTTTAGGCACATGATAGCCCATTGGAAAGGTATTTTAGAGAACTACGCCTTATGCCATCAAAATTTGACTTTGTCTATAGTTTGACTATGGCGAGACAAAAAAACATTGTTTAGGGCTCCAAAACGGCCCTGGAAGTACAACAAGATGTGCTGACATGAAAACATACAAAATAAGGCAGTTGGATTAGGTCAGAGGCCACCAATATCCACCTGGAAGATGTGCAGGGTTTCATACAGCCCCAAAAGTGTAGAACCCACAATTACAAAGAAGTACAGAAGAACGTGTTGAACTAAAAATTGACAAGAAGAGCCAGTTGGAATAGGTGGGTGGCCATCAATATCCACCTGGATCAATCCTCCCCCCTTAGGAAGCAATGGTCTCCATTACGTTGAGTTCCCCCATCAGGTGAGGAAGCTTCTGTTGGATTTGGCCCCAGGTGAGCCACTTGCCTTGGTGTAGGAGTTGCCTTGCCTTGACAACCCGATAAAGATGGATCCTCTGCTGGTGAGTGCCCTTGATCTGTGTGTCCACTATCTTATCAGTGGATGCATGTTCCATGCAATCAGGGTTGAGCTCTGTTGGTGTCAATTGTTCTGCTATCTCTGAGGTTTCCAATAAGGGTGGAAAATATGGCCGAAGGAGGTCCACATTGAACATTCGGTGCAAGCCAAGGAATGGTGGAGTGTTGTTCTCAAAAGAATTGTTACCCATAGCCTTGGTGATGGTGTAAGGCCCATAGCAAAGTGGGTGGAGCTTCCGATGGGGCCCTGTAAGACGCTCCTTCTGTAAGTGTAACCAAACCCTGTCTCCAACCTGGAACTGGTGTAGTGCCCTGTGTTGATCATGGCGTTGTTTGTACTTAGCATTGGCTTTCTGCAAAATCTCCTGGACCGGTTGGTGGATGTGTTGAATCTTCTCAATGAATCCAGTGGCTTTGTCGGCCCCATAATGAGCATGGGAAGATTTTGTCTGTGTGGTTTCTAGAGGTAGTGCAACATCAATGGGACCTAAGGGTTGGAATTCCAATCCACCTGAAATGGTCTATGGCCGATGGAGCTATGGAGAGCCCCATTGTAATTGTGTTGAAGATAGGGGAGACTCTCATCCCATGTATGCATATGCTTAGATTTGTACATACCCAGGATGTGCACAATCATCCGATTGACGACCTATGTTTGGCCATCTATTTGGGGGTGGAAAGCGGTGGATTTAGTGAGCTTGGTGTCCAACAGTGACCAGAGACTCGGCCAAAATGTGTTGAGGAACTTGTTGTCCCAGTCGGAGATGATGGTCTGTGGTATCCCAAAATGGACTGACACTCGTTCGAAGAAGAGCTTGGCAGTATCTGTCATTGTGATGTTCTTCTTGCAGGATGTGAGGATGGTCATCTTCTAAAACCAATCAATGACCATAAATACACAATCATTTCCTTGCTTGGTAGACGAAAGGCCAGACATGTAATCCATCGAGATGGATTCCCAAGGCTTCTCAGGGGTAGGAAGAGGGGTGTATAAGCCTTGATTCTTGATGGTTGGATTGGCAATGGCACCGACAGTGCAAGATTTGATATACTTGTTGATGTCCTGTCGAAGTTTTGGCCAATAGAAATTTTTCTGGAGAACGACCACAGTTTTCTCCACGCCAAAATGTCATGCCACCCGACTATAGTGGGCTTCCCAAATCATCTTTGCACGCTCGCTTGTAGGAAAACAGAGATGGAAAAGATGGCATAACAACCCATCTTGAATGTGAAAATCAATGACAGTCGCACCTATACCCAAGAGATGATAGGTGGTGGCGAAGTCTGGATCTTTTTGATAAAGTTGGGGCCACTTAAATGCCTCATGTCCACAGGAATGGAGCACAGTGGTAAGTGCAGATAAGAGAGGTCAATTGAGGTAGTTAGCAACAGGATTTGTGCTCCATGTCGTATACTTGATGTTGAGATGGAATTGTTGCAGTTAGGTGGACAACTTCTGATGGTAATCGTTCTGCAACTTCCCATGTGTCTGTATGAACTACAGAGGCTTGTGATAAGTGTGGATGATCGTCTCCTTTCCCAGAATGTAATGTTCCCATGGACGACAGGCTTGTACAATGGAACACATTTCCTTTTCATAGGTGGGGTATTTCTGGACAGTATTTGAGAGTGTCTCACTATGGTATTCCACCGGATGACTGTGCTGAGTGAGAATTGTGCCTACATCATAGTCAATGCATCAGTCTCAATCTCAAATGGTTGTTATAGATCAGGCAATGAGAGTATTGGATTTGAGCACAAGAAATGCTTCAGATCATCAAATGTTCATTGTTATTCCTTCCCCCACACTAAATTTTCCCTCCCACCTCCCTTGGTCATGTGGCTCAGGGCCCATGCAATATGGGAGAATCCCAACACAAACCATTGGTGGAAATTGGCATGTCCCAAGAAGCTCCGAAGCACAACTAGTGTGGTTGGGGATGGCCAGTCATGGATGACTTGGATCTTAGTGGAATTGATATGTACCTCATGCTCATCAACAATGTAACCCAAGTATTAGACCCTGTTCATGCCAAAGGAACATTTTTCCAAGTTGGCATATAGTTTGTGTTGCCCCAGAGTTCTCAAAACCTGTTGAATATGTTGCATGTGCTCCTCCCAAGTTATGTTGAATATTAGGATGTCATCCAAATATACCACCACAAAATAATTGGTGAAGGGTCTCAATACATCATCCATCAACCTCATGAAAGTGGTTGGTGCATTTGTTAGGAAAAAGGGCATGACCAACCATTTGAAGAGACCTTCTTTAGATTTGAAAGTTGTCTTCCAGACATCAGTTGGTTCAATGGGAACCTGGTGGTAACCAGAATTTAGGTCAATCTTGTTGAATAACTTTTCCCCCTTGAGTTGGTCAAGAAGGTCATGAATCCTGGGAATTGGGTACCAGTTTTTGACTATGATTGTGTTTAATGCTCTATAATCAATGCAGAGTCACTAGGTCCCGTCCTTCTTCTACACCAATACAATCAGGCTTCCGCAAGGGGAGGAGATGGGTCTGATGTGCCCCTTTTGAAGAATATCTTGGATCTGACACTTGATTTCATCATTTTCCATCAGCGAGCGACGATATACTAGTCCATTGTGCAGAGGTGCATTGGAGGTTAGATCAATTGGATGCTTGACTTGACAGTGTGTCGATGCTTGAGGTGCATTTTCCCTTCTTGTGTTGTGACTTAGACTGGTTTTCTTGAGAGTGGTCATCTTTGCTCTGTCCCTTGTTGTGTGGGTTGGTGCTGCCTTTTCCCTGCTTCAGCTATGAGGAGTTTGCAGATCCAAACTCTCACCTCTTCTGCTTAAATTTATGCTCGATCTTGACAACATATCTATAAGCCATACCAAATGAGGCGATGTCCAGAAACTCCATTTATGTTTGAATGTATCTATGCAAATAGTCACAATATTTGAGCACCATATGTCGCTCAGAGTCTTTGATACCCAACTTGGTGCGTAGGGTATGGAAAATATTGGTGAAATATGGTATTGTCTAGTTCCTTTCTTGACACAGGGTGGTCCATTTGGTGTACTGGTCCTCATAGCTTCCAACAGGGTAGTATTGTTCTTTAATGGCATCCTAGAAGGAATCCCATGTAGGAGCAACCACAAATATTGTGGATTCCTATATGGCCCTTTGCTCAGAGTAAGTGTCCCACCAGTCCTTAACATGGGGGGTGACCTTGAGGAGTGCAAAAGTAATATTTTCCCTATCGAAAAAATTATGGACCGAAAAATACACTTCGAGCAGATTCAACCATTTATCTACAACATTTGCAACTATCGGTGCTTTAAATAATGGAATATCAAAATTTATATGTACCTTGAAGAGGGTTGCATGGTTTTTTGATGAATATGGTTCTCCTATGGGCAGCCGCCGAAGGATCTGCGCAAATTTGTCCATCATTTCATTCCTTTGTCACACAAAGGCTTCCTCGAGCAACATTTTAAAAGGATCTCCTGCTCCATCATCTTTCTTTTCATATCCCATGGGTTTTTGTTCGGCTTGGTGCGACCAATCTTGCAATGGATCGATTGGTTTGAGTCCCAACTTCTTGTACCTAGATCTTGTCGAGGACATGCACGAAGAAAAACAAATGAAGAGCATATCGCTCTAATACCACTGATCCAGATTTAGGAGTGGAACGAACTGATTAACAGATTGAATACAATAAACATAGAGATATGAATAACAATACATATATCCAGTGAACAATATCTTCTATTGAA
Organism: Picea engelmannii; assembly: GCA_009831015.1. NCBI lineage: Eukaryota > Viridiplantae > Streptophyta > Pinopsida > Pinales > Pinaceae > Picea > Picea engelmannii. The sequence goes on along the minus strand of ML790523.1, from coordinate 315,805 downwards.
TAAATGAAATAGGATGAAACTGTAAAACTGTAGAACTTAAACACTTGCTCGAATGGTGGTAGTTATCTCCGAGAAGAGATGTGGATTCTACGTGCATCTATCTGAACAAAATGATTACAATGAGGCTCCATATGCCTTTTTAATATTACTCATGAATGCCAAAACCCTAGACATCCAAAAACCTAACCCTAGGAGGTGAAACACCAAAAGTCATGTGGGCCCCTATGGGTAAGTTGGTACCTCAACTTCCCGGGGTTGTAACTTTTCCATGCGACCTTCGTTTTAGGCACATGATAGCCCATTGGAAAGGTCTTTTAGAGAGGTACACATTTTGTATTCAAACTCTGACTCTGTCTATATTTTGACTGTGGTGAGCCAAAAAAACATCGTTTGGAGCTCCAAAATGGCCCTAGAAGTACAACATGATGTGTTGGCATGAAAACATACAAAATAAGCCAGTTATATTAGGCGAGAGGCCACCAGTATCCACCTGGACTATGTGTAGGGATTCAAATATCCCTAGAAGTGTAGAACCCACAATTACAAAGAAGTTCAGAAGAACGTGTTGAACTAAAAACTGACAAGAGGATCCAGTTGGAATAGGTGGGTGGCCACCAATATCCACTTGGATCACCCTTCATCCTTGCGATGCTCGAATCATTAGGATTTGGTCTCGTCTTCATCAATGGTGTTGAAACCCTTTTCACAAATGCTTCAGCCTATCTTTTCATCGGCAAATGTAAGTATAAAAGAGTGGGGATTTTTTAGTCAATTAAGAAAGGATACCCCATAGATCTTGATTTATACATCTTGGCCATTGAAGAAATCTAGTATGTGTTGTCCTCCAAAGTCAACCTAGATCTAATTTGAGGGATTCCTCTCCTTGAACCTGATGTCGATCAATTGGTTAATAGGAACTTCTTTGATGACTCCTTCTTGAGGATTCTCAAGGACCGAACTCCTTGGGTTAATGCCATGGAATGTTCAGACACCTTTTGTGTGGCCTCGGGTTCAAATATTCAATGATCTAAGACATCGTGTTAGAAACACAACCAACGACATATTCTTAACTGGTTGGCTTCACAAAAGTGATCACGGATTAAACCGGGCTAAATTTTCAAATTTGTGGATTACCAAACCCTTAGACTTAGTAGAAAAATTCCAAATGTTCACTAAAGTGTTGGTTGCAACTCATGTGTACTATTATTCTTGTTGAGTCCCATCTAAAGCAACCTACTCAAAGTTGGAGAACGATCTCACAAACTTTTAATATGCGAAGACTAACAAGTGTAATGGTTTCCACATAATTAATTGGAAACACTACTTCACCCCGTAAGAATTTGGTGGCCTAGGTATCATCAGAACCTACATGCAAGCACAAAAGACCTATTTTCCAAGTGGGTGATTTGGGTTGTTGATGGGAAATGGGATTCAAAGGTACTTCTTAGACATTATATCAAACAAGGCTTTCCACTTGCAAAGCATTATTGGAAAGGAGTTTCTTTTCAAACCCTCTTTGTCACACCATCTCTTGTTAAAGTTGTTGGGACACTTTTTTTGTAGAGCATATGGAAGACCTGGGAGGTTATTCAACCTTACCTCTCCTAGAAAGAGCTTTCCTTTAGACTAAGATTTCCTTTAATGAGGATTGTCTCTGGTGGTTTCCTCTTGTAAGGTTTGAAGTTAATATTCTAGATGAGACTTCTAGGTTATTGGCCTTAAGGTGTTTTTGAAAGGGCATCCATTATGCCAATGATTTGTTTGAGAGTCTATCAAGGAACTAGCTCTCATGGGTTGAGATTAAGAGAATCTTTAGCTTGTCCAATGCAAACTAATTTATGCTCGAACATATTCAATGTCTCATTTTAAATGGGCCCATGATTAAGGTTATCCTTGGGCTTGGTGTCATAGCTAGAAATGGGGAAAGGCCATAACCTTTTCAAGATACAAACCAACTATGGAACACAAGAAACTATGCTTTAAGTCATTCCTTGAAGGTTGGATTAACAAATTGTGGTGCTTGAAATCCCAACAAAATACCTAGTTATTTAGGTTTCATAGGATTTGGAAAACAATGATAGAACCCAAGAAAGCAATAATTGCCTGGTGTTTAGTTACGTGGGCTATCTTAGTGGATAATATACTATCATACCTGGGTTTGTAAAATCCATGTTGTCCATAGTGTCAATGAGCAGAAACCCTTAAACATATTTGCAGGTTTTCCCCTTAATCCAAGTTTGCCTGGGCATGGGCTGAGTAATTATGTTATAAATATGTTTGTGCCTCCATCACCAAGAGAGATACCTTGTTAAGTAACCAACTACCCAAATGGACCATTGAGTTTCACTAGAGCTTAAGTCTTGTTTTGGATTTGGAAGAGATGCGATGATGTTACTTATAATTCATTTGTACCATCACAAGTTTTGTCTTGGTATTACAACACCCTAAAGGGTGCCAACTTTTCCTTGCATATCTTAGTGCATTGGAAGAAACTACAAGTGGAGATGGACCACTTTTAGTAGCTTCTAGATTATTAGGGTGTGGACCCCTACATTATAATTTGGGAGCTACACGGTGCCTCTCGGCCTACCTCTACAGGTTCTCATAGAGGTGATCCACCATTAGACTTGTAAATGAATACACAAGAGATGCAAGCACAAAAGGATTTGGCCCCCAACCCCACCCCATAATGAGAAACACTTATGGCTATGCCCATGGACATTTTTGAAGGGACCAAGGCGCCAAAGTCTCCTACAAATAAGTGGGAACCTATGCAACTAGATGATTTGATCCTCTAGTTTTAGGGTGGATCTCTCCCTTAGATCTTTGCGTTTGTCTTTATCTTTTTATTTTTTAAGATAGTTGCTAAGTGGTGATATAACTATTAGTGTTTTGGCATGAGCCAACCTAAGTATTTTTTTCCTTTTGCATCATGCTTGTGGAGACTACATATGTGGCCCACCTTTTTATATTAAAGCCTTATACACAATATTAGTATTAAAAAAAATGCATTAGGTTACGCTATATACTTAAGTCATTATGCACTTCTCTAATAACTTAATATCATATTTCCTTAAGACTATGCACATTGCATGCATTAATTTTGAAACCAAAAAACATGAAAGGCCAACAAAAGGAAAGCATCAAACTAATATTGTAAAACAAAGGGAAATCATCAAGCCATATTGTAAAATGTAATCCTAGTTGTAAATTAATAATTTAGTTGTATAATTAACCAACATCATGAAGTCGATTGGGTTTAGTTTGGGTGGATGGGAGGAATTTGTTATTGTCTCCACCCAGGTTTAATTCCAACAAGTGACATGTTGAGCTCTTAATGAGTATATCATTGTAATGGCTTTGAGCCATGTTGTTGACCAACTTTATGCCTTGAAGATTCTAGGATTTACCCTTGGTACAATCCTCAAAATGAGGGGAAATATTTGAAAATTTTCCAACTTTATAACATGGAAAAAATAAAAATAAAAATAACCCATATAAAATTAAAAAGATTTTCTTTACAAAATTATTCATTTCCAAAAAATTTTATATAAAATGTTCAAATTCTAATTTTTATTTATATTATACAATAAAAATTATTTCAACGTAATTTTTTTTTTAATTTTAACTTCAAAATAATAATTAAAGCTAAATTTAAACCTAAATAATAATCATAATTATCATAATAATACCTTGTGAGTGGACAACAACTTAACCAACATATTGTATACTTTTAAGGAGGAGACCACCTCATTTTCATTAAGCTCTTTTGGAGTAAGTGAAAGAGGACCACGGATGCATTATATTCCTCATAGTTTTGGAAAGCTTCCACTAGCATATTTGACTTTATAATTTATCACTTTCACTTTTGAAATGAAAAGAATCCCATAAAGGAAATATATCCCATAAAGTGTACACCCTTTTTTCCATAAAGTGTACACCCTCACTCTTTTTTTCTAGAAAGAAAATTCACTCAAAATTATATTAGGATATAATTTTTTACACTTCTTTCAAAAAAGGTTATATCAACATTATAGATTGTTGAGTCTCAATTATAACAATCAGTATTATTTTTTAGCACCAAAAACAAAATACTGAATGGGTCTTACATTTTGCTTTACAAAATATAACATTACAGTACTTCAAAACTGGTTGTAGATAGTGGAAAATACAAAGACGGATTTGACTTTAAATACTATCACAGAGAAAGTATAAAAAAACTATTCTTGTCTCCTGAACTCAGCTACTAAACATGAGCAGATTCAGATATATAAGACTGGAAATCTTTTAAAAAAGATCCAAAAAGGAAGATTGGTCCTTCACACCATCAAACCATCTATAAAATATTAATCTTCCTGGGGGTTCTGATAGTTCTTCCTTGGAGAGAATATCTGCTACCATGTTGAACTCTCTATAGATGTGGGAGTAATTTATAGTCTGGAAGGATGCCACCAATTCTAGAATTCTATTTTTCCATCCTTCAATTGACACAGAGTTAAGTCTACCTTTTTTTTTTAGCCATTCAATGACTACTTTTGAATCTCCCATTAGATGCAGGTTTGTTAGATTAAGATGCTTGGCAAGTGTGAGTGTTGTCCAAGCACCTAGCAGCTCGGCTTTTGTATTTGTGCTTCCTCCACAATTAATCAAACATCTGATTTCTAATCTATCTTTGTTGATTATGGTTCCCCCTGCTCCGCAAGAAATACCCCCTACTATCGTTGCTCCATAAAAAAAAACAATAGTAACATCCTCCAAAAAAGTAAATGGCCTTTGTTTGAGAGTCTGTGTTCTATTTGAATCAGCTTTGTATATGGGCGACGCGAGCGTCTTATAAACAACAATGCTAATTGATGGAGTATGTTCCTCAAATATTGTTTTATTTCTTTCAATCCATACGTACTAGCATGTATAGGAAGCCAAGTTGTTGGAGATAGTTTTATTTTTTATCCATGCATCCATACATTCCTCAAAGGTATTCCCATTCCAATTTGATTTGAGATTTTGCCTAATCTGAATCATGTGCCAGAATTTCTTTGTAAATGAACAATTTACAAATAAATGATCACTATCTTCATCATTTTGTTTACAGAGAGAACAAATGTGAGGGCCCTCCCAACCTTTCTTTTTCAGAACTGCCTAGGTAAGAATTTTATTGCTTGCATCCAGCCAAATGAAGATCTTTAGTTTCAACTGTAGTTTCCATTTCCAAATATTTGATTTCCATCCCAAATTGCTCGGGAACTGTTTAGTGGACATAATTCCATCATAGAGGTGTTTGACTGAAATGTTTCCAGAGGAATCACCTCCAGTCCAAACTAAAACATCTTGGAAGTTTTTCAAGGATATCCCAGTTGCTTTTAGTTCTCTAGTATAATGATCCCACTCTAAATCCTGAGTTCCTTTGAGACCCAAATTGCTGCTACTCATCCAGAGCTCGATATTTGTTACCGGGTCTCTACATTTTGATGCTTGTGACAGGTCCGAAATATTCTTTTTGTATAGAAATGACCGTGTCTCTAGACTCGGAATGGAGTATTCTTTTATGCCGGGGATATAGTCTCTCCCTATGTCGATCAAGTGACCCGATCTTGGTCGCCACACTAACCAATGGGTGATAAGGTGAATTGTGCAAATTAAACTTGACCAAATCCTTGAAACCGCCTTTTTCTTCTAATTTTACATTCTGAACCACTTAATAATTGAACAGCTTGAAATGTATTTTTCTTTTACCACTCTATGTGAGATGCCTCCCTGCATTAATACCTTCCACAGAGTGTTAGCCATCAATGCATGGTTGAAGTATGTAAGGTTGTCAATCCCCCAACCTCCATTTTTCTTTGATCTGGATAACAGTTCCCAATTGCACAGGTGGTAATGCTTCGTTGCCGAATGCCCGCTCCAAAGAAAATGGAACATCAATCTCCTAATTTTTGTGAGAACCAATCGAGGAATATACTCTAAAGACATCCAATAGACTACTTGACCCTCCAATACATATTTGACAAGAATATATCTGCCACCAATTGATAACCATTTATAGCACCATAAGTTGATTTTCTTTGTTATCTTTGTTACCAGCCAGTCCCTGTCACATGCCTTTTGTGCCCCTATCTTGAGATGATAACCTAGATATTTGAAAGCAATTTTTAGATCACTAAAGTTGTAAGGGAGGAAGGATTTGAAAGCTTCCAATTCCCCTTATGTGAGCCCTTCATATTGTATCGTTGTCTTTGACTGATTCATAGTCAGCCCGAAGCTTTACAAAACAAAGAGATTATAGTGTGTATTTCTTTCCATTCAATATGCCAAGCCTTTGACATAATGAGCACATCATCTACAAACAGAAGATGTAAAATATTTAGAAGGTTAGTGATATTTCTACCTGTCAGTTTCTTTTGTCTGATACTCTCCTTTAATAATAGACTGAGTCCCTCCATCACAATAATAAAGAGCAGAGGAGACAATGGACAACCTTGGCGTAACACCCTTCCACTTTTGAAGAAATTTGTGGCTTCACCATTTATTAGGACATCAAATGTGGCAGATGTTACACATGACATAATCCAATTTGTCATTGGTATGCCAAGCCCTCCTTTACGTAACAACAGCCTGAGCATAACCCAATCAATACAATCATGCGCCTTTTTAAGGTCTAGTTTTAGGACAAGTGACTTCAATTTTTTCTTCTTAATGCTGTGAATGCTTTCATGTGCCGAGCCAATCGCGTCCTGAATTCTCCTTCCTTTAAAAAAACCAAGCTGCTCCTCTGAGAGGGATCTGGAGAGAAAAGGTTTAATATGGTTTGTAATGACTTTGGAAATAACCTTGTAGCACAGATTACACAATGAGATCGGACGGAAATCCTCAAAGGTAATTGACTTGTTGGATTTTGGAATCAGGGTTAAGAAAGTTGAATTTAAGCATCATGGGATTGATCCTAATCTTTTGGATTCCTCCACCATCTCAAGCAGGTCAGGCCCCACAAAGTCAAAGAAAGAAGTAATGAAATCAACCAGCCAACCGTCTAGCCATGGACTCTTATTCCTTTTAAAAAGAAAGAGTACAAATTTTAATTCTTCTAAAGTTATAGGATTATACAGCAAGTCTGACTCCTCGTCATTTACCAAACGTGGGAAGAGCTCCACAATTTTAAGTTGTTCGATAGTATTTGTGTTTGGTTTCTCCTTGTAGAAGGTTTTAAAAAAAGTGCATGTTGCGTCCTTTAGTGCAAATTGATCATTAATCTTGCCTCCGGAAGAATCTTGGATTTCCCAAATGTGTTTTCGGGCCCTATTATGAGTGGCACATTTATGAAAAAATTTCATGTTACTGTCTCCACTAGCCATCAAAATCTCTCTACTTCGAAGCCTTCACTGATCTTCAATACCTTTCAAAATTATATTTCTTTCAAATTCTAAATGACACAGAGAAGAGTCTAGCATCAGATTGGTTGGATCAGAGGTTAAACGGGCAGCCAAAAATTTAATATTTTGCTCCAAAAAAATCAAATTTTCATTTTTTTTTGCAACTTTTTCTTTGAACATTACTTTTGCTTTTTTCTTTATCACTTTAAGCTTCCAAACAATCCAGCGTTGTTTGCTAGTTTGATTCAAAAAGAAGGGTTCTTTCCAAAAAAATTCTGACCATATCCACGAAGTCCTGATCTTTCAGCTATTGTTCATTCAACTTGAACGGAAAAGTTTTATATTTGGGGGGTAATTCCATTTGAAAGAAAACCAGAGCATGGTCTGATATAAAAGGTATCTCTACCCATGATCTAAAATGACCAACTTCAGATAGCAAATCTTCCATAGCAAGAACTCTATCCAGCCTTCTTGAAATAGCATCTATCCCACTTCGACCATTTCTCCACGTAGGACAGAGTTTTGTTGGCTTAATGTCTCTCAACCTATTAGATGTGAACATGTCTCTATAATAAAATTCTTGAGTCCCTGACCTGAAAGTACCTCCCCAAACCTCGTCCGGGTAAAGAACTATATTAAAATCTCCAACAATAATTAGGTTCTTTATAGCCAATATACCATTATCGACAATAGTATTCCAGAATTGATGTCGGTCCGAACACGGTCCATACATATTAAGAATAGCCAGAATCCTGTCATTTTTTAAGCTTTTACCTATTAACAGTAGACCACCAATAGTAAGGAAAGGAATAAAATGGTAAGAAGATGGATCCCAAGAGGCTAAGAGTCCTCCTGAGTTGCCCACTGAGTTCACTGCACGAGAAACCCAAGTAGGTCTTAAACAGGTCATAAAATCTCTGGCTCTAGAAGTGTCAACCATCGTCTCTTGAAATAAAACTATATCAGGGTGATTAGTATCCAGTAGTCTCTGAACCGAGGCCAATTTAAGGGCCCCTCCAACCCCTTTGATATTGAGTGACACTAATAACATTATTTAGTCCTCGCAAGGGCTTTACATGCTCTAAGAGCCCCGCAATCAGTGGAGGGAGTGTTTTCAAATTCAGAAAGTGACTGTGTTAAAGCTTGTTTTTTCCTTGAACTGCGAGTTTTTATTGGGGAAATTTCAAAACCTGAACCTCGCGACCAAGCATACTCTTTTCCTTCCTTTGAAATCTTAACCTTTGATGTAGAAGCTTCCATCTCTTCGGGCTCCTTTTGAATGGCCTTCCCCATGTAAGTTGGTAGTTTGATAAATGAAGAATTATTTTTTATGAAAGGTATAAACGAATCCAGAACTTCTAACAGTGTAGAGTCGCCTTCCTCGGCTTCTCTAAACCCCGAAACAAATTCTGCGTCTAGGTTTTGTGGAGCAGTTTCACTAGGTCGCAGACTAGGAGGGGAACAATTTACTACGCGTTGTGGGGGCTGATGTGTATTAGAAGAATTACCCCGCTGGCAAGTAGGCACTTCAATTCCCATCCCAGTCCTGTTGTCCTCAGAATTCAGGCTTACTTCCTTCACCCCCAGGGAAACAGAATTTACCAAATCCTTTTGTGACGTTTTAGGGTCATTAGTGATATATGTTCGAAGCCAATTAGAGGATTCAAGTGCCTCACGTTCCCAAAAAGATAAATTATTAAAAAACAGTGGACAAAATATTTTAAGCATACCTATCAAAGAATCTAACTCTTCAAAGGACAATGAATCATAGAAGGTTGGACCACTTTCTATAGCATATTCGACTGGAACGTATTCTGGTGGGTCCTCTCAAAGGGCCTCTTCTTCATCTTTTTCAACAGCTTGATTGCCTTTACAATCTCTTCGTAGGCATCATGTTTCCCTGTACTAGCTGCAACAGAACGTTATACCTACATAATCCAGCCTCTAGCTAAAATGTCGACCCCTCCAATTTATGTCAATCGCCTCCGAGAGACCTTCATGTAGGTTAATGCCAACCAAAATTTTACATATCTTTCTGGCCGAACTAGTCAACGTTGAAGGGTATAGCCAGATGAAAATCCCTAGAGCATTTCTAATTTCTCTTAAGGCCCCCTTATTCCATAGATACAACGGTAACCCCGGAAGGAGGACCCACAAGTGTCTAAACTGAAAGTATTATGTTTTTGGGTCGAAGGCCACTCTCCATCTTTTAATCATAAAACTGAAGCCCCCGTTGATCCAGAATTTTTTTATTAACAGGTCATCATTCGTAGGAGTTTTGACCACCATACCCCACCAACCCTTTGTTAGGCAAAAAATTTCAGGAACATATCTAAGGAGTGGGGCCCAGTTCATCTTAAACTAGTCATCCATTTTTGTCTTTATAAGATAGGGGTATGAAATTCTGCCTACCAGTCCACAGAGGGCTAGTCGACAGGTTTCTTCTAGGCCAACATCAACGCCTAGGACCATCCTCCTATTCCTCTTATTTGGTTTCCAAACCTTTTTCCTATAAATAGTTTGTGAAGGAGGATAAAGGGTTCTAAGGGATCCAGGAGTCACCACTCCTTTGCTATCCTTCTTAGAGGATGGAGACTGTACTTTCCTCCACAGTGGAGGGTTTTTCCTACTTCCAGTCAAGCGACTAAACTGTGGAAAGTCGGTCCCTGTTTGTTTTTGAAATAACTCATTCGAAAGGTAGCTCTTAGAATGTATCGGGCTATTTAAAGGTTGAAGTGGAGTGTTTAGTGGGAGTAACGATCCATCACATGATATCCCTAGCGTATCTGCCTTGGAGTAAAGGCCCGCTTGAAGCCATACCACCTCGTCCTCCTCACTTATCAAGGCTTTGACATCCTCATTTAAGTCTGCTACAGATATCGAGTCCATACTGAAGCACCTGTTGTGGTTACTGAGAGTACAATCTCATCAGCCTCTGACAAGTCTACTCCACTGACCGAACATTTACTACCTCCACTAAGTGATTGGAAAGACAAATGATGAAGGTATACCCCACCACTAGCCAAAAGACACCAACCAAAGACAAAGGCAGAGGCTAAACACAGTTTCCGAAACGGGTAATAGACCCCCAGAGGAAAATAAATACTTGATAGATTTGGTAGACGGGACAAAACAACAGTAGAAACGAAGCTAAACTAAGGCTCCAGTCACCAGAAAAACCAGGAAAAAACTTAGAGGTCTCTAAGCCTAAAAAACACACCAGAAAGAAACTCAAAAAAAAAAGATTGATATCGAAGAGTTAAGTGTAGCTCCACCGGTTTATTTCTTTCGTTCTAGTTTCTCAATTCACCATTTTTGTAGGATTCAAGTTTTCCTGCCCGCCTTCAAATTCAAAATCATCCATCCTCTACTCCGCTCTTCTTCTTCTAACACTCTTCGTCCATCCTTTCTACCAAAGTTAGAATAATATATTACAAAGTAAATTTAAAGTTGGATATTATAACAATATATTACAGAGTATGATTTAAATTTGATAGAAAATATTAATTTTTTCATTCTCATTTAAACTACATTTAATTAATTTAGTTTTTTTTTATAATTTATTTAAAAATTAAAATATATATATTACAAAGTATGTATGATTTAAATTTGATAGAAAATATTAATTTTTTCATTCTCATTTAAACTACATCCAATTAATTTAGTTTTTTTTTT
>ML790523.1:291853-303861 GCA_009831015.1 Picea engelmannii | reverse complement strand
AAAAAAAAAAAAAAAAAAAATTATAAAAATTAAAAAATAATAATAATAATCATTTAATTTTAAAATTATAACTAAAAAATACACTAAATTAATATATAAAATCTTTTTATTTATGAGAAAAAAACTTTTAAATTAAAAATTAATTCTCATAAAAAAAAAATATGACTACAATTAATTAACCAACTCAAAATATCATAAATTTCCTTTAGAATCATGTATAGAAATCTTAAACAAGTAAAATGAAATGATGCTATACAATTCATAAAAATATAACATATAAAGTTTTTATCGATTTGATAATAAAAGGATTACTATAAGATGTGGGTTTTTTTTTGGTATGTTTAATGATATTCGAAGTGGATATAAGTTCAATACATATGGCCCTTGCATAGAGTGCAAACTCTTTTGGAACAAGGTGCTAAATTGTGGTATTCTAAATCTTGCTAACTTTATCATCGTTAGGGACTTGAACCTCACAATTAGTGTGGGAGAAGTTTGGGGAACTTCAACATCCATGGACCCATTGGCTAGTTATTTTAATACACTATTTCATACGAATTCTCTGGTTGACATCCTTCCCAACAATATTGTCCCCACCTGGCGTAATGGTCGATCTGGTTCGGCTGCCATTAAAAAAAGACTTGGCAGGGTGCTCGTCTCTGAATCGTTGGCTATTATGGATGGTCGTATCCAATCCTGGGTGGAACACCCCCTTGTTTCTGATCATGCCCCGGTTATGCTTCAACTCGAGACCTCTTTAGTTCAGAAAGTTCATCCCTTCAAACTAAATTATACCTGGCTTCAAGAAGATTCGTTCTTAACAATAGTCAAAGATGTTTGGACCCCCTCTTTCACGTTGAACCCGCACCACAACTCTGACTGGTTTGGAAGCTTAAATTGCTCAAAAAGCGCATTAAGCATTGGGTCCATCACCATAGGCGAGATTCGTTCTCATCAATAGTCAAAGATGTTTGGACAGACCCCCTCTTTCAGGTGAAGCTGTCAGAGCTAGAATCAAACATTCATCATCTCCTCCTTCTAGACACGATTGACGGTGCACTAAATGACAAGACTCTTTCTCTTCAGCGTTTAGAATCAAAAAGAAACACTCTTCTATTAGCTGAAGAAGCCCATTGGCGTCAACGAAGTCATGGCACCTGGATCAAAGGGGGTGATCTCAACACAAAAAAAAATCACAAGTTTGTCAATTCCCGACAAAACAAAAAACACATATGGCAGATCCTTGATGATTCAGGTTCCTCTCACAGTGGACAGTCAACTCTCAAGGTGGCGGCTACCGCACACTACCAATCCTTCTATGTAGCGCCATCCAGTAACCATTTACAAGACTTTGTCAGTGTAGCCAACATCTTCCCACAATTTGTCACTACAGAGGACGGAACTCTTCTGGACAACCCCTGCACACTCTAAGAGGTTCTTGGGGCTTTAAAATCCTTCAACAAAGACAAAAGCCCAGGCCCCGACGGCTGGACTGTCGAATTTTATCTACATTTCTTCAACTTGGTAGGGTCTGACTTGCTAGAACTTGTCGAGGACTCCAGGCTCAGGGGCAGAATATCTGGTGCTCTCAATTCAACTTTCCTAACGCTCATACCCAAAGAAAACAACCCAACAACCTTTGGGTACTACAGGTCGGTCGCTCTTTGCAACCTTTGTTACAAGCTAATCACTAAAATCATTGCAAACCGGATCAAGCCCATCCTCTCGAGATCTCTCTCAGGTGAACAACTCGGTTTCTTAAAAGGGAGACAAATCCTAGATGCCATTGGTACCGCACACGAGTGCCTCCACAACATCAAGGCCAAAAAAACTAAGGGTCTCATTTTAAAACTAGATCTGAGAAAAGCCTTTGACTGTATTGATTGGGATTATCTCAAACTCATCCTCACCCAGTCCGGCTTCAGTCCTCCCTTCATCAACTCGATCATGAGTGGAGTGACCTCTGCAAATTTCTTAGTCTTAGTTAATGGAGAGCCCTCCTCTTTTTTCCATAGTGGTAGAGGTTTGAGGTAGGGCTGCCCCCTCTCTCCTCTCTTCTTCATTCTAGCCATGGAAGGCCTCTCACTGCTCCTCAAACAGAAACAAATTGAAGGGAAGATCACGGGTATAAAAGTCTCGAGAGTTGTCAAGATCCTTCACCTTTTGTTCACCGATGATTTTCTAATTATGACAATTGGCTCCACTCAGGAATGGACAAAGATAAAAAATCTGCTAAATACTTTATGCAACACTTCAGGACTTCAGATTAACTGGATCAAATCATCATTTCATTATGCAAATATTCAAGATCAAATGCTCACTCTCCTTAAATCTCTTCTCCCACATAGCTTCCTACATCTCTTGGAAGGTCTCAATTACCTGGGGTACTTTTTAAAAGCAGAAACTCTCAAGCCCTCAGACTGGAATTGGCTCCTCGCCAAAGTAGAAAAACGAATTGGTCATTGGTGTAACCACTGGCTCACATTAGGAGGATGACACACCCTCCTTAAAGGGGTTCTGGAAGGCCAGCCAGTTTTCTGGATCGCGCTAGCTGCCATTCCTACCTCTTTCCTCGATAAGTTCAGAAAGATCTCATTCAATTTTTTTTGGTCCGAGTGCTCAGACCATCATCGACAACATCTATGCAACTGGGAAACCCTCTCTAAACCCAAAGGAAAAGGAGGTTGGGGATTCAGGAGCCTCTCCCACTCTGCATAAGCACTGGTGACCAATACACTCTGGCGCGCCATAACACAAAAAGGGATCCTGCACATTGTCTTAAAGGATAAATATTTATCACACATCACCACAGTCTCCTAGCTCAAATCAGCATTGCATCCGCCCAGATCGACATCAAACCTCTGGAAGAACCTCAACAAATCGATGCACTGGATTCACACTTTCTTTGGTTGGCATTCGGGCTCGGGGCAATCCATTCTCTTGGGTAAGGATCGAATAGTAGGTATGAATCAACATTCCCTCCTCTCTCCACAACTTATTCACTTTTTAAATTCAAAAAATATATACTATCTCTTCCATGCGTTAGAGATCTACCGAGCCAACTTCCCTTTAAATAAGTGGATATCCAATCTAGATCTTGATCTACCTACCACACTTGCGTCGGAATGGAACAGATTTTGCCACCACCTTTCCAACACAGGTATCCAGCTCCACGACTCAGCAGATCAACGGACTTGGACGGGAGGGGATCGCTCAGGGTTTATATCTGCTCGTAATGTCTACACAGAAATTGGTAACCACCACTGGCTAAGTAACACAGGTGGTTGGAAATATAAGCTCTGGACCTGGTCCTTACCCCTCAAGCACAAACTTTTTTTCTGGCTCTCCCTAGATAATAAAATCAATACCTGGGATGTTCTCATAGAAAAAGGTAGAATCGGACCGAATGTCTGCCACCTCTGCTTACATGAAGAAGAAACTAGCCATCACTTATTTATCCACTATGAATTTACCTGAGCTATTTGGAATTACATCTCATCGACACTCGGACTAAATATCTCTTGGATCGGTTCTACCTTAGCAATTTGTTTGGAGAATTTGATAAAAGTCGCTCCACATTACATAAATCTCCCCCCTATGGTCTGCTGGAATATATGGATTGAAAGAAATTGTTATATCTTTGAGAATAAGCCTCCATCCGCCCACTCGGTTGCATACAAAACGTTGGGCCTTCATTATTCCTGGACATCGATCCATTCTAGAAAACAGAGGGTAAAAACTGCACACATGTCCCACATCCTAGACACGACTCTGACGGACTGGTTTGACGGAGCATCACAACAGAATAGCTCGAAGAGTGGCGCTGGCGGATTGATTCATATCTCACACAACACCATTTGCAGATGGACTTTTAACTGGGGTTAGGGCTCCAACACCCGGGCAGAATTATTGGGTGTCTGGGCCACCCTCTATTTAGCTTCCAAACTAGATATCAATATTCTTTTGCTGATTGGGGACTCTCGAATCATCATCGACTAGCTCAACGACAAGAGCACACTCCAGGTAGCAGATCTTCTCGACTGGAAGGAAAGGATCAAACACCTCCTTTCCTCTTTCACCAAGCTCAACTACAAACACACAATTTGAGAATACAACAAAGATGCAGACTTTCTCTTCAAGGTTGCTCTAAAAAAGAAAGCTGGTATCGTATTTTATAATCTATGGGTTGATGGCCATGAGGGCCCCACCCATGTCCTAAATATTTTTAAAGTTTTCCTCCTTCATCTCTTTCTTAGAGAGATACACTAGCCTTCCAGATCATATCTTCTGAAGAGCACAACCCAAGCACAATCCAGAACAATATATACACTCAACACATAGGTCTTCGATCCATTTTGGCATCCAGTCAACCTCTGCTACACTTAAAAAGTATGGACTGTAATACCTCAACATTTTGCAAGGCTATATCTAGCTCAAATATCTGTGATATCTCAACCAGAGAACAAAATTATACTATTAATATAATTTGAGAATTTTTTTCCCGTGGAAAAAAAAAAGTTCCATTATGCAAGGATGTTTATTTACCTATCCCATGAAGTAACCAAAGAACTTTATGAATTTATTATTATAATAATAAATCACGATATATTATAAGATAATTATTATAAATTAGATTATAAATTGAGTTTAACTTGTATGGTTGGAAGGAAATTATTATCTTCCTCATGTGAGTTCAATTATTCCAAGTAACATATTGAGCTTATAATGAATTTTCCCCAAAAAAATTTAATAAATCATGATAATAATATTAAAGTAAAAACAACCATTATAAAATGAAAAAATAATCGTCTCTTTTCATTATTTATGTTTATCTTATTTATTTTTTATAATATTTTCTCTTTGTTTTATTTATACTTATTTTAATAAAATTTATTTATACTTATTTTAATAAAATGTTAATATATTATTTGTTATTAACATTTTAAATAAATTATTAGTATTTTTATTTATACTTATTTTAATAAAATGTTAATATATTATTTTTTATTAACATTTTAAATAAATTATTAGTATTTTTAATTTATTATTGTGTAAAAAAGAGTTAAAACTTAACTAGTACATTTAAAATGAAAATAATAATAATAATAAAATGTTTATTTAAAATGTATTAATATTTTTTTCACTTTTTTCCATAAAAAAATATTTTTATTTGAGATAAACAAAAATAAAATACTCAAGTGCTCTAGGCATAGTCTAAAAAAAATCCTCAAAAGATAGATCACTTGAGAATCTTTCACTATAGATCCCTAAAGATCCAAGATATTTATAACATCAAGTAAACTATCTATCAAACAATTGAAAACAAAGAGTATTTTTAAGAGTCTCATGTACTCTCAAATTATTAGTTCAAAATGAGTTCAAAAATCATTAATCGAAAACTACTATAAAAGCATTCTATGACCATCTTCTGCTTCTTCCCACGAACCATAGAGATCAGGTAGTTGAAGTCCTTACTTTGAAAGCTAGTCTACAATTGTGCTCTCTAAAAATGTGAGTATCATCGACCCAAAAAAACTGATTATATATTGTCTTTAATTGTTGTGCTAGCGAAAAGAGAGAATTATTTTGCACTTAGACGCTTCCATTCATCCATTTAATGACCATGCATGAGTCACCCATGACCTGGAGCTTATCAATCCTTCTATCCATAACATATTTTAGTAAGTAGTATAAGACTTTGAATTCCCCTTGGTTATTTGTTCCTCTTCCTATATTACCTTTTACTTGAAATTGTGTGTCTCAGAAAGATACAAAATGAAGCCAATCCCACTGATAGAATTTGGGCCTTGAAAAGCCCCATCAAAATATCCCCAAGCTAAGGACTTGTCCACCTATATCTTTGATAGAATTATCTATGATTTAACCTTTGGAATAACCTTCTAATATGCAATTAAAACATTAATCTGGGAAGCTACCTAAAAAGTAGGCATCATCTTCTCTTCAAACAAAATAGAGTTTCTATCTATCAATATCCATCATAGAAACATAAATGGGATTACCATGAAACACTTGAGATCTTGCTCAGTGAACCGAACATTAAGACATGTATCTATAAATTCACATTTCCAAAGGTTTAAGACATGTATCTATAAATTCGCATTTCCAAAGGTTTAAGACATGTATCTATAAATTCGCATTTCCAAAGGTTTTGGATGCCTAAAATCTCCCCAACCTCAATGCATAGTGCAAGAACAAATGTGAAGTGTTTTTAGCACTACACCTACAAAGGAAACAAATACTTGAACCTGCTCTATTTCTTTTATGGAGGGATTCCCATGTTAGAACTTTATTGTTCAATCCACCATTTATCATCACCTTGTCTTAATCCAAAATGAGATGAATATCCAAAACTAAAAACACAATTACCCTGCTACATTCAACCCAAATTATTTTATCTAGAAAATCTTTCAAATATTAATAACTTTTTTGGAATAATAATAAACTAAAAAATATTGATAATATGTCTCACTATAAAGTTTTCACACTAATGGCAACAATATTTATTTTGTCTTTTCATATAGTTTTATTCAAATATTAATAACTTTTTTGGAATAATAATAAACTAAAAAATATTGATAATATGTCTCACTATAAAGTTTTCACACTAATGGCAACAATATTTATTTTGTCTTTTCATATAGTTTTAGATTTGAACTCTAATCACCTCATTGATATTGTTGGTCTCCTCTTATTTTGTAAGCTAAATCTAATCATTTTGTTAATATTGAAAAAGATATAAATTCAAAAATATATGTTTTGAGTTCTAATTCTCAAATCATTTGTTGGTCTCCCTTTCTTAAAGTTAAATCTAATCATTTTATTAATATTGAAAAAGATATAAATTCAAAAATATATGGTTTTGAGTTTTAATCCTCAAATCTTGGGGTGGCAGGTGCTAGAGGGGCTCTCTTCAGCTTCAGGGAGATAATCATTCTCACTTTTGAATGGAGTTTAAGGGAAATGACAATAACAAAATTAAAGCTTATGGTCTCTACCGAGGGATTAAGCTTTCCGCTATGATCTTACCATTTTGGGTGACTCTAGTTTGATTATCAAGCACATGGTCTCAAAATCTACTCCTTTAAATGTTAGATTAGTTTCCATGTAGTTTGAATCTAACACATTGGCAAAAAAAATTGAGTCTCTAACCTGGTTTCACATCCTACTTGAGAATAATGGGTTACCAGATATTAAATTCAACCTAGCAACTTGTTATGAGGGGCACTTTATATTAATCAACATAGATATGAATGTCCCATCCCCTAAGCAATCATTTGGAAAAATGGCACCAGGAAAGGACCATCAACCGCATGCATCAAGTACAAGAGGTAAACGACTCCCCCCTCCCCCGACTCATGCTGCATTTATTCATCACCTTGGCCAATGAATACCCTGCATCGTTTTTTCAGCTCCACAATGGGATAATGGGATTTCATGGATATTAAGCTCGCTCCTGGATCAGACATTCTACGTGGGGTGGTGGTGCTCTGGACTTCTAATCGTTGGGTCCCAGACGCCCCAACATTCTCGAAATTGGAATCTGCAAAAACTTGTCCCTTTCCTGGTAGCTCCATTCCTTTAACTTCCTATTTTACTTCAGTAAGTTCAGTTTGTGCCCTCCCAACATACCTTATGCCTGGTGATTTATGTGGTTTAATTGTGATAAGTTCGAGTCTCATTGATCTTTGGTTATTTCACTCGGCCTACTCTCTATTACAATTGGTTTTTACCGGGCCATTCTAGTGCCCACCACAGTCCTCCTCAATTTGTTCCACTTGAGTTATTTCTCTCAAATCTTAGGTATATTGGATTAAACATGTTGCCATCAGTGTGGTAAAGTTGCTCCTATTAATGGATAATTGCATTGGTCAAGGTATCGGCACCTAGAGCACAACATTCTAAATTTGGCAAATTGGACAATCGCACGGGAACCCATTCACTTTCGACTCTATGCTTGCCTCTTTTGGATTGAGGTGACAACACATTTCAATCAAGGAACTTATCAACAACAATCCATCCTCCAACAACATGAACAAGCCCTCAGACTTTTTGCTCACATTGTGAATCTTGGAGTAACATGGAGAGCAGTTTGAAGCATAGGATGAATCATACATCAATTTGGTGTCTCGACGTGATCTCAAAAAATAAAAATAAAATATGTTACTTCAACATCATATTCAATTAGACTTATTAGAGGAGACAATCACCATCAAAAATCATACTTCGCTCGGTTTCAAGTAGATCCCCTTCCATCTCTTCCTTCATAAAAGGTATTCTTAGTTGTCCATTGTCTTCAAAGAACCTCTAGATGAGGACAACAAGAATCTGGACCTTAGTTTACATCTCTAAGATATAGGAAGTTCTAATAGACTTTAGCATGCTTGTTGTTCCCATTTTGTTTTTGGGTACACTTGGTCTATTTTTTAATGTAATCCTTTGAAAGGAAAACATCTAGTTGATTGAACAACGTATCTATTACTGATAGTTTGACTTTGTAATTTTTGTTGAAAGCCAATCCTTTTTTATTAATATAAACATTCCCCATTGTTTCTGATCGAAAAAAAAAAGTTCTAATCCTCAAATCATTTTGTTAGATTGTGATAATTGTGTTTATGTGAATACAAGATTAAAAATGTAAATACTTTGTGGCATACTAGATTTAATGTTTTAATGTTTTGGTTAAATATTCATATTTATAAACAAAAATTTAAAGTCAAAAAATTTAAATAATTTTGTTAGATTGTAAAAATTATGTTTACATAAATAAATAAAAAGTTAAAATATGAATATATTTTCAAGTATATTATTTAATGTTCTGATTAAATAATAATAATAATCTAATTTTAAGGTCATAGCAAAGCTAGATACCAAATTGGTGTATGAGACCTCCTTGTTTGTGGGACAAGAGACCCCCTTCACACAACTATTTGATTAATAAAGACTACTAAAATCTACAGAAATATACATACCCTAACTGCCTCTGAATTGCTTAAATAAAAAGTCTTAATTATGAACTTGAGTCTTCTTCTAATAAGTACATTAGTAACATTAGTAAGTACATTGACTGTAACCTCTAACCCATATCCAAGTTAAATAACAAAAGATAAACATCCCTAAGAAAAACATATACAACAATTTTTCACATACTTTTAATCTATATTCTTTCTAAAATAGGTTCTATATTAAAACACAATATCCTTTTTATATTTTTGAAACAAAGCTAAAAATTCAAACATAATTCTATACATTTTATTTAATAAATTTTGGAGTAAGACATGTAATTGTTTAAGAATTTTTTGCCACAAAAGCAAAGATTTCAAACATAATCTATGTATTTTTAGTCCCTTTCTGGGAGGGACTATAGTTATCGCTTTATGTGATTAATTTGTCTATATAAGAAATATTAAAATATTTTTAATAAATTAGACCATGAATGTTTGTATTTTCCACTTATTAATTAAACTTAAGGTCTGGAATTTGTTATTTAGTGTTCTATTAGTAGTGGAGGGCCTTTACTCGATAGGGTTATGTAGATTTTAAAAGAAAAAAATGACATGCAATTGGAGTATGCTGATGTTGGTGTGGATGATAATGATTATTGGTTTTAGTGTTGCATTGAGTTAGAGCTTCTTTTCTTTTGTTCTTGTCTGAATTTTGGATTGGGGATTCTTTCTTCTGTAAAGTTTAGATTTTTTTATTTTTATTTTTGTCATTGTTTAAGGTGTTAGATTTGGCTTGGCTTTTGAAGGGTTGGGTGGTTTTAATGTTGCATTGGGTTAATGTTTCTTTTCCTTTATTTAATTTCAAATTATGGATATGTTATCGCATTGAGTTAATGTTACTTCTGAATCGTCATTGTTTAAGGTGTTAGGTTTGGCCTTGGATTTTGAAGTCGCCAATTCAAGCTTGTATTTAGTCTTGTTTTTGTGTTTCCATCAGAGGAGGGTCTTTACTTGTCAAGTTTCCATTAGTATTAGCAATAGAGGTCTTGTGCACGTTCGTTACTTCTTCACCTTGTGAAGATCAACAAGTTTAATGATTCCTTGGGTAGGTGGGTGTTAATGCCCATGGTTGCCTATAACTAAATTGTAAGGTTTTCAAATGGGTGTTGTTGTCATTGATCTATGATCGATGGCATTTTGGAAATTGGTTTGAAATAATTGTGATGTATATGTCTCTCCTTGCTGACCTCTTTGACACTCTTTACGTCAATGGAGCTTGTCGTGGTGTCCTAATATTTGCATATTTTCTACATTTAGACATATTCATTCCATGCAATAGATTGAGGGAAATATCTTGATTTAATTTCAATTAGGCTCGAATTACCCTTGCACATTCACCAAAAAAATGAGGCTATGAAAACCTTGGGTGTAAAGCATTTGTTATTGAAGTATTTTTAGTTGTGGTCACCTAGATTTAAGGTAATTCATTTGGTTTATGAAATTTGCACATGTTTTTGAGCATTTTCATTCACAAAGTAGGGTTTTGTGAGCCTTTATTATTCGTATGTCTAAAAAAAATCTCGATCTAGTTGAAATGAAAAAGGGCTTTGGTATGCATTCATTGTTGGACTATAGTTTGTTTTAGGTTGGAAAATTCGATGTTTTCTAGTCCTTCGCTCTTTGCTTATTTTTCTATGTGCAAATTGATGGGTCTTCATAGTTGATGTAGCTTAGGTGTCAAAGGTTGCTTCATTCGAGAAAATAAGGTATGTGTATAAGCATTCTTGCATTACAAAACATTATTTCAACTGTCATTTGACCATGTAAATGAGTAGCTTTTGGTGTTTTTGTAGGTCCCATTGTTCGTATGTCACTATACATAGATAGTTGTGGTTTGGGATCACTTTCTACAGCATTTGGTTTCCTTTTCATGAGTCACGGTGAACATTTTTTTTCTTTTTTCCCATTTATTACATTTTTGTGGGGTTTTCCTAGGAGAGGCCATGTTTCAATGGCGTGGTTTTGTGGAAGCTACTTATAAACAATTATTGTTCGCATTTGGGGGATGGGTTGAGGCCTAGAAAGCTAATAGAGTAAACCTTTTTTCTCTATTATAGATGACTCTCCTTCAACTGGTTTTGAGTTTGGAACATAAGGTAAGTGTCTCAATTTCTAAAGCTTTTTTTCCATATCATAGCTATAGGAAATTACATTTACATGTGAGGATTGAAAATATATAACATAACATTATGTAAGTTGCATGTATGTTAATGGTAATGTGTGTATGTTGGGGGTAGAGAAAATCATGAAATAAGGGGGAAAAACATATACACTTAAACATTGACTATATTGTGGTTGCATTTTCTATGCCCACATAGATGTAACTATTTGTGCCTGTCTTGTTGTGATCATTTCCAATCAACAAAAGTAGGCCATGTTATCCCCGATATCTAGGGATAACTAGGAGATCATGTCTCGAGGCCCACATGATCCCAGACATGGAGTACCGAGAGCAGGAACGACCTGAGCATGGTCCTGGAGGACCCATCTTCTTCTTCTCAGCCAGCTTTGTCCTGTCATCCGTACCAGCTTCCATCACTACCGGCCTGGTCTTGCATCAGAGAGGGCTCTTGCTCCATGAGGTAATTGGTCCGAGGTATCATGGTATGTGTCATATTTGATCATTATAACCCTCTTATGTATGCATTAGATCTCTTTCATTTCAGATAACTGCTTGGATTTTACACTGATCTACTTGACCACTGTTGGGGTAATTGACTGGGTAGCTTAGCAAGTTGGTATTCATGGGTTTTGGGTAGCCACCAAAGGGGGTTTGAAGAACCATCGTCCGCTCCCCTCATATTCTCACTTGTTCATCTTAAAACCCCGCTCATCCATCCCATTCCCCTAGTATGGCCATTAGGATGACCGCCAGGGTACATCTTGTCTTGTGGGAAGAAGGGGCTAAAGGCCCAGGAGGTAAAAGTAGCTGGTAAAAGATAAAAGCCATAGGAAAATTAAAACCTAGAGATGCTTCGCCCAGGG
>ML790523.1:271146-291753 GCA_009831015.1 Picea engelmannii | reverse complement strand
GGGACGTCTCCCTTGGACTTGCCCTCCTAAATAGAAAGAGCTCCCCATTGAGGTGACAGTGGGTGGGGAAGCTCCTGTTACGCCGGTTTCAAGCCCTGACTCAAGCTTTTGGACCTTTCCTACAAACCGTGCGATAACAGGCCATAGACAAGTTTATTGCTGTGTGATCATCTACCAATGCTAAATCATCACAATACAAATTACAAGATTCTCTTGCATTATCCTTTATTTCCTTTGGAAAGAATAATACTCCATGAATTATATTTTAACACTGTTCATGTTAAGAGGCCAAAAATGCCATCATCGCATGCCATTCAGTTGGTCTTAGTCTGTTTTATTCAGCTATGACACTTTTTCAGTGATGTATAGATTTGCAATTTGAAAATTGATATTCACTTTTCATTCGTGTGATCTATTTCCCTATAAGAGTCACTAACATTGGTAAGCTTGTTTATATTCTTCTACTGTTTTAGATCTTTTTAATTTCTGGAAGCTCGAACTTAATTCTCGATTGTGTTTTCTTTTAATAATTCTTCATTTCCTCATGTATTCATATTGTCCCTTAATAAAAAAATTGATTCTCTATATTTGTAGATTTAGCTAACATAGCAAGTGAAGTTTAAATTTCCTTTGTAAATTTAGGAAAAAAGTGAGCTAAAAAAGGAAATTAAGATTTTATAGATATATTGTCTCAAAATAGTCCTTTGTTGAGTTTTAAAACTAGAAATCCATGTTAGCTTTTGAGTTGCTCCAAAAGTGTTTACACCATTGATCCAAATGGATGTCAGTGACCTCCCACCTATTCCAACTGGCTCATTTTGGCATTTTTCTAGTTTGGTAGTTTTTTCCTAATTTTCGGGTCCTTGACTTTTGGGGTCGTTTTGAGGCCCTAAACAACGTTTTTAGGGCTCGTCACAATTAGACTCTAAACAAAGTTAGAGTCTAATGACAACATGTGTAGTCCTCAGATAGACCTTTCCAATGAGCTATCGTGCACCTAAAATGAAGATAGTATGCAAAAGTTATGACCCCGAGAAGTTGATGTACTAGGTTACCCCAACGGGGCCCACATGACTTTTGGTGCTTCATCTCCTAGGGTTAGGTTTTTGGATGTCTAGGGTTTTGGCATTCTTGTTTATTGTAAAAAGACTTGGAGAGCCTCATTGTAACCATCTTCTTGCGAATGAGTGCAACTGTCACATCTCTTCTCAGAGATAAGCCGCCACCATTCTAGCAAGCTTGTTTTTCGCTGCATTTTACAGTTTCAACACAATTTCTTATTGAATAGAAACCAATTTTATTTCATCTTTGTTATTCTTGTGTCTCTGTGTTAAGAATAATAATAATAATATGTGTTCATTTTCGTTCTTCTCATAAAATATGGATCAGTGGTATCAGAGCGGCCTGCTCCTTGTCATTCTTAATGCATGTTCTCGACGAGGTCAGGGTACAAAGAATTGGGTCTCGAGCTTGTTTCTCTTAAGGAAAAAAGCTCTTGCATGCCCAAGTGACCTCTCATGGTGGGAGAAAAGAAAGAAAACGGGACAGGAGATCCTTTCTAAATGTTGCTCGAGGAAGCCGTCACTCAACAAAGGAACGAAATGATGGATAGTTTTGCACAAATCCTTCAGTGGTTACCAACAGGCAACACATCTTCTTTGAATGGAGGTGTCGCCCCCTTCAAGGTACAAATCAACTTTGATATTCCCATATTTGAAGTTCAGATAGACACAGATGTTGTAGACAGATGGTTAAATCTGCTAGAAGGGTATTTTTTTATCCATAACTTTTCGAACAGAGAAAAGATTATGTTTGTGCTCCTCAAAGTCGTCCCCCATGTCAAATATTGGTGTGAGACTTTCTATGAGCAAAAGGAAACATAGGAACCCTAATTATTTACAGTCACAGTCATTTGGGAGTCCTTTATGGACGCTATCAAGGAATAACACTACCCTATTGAAAGTTACAACGACCTGTATACAAAATGGACCACACTACAACAAGAAAGAGACCAAGCAGTGCCAGAGTTCACAAATATCTTCCATACCTTGCGCTCCAAGCTAGGTATCAAATATTATGAGCAACATTTGGTGCTCAAGTATCACGGTGGTCTGCATAGATGCATCTAGGATGAAATGGAGTTTTTGGACATCTTGTCCTTGGGCACGAACTATCGATATGTCGTCAAAAGACACAACAATTTGGGCCTGGGAGCCCCTCACATCAGAAGCAATTAAAGGGAAGCCCCAACCCGCAGAACAAAGGACAAAGCAAAGATGGACAGCCTCAGGACAACCAGTCTAGGCCGCAAGCAAAGAAGGACATCGTAAAGACAAAGAAAGATATCAGGAAGTGGTGGGACTTCCATAAGAGCCCCTGGCATAACACTCCTGATTGTCACTTTGAGAAATCGCTGGTGGCTGAGGTGAAAGCCTTTGAATCATATGCGGGTTACGACTCTGAGTTGGAATCAGAAAGGGGGGATGGATCATTGACGCAAAACCCAGTGCCACTGTTGCTACCACCAAGGTCCAGCCCGATGAACTAGACGAGCCAGAAGAAGGTGAGTGCCTCTTTCATTCACAGATGTTGGTAAAAGGCACCCCACTCCACTTTATCGTTGATAGCGGTATCCAAAAGAACATCATATCAGAAGAGGTCGTCAAGCAGCTAGCCCTACCGACAATGTTGCACCCGCAACCCTACACCATTGGATGGCTCTACCAAGGAAGCGATCTCTGCTTCAGCCAACAACATCGCCTGTCATACGACATCAAGCCCTTCAAAGACGAGGTATTATGTGATGTTACTCTTCTCGAAGTTTGTAATGTTCTTTTGGGCCAACCTTATTTATGGAAACATCATGTTGTATATGAGTCTAGGCCTCATAATGTTATTATTACTTTGAACATGAAATTATACAGGATACATGAGGCAGTCCCACCTAGTGCTATTTCCTTGATCTCTGCTAAGCAATGCAGGAAGGTCATCTCTTAGACCGGGAAGTTTGTCTTCTTCATGATTCACTCTTAGAGTGAGCGAAAGATTGCGGCCACATCCAGGGCCTCCGCAACGACCTCTCCACACAACAAAAGTAAGTGGAAAAGGTCGTGGAAGAATACACATATATCTTCTCCTCACTTACCGAGGTACGTATGCACTGTCAGGTCAAGCATCCCATTGATTTGACCCCCGACACACCGCTGCCTAATGGGTCAGTCTATCGCCGCTCTCTATTAGAGAATGAGGAGATCAAGCGACAGATCAAAGAACTGCTCCACAAGGGGCACATCCCTCCCAAATCATCGCCTTGTGGGATCCCAATCGTGTTGTTGCAGAAGAAAGACGAGACCTGGCGACTCTGCATTGATTACCAGGCCCTAAATAAAATCACAGTTAGGAACCAATACCTAATTCCTAGAATCGACGATCTCCTTGATCAACTCAAGGGGTCCAAATATTTCAGTAAGATTGATTTGAAGTCTGGCTACCACCAGGTTCCCATAGAACATACAAATGTATGGAAGACCGCCTTCAAGTCAAAAGAAGGTCTTTTTGAATGGTTGGTCATGCCCTTTGGTTTGAGTCACAAATGCTCCAACAACTTTCATGAGGATGATGGACGATATCCTGCAACCTTTCACCAATACTTTTGTAGTGGTGTATTTGGATGACATCCTCATCTACAACAAGACTTGGGCAGAACAGTTGTAGCATATTCAACAGGTTTTGCACACCCTGCGACAGCACAAGCTATATGCCAACTTGGAAAAATGCTTCTTTGGCATGGGTAGGGTCTAGTATCTAGGCTGCATCATGGATCAACATGGTGTGCATGTGGATCCAGCCAAGATCCAGGTCATTCGTGACTGGCCAGCCCCAACCACACTCACTGAGATTCGGATCTTCTCAGGCCTTGCCAATTTCTATCGCAGGTTCATGTTGGGATTCTCCCATATTGCATGGACCCTCAACCAAGTAACCAGGGGTGGTGGCAAGGAAAAATTTGTGTGGGGCATGTCCCAACAAGAATCATTTGATGATTTAAAGAAACGCTTATGCTCAGCCCCGATACTTTCATTATCAGACCTGCAACAACCCTTTGAGATCGAGACAGATGCTTTGGACTATGTTGTGGGAGGAGTTCTCACTCAGCATGACCACCCTGTGGCCTATCATAGTGAGACACTATCAGATGTTGTCTCTAAGTACCCTACTTACGACAAAGAAATGTACTCCATTATGCAAGCCTGCCGCCAGTGGAGACATTACATTCTTGGGAAGGAGACAGTCATCCACACGGATCATAAACCACTGTTGTTCATGAAGACACAAGGAAAATTGTAGAATAACTTCCATCAGAAGTGGTCCACATACTTGCAACAGTTCCAACTCAACATCAAGTATAAAACACACAGTACCAATCGAGTCGTTGATTTCCTCAACCGACCTCCAATCGTGACACTCACCATGGTGCTAGATTCTTGTGTCCATGACACCTCTGAATTGCCCAACGAATTTCCCAACCTCTATGAGATAGACCCTAACTTCGCCACCACATACCAAATGTTGGGCGCAAACTCAATTTTCGCTAATTTCGATCTTCAAGACGGGCTATTGTGTCGACTGGGCCATCTCTGCGTTCCATCAAGCAAGCGAGTGAAGCTGATTTGGGAAGCCCACTACAGTCGGGTGGCAGGACACTTCAGCATCGAAAAGCCAGTGGCAGTGTTGCAGAAACATTTCTACTGGCCGAAACTTCGACATGATGTCAACAAGTATATCAGGTCCTGCATTGCCTGTGCTATTGCCAAACTGACCACTAAGAAATAGGGCCTGTACACCCCCTGCCTACTCCTGACAGGCCATGGGAATCCATCTCAATGGACTACATGTCGGGTCTTCCATCCACCAAGAGGGGAAATGACTATGTCTTTGTGGTTGTTGATCACTTTTCCAATATGGCGATTATGGCCGCCTACAAGAAGAGCATCACAACAGAGGCCACTGTGAAGCTCTTCTTTGAATGAGTCTGGGTACATTTTGGAATCCCACAAACCATTGTCTCAGATCGGGACAGTTGGTTCCTTAACACATTATGGTCGAGCCTCTGGTCACTACTGGACACCAAGCTCACCAAGTCCACTACCTTCCACCCCCAGACCGATGGCCAAACTAAGGTTGTCAATCAGATGATAGTGCATATCTTGCACATGTACAATTCCAAACACCCCCTCACATGGGATGAGAGTCTTACCTATGTTCAACATAGCTACAACAGAGCCCTACATAGCTCAACCGACCACAACCCCTTTCAGGTTGGGTTTGGATTCCAACCATTGGGTCCCATGGATGTTGCACTACCTCTTGTGGCCACCTCGACCGATTCATCACCTACTCCAACTGAAGCTGACAAAGCTTCTTGTTTCATTGAGCGGATCCAGCACATCCACCAAGGGGTTCAAGACATTTTACAGAATTCCAATGCCAAGTACAAGCAGTGCCATGATCAACATCAGATGCCACATAAGTTTCAGGTGGGAGATACAGTGTGGTTACGCTTATAGAAAGAACATCTTACAAGGCCCCATCAGAAGCTTCACCCACTCTGTTATGGACCTTATCCATCACCAAGGTTGTGGGTGATAATGCTTTTGAGCTCAACATTCCTCCTTTCCTTGGCCTACACCCAATATTCAACGTGGATCTCCTTCGACCATACTTCCCACCATTGTTGGACACCTCAAAGATAACAAAACAGTTGACACTAACAGAGCTCAACCCTGACTGCATTCAACATGCATCCAATGATAAGATTGTGGAAACACAGGTCAAGGGCACTTGCCAACAAAGGATCCATCTTTATCGAGCTGTCAAAGTAGGCAACTCCTGCACTAAGGCAAGTGGCTCACCTAGGGCCAAATTCAGTAGAAATTTCCTCATATGATGGGAGCACTCAATGTAATGGAGACCATTTCTTCCTAAGGGTGGGGGATTGATCTAGATGGATGTTGGTGGCTTCCCACTTATTCCAACTGACATGTTTTGGCAATTTTCTAGATTGGTATTTTTTTCCTAGTTTTCAGGTCCCTGACTTCCGGGGCCGTTTGAGGCCCTAAAAAACGTTTTTAGGGCTCACCACAAGTAGACAATAAACAGAGTCAAAGTCTGATGGAAACATGTGTATTCCTTGGATAGACCTTTCGAATGGACTATTGTGCACCTAAAACAAAAGTTACGACCCTAGGAAGTTGATGTACTAGCTTACCCCAATGAGGGCCACATGACTTTTGGCGCTTCATCTCCTAGGGTTAGGTTTTTGGATGTCTAGGGTTTTGGAATTCCTGTTTATTGTAAAAAGGCTTGGAGAGCCTCATTGTAACCATCTTCTTTCGAATGAGCACAACCGTCACATCTCTTCTCAAAGATAAGTCGCCACCATTCTAGCAAGCTTGTTTTCCGTTGCATTTTACAGTTTCAACACATTTTCTTATTGAATAGAAACCAATTTTATTGTATCTTTGTTATTCTCGTGTCTGTGTGTTAAGAATAATAATAATCTATATTCATTTTCATTATGCTCATAAAATCTGGATCAACTATGCTAGGGGCGTGCTTCACGTGATGTGGGGTGCATGGTGAAACCTTAGCCCCTCGTTGTCTCTCACCTTATTTGGGTTTATTGATATTTAGAGAGCTTACTATAGGTGGATGCTTGTCCTTGGGACACATGCTAGAGGAGGTGCACTTCTTGTGGCAACATTTATCTTATGTGGCAATTGACATCTTCAACATGGACTCATGTTGAAGAGGATGGGTGTTGGGTATGGGAGGTTAAGTTATCTTATAGAGGAGCACTAGGCATGAGTAGGAAGGGTGATTGTTCCTATGATAATTAGGACCATGTGCCACACAAGTGGAAGTAGAGTGCTTGGGTTGAGGGAATCTTGCTTGGAGGGCGCTCCATTGGAGGTTGCTTGTGGACCAAGTTACACACATATCGAGGAGGCATATTTAGCTTGGGAGCCCATATTGGAGTGTGCACAACCTTGTGATGAGGGGTGCTTGACATGTGGAGGCTTGCTTTTGAGTTCACTTCACTTGAGAGGTGGCAGTCAACCACGTAGTGATGTGTACACTCTTGGTATAAGATCTCTCCACTTATGGACCTATTCTAGTGACTTATAGTAGGTCATTATGGACCTAGTCCATTTTATTGTTGTTGGTCTCCCTAGCCTATCTTATATAAAGGGAGTAAAGAGTATTTATTATAACAAACTATTAAACTATGTTCTTGTAATATTGATGTACTTGTTTTGGAGTCTTTGTGCTAGTGTGGTTTAAGAGTTGGAAAACTATGGGTTTGTGTGAGGTAAACCTTATAGAAAACTTGGAGTGTTAGGGCTTGTCTTGAATTTTTGGTGTGAACTAGACCTAGGTTTTGTGGGATGAAACCCTTAAGAAAGATTTGTAGTACTTGGATGCAAATGGAGTTGGTGTCACACATACTTTGTGAATCTCCTTGATAGATTATGGGATATAATTGGGAAATCTAAGGGTGGATTTGTTGGTGTTGATGTTAGGTTGTTGTGGAGCCTTTGGTGTGTCTAGATAGCTTGGTGGGATTCCTTGCCATGCCTGTGTATTGTTGGTTCAGGTTTGTTGTTGATAGTGAATGCACTAGATAAGGTTTAGGAATCAATTGGAGAGTCCTTGGTTGGGATGAGTGGAGAGGACTTGTTTTGCGAGATTCAAATGAGATGAGGTATTATACTTTATCTTCATTTGTGTAATTTATGAATTATACTATTATTGTCCAAAATTTATATGTGGTGGAATTGAAAATAAGACTTTGGTTTCTCATTGTTATGGTAGTTTTATGGTTGTTTTAATTCATTTATTTGTTGGGATACCTGGGTTGAAATGTTATGTATTTTAGCATGCTTAGATGAAACCAACAATTAGATTTAGCGTTGTCACAAATCTATTGTTATAAAAGTGATGTTTAGATATGAGTGTTGGTTGAGATTGTGCCTTGAGGGTTGTGATATTCATCCATCCTTCAAGTATATTTTCAATGTCTATCTTCTTGAGCTTCCTCCAAACAAATTTCACTTTATATTAACGATAATATAAAACTGATCTTACAACAACAAATCGAAACATATACTAAAATGACATGACCCAATCAACGATTACCAGCAGCTGCCATTCTCTAGATCACATCTCCGAGAGGGAGTATGATACAAAGTAAATAGTCAACATTTGTATCATTCAGGGAATTTTGGAAAGGAAAAAAACATGAAACCTGTTCACAATTCTGAGTTGTGTAAAAGCAGAGTGCCCATAAATAACAAAATTTCACCTTCTCCCAAAGTGAAAATGAAATACTGAACACAACAAAATATGAGCCGATGGAAACTAATATAGGTCCAAGAAGAGTCGAAGCCCTTCATGCTTCTCATAACATTGATAATATGTAAGTTTCCCTGGAGTTTTTTGGAGTGCCAACTTCGAGAGGTTGCCTGCTTCACGATTGCCTTCTTTGTAAACATGCTCGAAAGTGATTTTTTGGAAGGAAGAGATTAAAATACTAACTCGCTCCTTCCAACAATCCAAGGAAATGACTTGTAGCCGCCCTTTGCCACACATCCAATCTATAATGATCTTTGAGTCACCTATAAGATGCATAGGCTTAATGGACAACCTATTTGCCAAGGTAGGCAATGCCCAAGCTCCTAAAAGTTTCGCTCTTGTATTAGTCCCTGGACCACAATTTATGAACCATTTGTAGTTGCAAAATTCATTGACTTTTAAAACCCTTCTAGCTCCACTATTTAATCCAGACGATGAGGCTGCTCCATCGAACCACCCAACAACATTGCTGAAAAATGTCTGAATCGATCCAGTTTTACGGACAACAGTTGGCTGCTCTTGTGAGTGTTCATTTAATGCCAAAAGAGATAGATAAATTACCTTCCTTGCCGATGGGCTCTTGTCTTCAAAGATGGATTGATTCCGTTCCCTCCACAAATACCATCAAATCAAGGCTGGTAATGACTTTAGCTTTGGATTTTTTGCACACCAGCATTTGTAGCAGTCATTAAAGTTGTTTCCAGATCAGCTGCCTTCGTAGTTTATCGCTGATTTGAGCTTCTGCCAAACCTCAACTGTGAAGGCACAATCCAGAAATAGGTGCTGAGTTTTTTCATCAATATTTTTGCATAAAAGGCAAATGCCTGGACCCCTATGACCTTTGCGTTGTAGATTTTCCCATAATAGTAACTTATTCTCAGCAAGAAGCCAAATAAAAAGTTTTATTTTCCCATAAAAAGTTCTATCTTCTTGAGCTTGCCTCTTGAAAAGGTTGGACATAATTGAAGTATTTGTTGTTGTAATAAATATTTCAAATTCAACCATAAGGCTAAAAGTTCTATGAAATAGATCTAGGGAACTGTAATATTCTAGTTTCAACCCTTGAATTATAATATGTTAATCGTGAATTATTCAAATGACGAGGTTATGTGATGGGCTTAAGAAATTTTGGCTAAGTTAAATGACCCTATGTATAAATAATGTAATCACATTGTAAATAGTCATAGTGCAGAGCTCAAGGCCAAGGCCCAATTGATGGATGCATATGAGTCCCCATGGTGGGCTAGGATTACGATGAACATGAATAAATGTAAATACATAATAATGTAATATCCACCAAAAAGGTTGCTTGAGAAGCAACAAGGGGACCATGATACCACAAGAGGGGAAGAGGAAAGGGGATACATGGGTGATATGATTTGAATCTTGTTCTTC
Organism: Picea engelmannii; assembly: GCA_009831015.1. Classification (NCBI taxonomy): domain Eukaryota; kingdom Viridiplantae; phylum Streptophyta; class Pinopsida; order Pinales; family Pinaceae; genus Picea; species Picea engelmannii. The sequence goes on along the minus strand of ML790523.1, from coordinate 281,943 downwards.
AAAGTTACAACCTTTTGTTACCCATGCTTCCTTACAAACATTTCCCATCAATATTTGGTTTGGGTTGTACTTTGGATGTTTCCTTGTGCTTCTTGGGAAGGGCACACTTGTCTTATACAAATTATTGGGGGGAAAACATTATTCATCCTCATTGATCATTCTTACTCTCCTCCATTCGAATTGGAAGCATTCCTCACTAGTGAGCAATCTCCATTTTCTCATTCGATTGTTCTTCCTCTCCTTGTTCATGGAGGAAATTGTGTGAACCCGTGGATGTTATACTTGCAATTGGTGAGAGGACCCCGTGCCATTATGGTTGGTAAGAGCCTAGGGAAGTTGGGGACTTGCTACGATACTTTAAAGAGGAAATGTGATGGCTTCGAGGGTAAAACCATGGTTGGATTGTCCATAATAGTTGAAGCAATCACCACAAACTTGCAACCATGTTAGTGCTTCTCATGGATTGGTTTGGCCAAGTGTTTCTCCTCCACATCATTCGAAGTAGGAAACCAATAGTGTTGGGCTCTTTAAATCTACACTAGAAGGAAGAAGATCCCTAAGGAACTATGGAGTAGAGAAAGGAAAGATCTTCCTTGAGCTGTGAAGGAGAAGAGAGTGCAAGATGGATTGATGGTTGGATGAACACTTGAAGTGATCACCAATGAGTAGATTGATTTTATGACGAGAGCAATGAGTTGTGATGAGTGGGATTAGAGTTTCATAGTAACTTCCTTCACCCTAGTGGTACCATAGTCTATTTTGGGGGTGGAATCCATAATTGATTCATACGTTTTGGTGGTGGATCGCTCCTCAAAATGGGTTTGGTGGTCTTCCATTCATCACAAATAGTATTCATAATCAACTATGTGTGGAATTTTTTATGGTTGTAGTTTGTTGTGTGAATTCATGGAGTTGGATGAGTAATGAATGAATTTGAAATGTCCATGGCTATTTCCATTGCCATTTGTTTATGGTACATGAATTCAAAATGGTATTTCTATTGGAGTTTCAAATTTAGCTTAACAATTGGTTAATTAAAGAAGGAATTCAATATTTGGTGTTCCGATGGTTGAGGAAGGCAATTGGGTACATGACACGAACATCAAGTATATGAGGTGAAATTTCTTAAATGTTTTAAAGTGCATATTTTTGAAATTTCCAATAACTATTTGAAAATTAAATAATAAATTAATTTATGTACAATAAAAACTACAACCTCATTGTCATTGTTATGTGTATTTTGGTATTTTTGTAAATTTAAATATCTATATTACTTAAAAAATGCAAGAAAAATTATTTGCCAAATAAACCCAAAAAATATCTAAATAAATATTATCCAAGTACAAAATATCTTAAAACATGAAAACTATTTTGATCTACATTTATTGAAACTTAATCTACTCTTACACTTTATCCTAATTTCTTGTCCATGTATATCTAAATAAATATTATCCAAATACAAAATATCTTAAAACATGAAAACTATTTTGATCTACATTTATTGAAACTTAGTCTCCTCTTACACTTTATCCTAATTTCTTGTCCATGTCATAGTTCATTTCTTTTTGCTTTTCATTTCCCCTCCACCAATTACTTAAAACAAGGGTTGCATGGCAACGCAGTCCCTGCCTAATTAGTTGGGAAATACATGTTGAACAATGAAACTTAATATAACTAAATGCACAAGTAATGAATTTGTTTGTCAAAAGATAATAATTAAAGGTTGTTTGTTATTCAAAATTCATAATAAACGCTAAATTTCCTTTATTTGGTTTTTTAAAATCTATTTATTTAAAATTGTATTTAAATTAAAATAATAAGATATCTCTATATTGGAAAGATAATATAATCTAGATAAATACATATAATTGTGTGATGTGAATAACTTAGATTATTTCTATTATTTAAAAAAATTAAAATAACTTTATATTAGTTCTATTTTTTATTTTAATGATGAGGTATTTTTATATTCCAAAGATAAAAAAGCAGGGAATATAGCAATCTATTAATGGTCAAATAGAGTTGAATTTATTTAATTAAAAAAAACTTTCCTAAAGATTTTTTTTTTTTCTTTTTTAAATAAATTTTTTAAATTAAAAAATATTTTTCATATTTTTATAAATTTGAATCTATATTTTGTGATTGATTGCAAGGCTTGATTGGACTAAATAGCTTTGCTTGAATGTGACATTTCTTTAAAAAAAATAATGATTTAAAAAAAAAAAAAAAAAACTTAAAATTGCCACGTTGCCCTCGAATGACTACACGAATAGCTGTGGCAGCGAGTCATAAAAGAATGAAGGACGAGTTCATTAATAATATCTGTACATTTTAGTTTTTCAAAAACAAAATTGTACATTTTAGTTTTTCAAAAACAAAATTCAATACCCTGTTGTTTAAATTATCAGTCTTAACTCAGGTTCAAAGGGGCAGATTCCAAGGCAACAAAGTCACGTAATCCAGATTCCAAAAGTCTCCACCAAAGCTCATTTATGCAGGGCCTGGGCTTTCGGGTGAGGTCGACGTGCTAATATAAATATTTTATTTTAAATTGAATTACAACAACGTGCTCCTATTTCCCTTCTCATATATGATTTATAACTAAAAATATTAATTGTTTAAATCAAATCTATTAATTGCTTATACATCGAATAACGTGAAGCCTGCAATAACAGTTGAAAGATATTAGCCAATCAAATGTTAGAAAAATAGTTTTTTTTATTATTAAAAAAAATACATATTTTGATTTCCTATGTTACACATTTGATATAAAACAAAAATCAAGAAGTCAACCTAAACTAATAGCCAGTCAACGATGAACTCATCGCTATTAGTCCCTGGCCTTTGGCAGGGACTAATAAGTGCACAACTTCCAAATAAGGGAATTGTGTTTATTTGTTATAAGGGAATTATGTTTACATGTTATAATTGAAAATATTAAAATAAATGATGAACATAAAGTAATTATTTCATTTTTCAATGTCACAAGTGAAAATATTAAAATAAATGACATCACGTTACACAAATAACATAAAGTAATTATTTATTTTTCCAATACAAAATATAAGGGTAAGGACTTTTTCCACGGGAGAAAGTTTTTCTTTTATATTCATAAGTATATAAATTTTTTACAAAGTAGCATATATATGCCAGCAAACCGTGACCTGTGACCACTGTGGGTGGCACGCCCAGTCACATAAAACAGTCAGATAAAAATCATATAATATAGCAAATCTATGCCTACAAACCGTGACCTGTGTCCATTGTGGGCAGCACGCACTGTCACACAAAACAGTAAAAAAAAGCCAGCAAGTGATCTGGATGTTCATCAAGCGGAATGCAGAGTGTATCACTCGACCTCTCATGAACTGCGTGGAAGACAACCTGTCTTATAACAGTTCCAAGATTTCTCTAACGAAATACTGGAGGGTCGAGTGTTCTGTAACTAATACAGTGACCCATATGCCAGTGGAAATTGGAGCCTGTGTGATCTGTAACCAAAACAATGATCCTGTTGCCAGAGTGTTATTGTGTTATGAAACTTATACAGTGACTCTTGTGCCAGTGGAAACTCGAGCCTGTATGAACTGTAACCAAAAACAGTGATCCTGTTACCAGAGTGTTTTTTCTGTGGCCTGTTCCTGCCTCGTCAAAGCTTGAGTTGAATAGGGGGGCCCTCGTTGCCATAAGGGTAAGGACTTTGCCACTCTCAACTTCCATTTAATCAATGTTATTTCTACATCGAAGGTACCTATCATTGAGAAGGGAGAAATATAATTTTCTAATTATATGCAAAGACATTGCAAAATAAAGGTATTTCATAATTATTATTCATATGGACACGTGTCACATAGAGGAAGGAGGGGAAGGTTAAACACACTAGAATAATTATCTTGAAACTAATGAACTATTATATTGGTAGGAGGGACAATACCTTCGTAAAGTTGGTATAAGGATTATGAAAAAAACTATGATTTAAAGATGAATTATATCCAGATCTTTGAAGTGTCCATGAGGGAAGGTAAGAATCATGAAAATGTCAAAGTTATGACTTTTGGTTCTGGGTAAATTTGATTTAGTAGAATATTAGTAAAGGGATTGAATAGTTATGTAAATTATTCCAAGACATCAATCATAAAATAGGAAAGACCACATTTTAAAGTTAGCTAATGCAATAACAAATGCACAAATTCTTCTCATCAAGCTATAATTCAGTCAACTAAAGAATGGTAAGTCTTAAGGAGAACAGGAAAATGGACTTATATTCCTAATTACATTAACCTAATATGCACCATCAAGATGTTTATAATCATTCTTATGCTACTTACAACTATTAGTTCTACTCCTACTTTTGGGTTCTCTTATAATAACTTTGGAATAAATCTTTCTTAGAGATGTTGTTATGAAAATTCTGAAAAATGCCAAATACAATGTGCTAAAATTTGGACATTTTAATGCTTAGCACACACTCACACCCACAATGACGAATACATGACAAAACAAAGAAGACAAATAAGAGGAAGAATATTAATTTGGAATGAAATATGAACATAGAAATATATCACTATAAAAAAATATAACAGAACATCACATAAATAACAACCGCAAGTCAAAGACAACTCATAAAATGTGACAACAAAATTGCTAACAATATTAAAATATAAATTATTATTAAATTAAAATTTTTTTTGTAAAAAAATTGAAAAATAACATGACACTAAAATTCATGAAGATGTTAGAATAAAAACCATTATCATTTAAACTAGTATATAGGGGATCAAATTTTGAAAGTACAAACATTTTTAAAAATACAAAAATCTGGAATGTTATATATATATATGAGTTTATTATTAAGATATTAAGCCAAATTTTCCTTCTTGATATCCTTTATCAAATGTACGTCTATCCTAAAAAAAAACCTACCCTGTCTCTCGCTTGTTTAAATGTTTTTTTTTTTTTTTAAATTTATCCCATGAGAACATACTTTACATTACACATCTCCTTTACAATGCTATGTAAAATTAACCTTTTAATATAAAATTTTAATTTTTTTTGTAAATTAAAATTAACCTTTTAATATAAAATTTTAATTTTTTTTTGTCAATTAAATTTAGCTTAAATAGTATTCAGGAATAATTATTATATTCCTTATATGAATTAAATTCTTTTAAAAATATATGAATTAAATTCTTGCAAAGGGAATTTTCCCAGATAATAATAATCTCAACTTTTACTAGTTTTCCTATTTTCCTACTTGGATGTTTCGAAAACGAAACAACAATATTTATCCAGAAATATTATCAAACTACTTTCATCATCTATTAAAAAATAAAAATAAAAATAACTCCTCGTAAATTAGAAAAATAATTCTTCGAAAAAATGAAAAATGGGACAAGGCAACAGGGACACCATATTCTGCGCTGATGAGATGCTTGTTTCGAATCCCCTATATATTCTTAAATATCATTATATTCGAATATGATATCTATTATTTCATTTGCATTCAATCTGGTCATCTGTGTCCGATTCCCATGCTCGTCCTTTTGCTTCAATTCTCGCGTTTCGCTCCTAATAAAATTCTAGAGAATTGAGGAACTGGCGGAGCTCAGGTCTGCGAATTTGAGGCGCCCTCAAGAAGATTTTGCATACCAGCAGTCCTGTCTCTGTGCCGTTTTCGCGATTTCTCCTCTGTTCTGGCGGGAGATAGCGATCACTCCCCTGAAGAAAAGAGGTTTATTGGTGGAATTCAAGGATTTAGAGGACGGAAAAGGGTCGGACGTCCAGAATGGGAGATTTCCAGGCAATTCTTCTGCTGAGAAAACAGCTCAAAGGTAAGGTTTTTTCTTCTGCCCATGGCTTGATTTTGGTATTTTCTGTGCTGGGTGCTTCTATGATTTGCTGGGGTATGTTTTGGATGTCTAATAGCTTGCACCCAATGAATTGAGTACTATTATTATTATTTGAGCAGTGCTCGGTGCTCAAATTTAACTCCGTGCTTATTAGGCACCCTTCGTTTCACCGTAGTTCGGAAATGTCTATGCCATGTGCTGACCGATTTTTGATCATCCTCGTCTATTCGCTTATGATATTGTTCTTGCCGGGTGCACTTTCCATATTACCCTTTTCAAACGAATCCAGTAAAGTCATGTGTGAGTAGTAAAAGCTCATTAGTCCGTCTCTGCCTGTAATCCATATACATACATGCTTAGTGTATATCTGCTTATTAATTATCTATCATCATGATTTTTTTGCTTATGGTACTGTTCATAGCGGTTCTGGCCGGTGGCACTCTTCAAGTCACCCTTTTTAGAAGAATTTAATATAGGTGGGAGGCTGAGAAGGGAAAAACCCATTAGTCTGTCTGCGCCTGCAGTCCATATGCATATCCGTGTAGTGCATTTGGTTTCAGGGTTAGTGGGTGTATAATGTTATGTGTGGAAATGCTCGTGGCTCTGTTGGATTAGAATAATAACCATGAATCTGACATTCTGTCCCTAATATTTATTGTTTGGTATTTGATGGAATAGATCCCTAAGCATTTTGGATTTTTTGCTTCCCTATTTTTTAAGGGCATGTTAACAACATGTCGTGCACATGGTTTCTGCTTCTTTATAAGTGTATGGAGGTTGTTTATTTGTTTGTTACTGATTTATGCAGAATTGTCCAGACATCCGTTGGATGGTTTCTCAGCTGGACTTGTAGACGACTCCAATGTTTTTGAATGGAATGTGACAATTATCGGACCTCCAGATACAATCTAGTGAGTCTGTGTTTCTTATAGGTATTTGCTTTTGCTAGTAGCAGGCATTAGACATTTGTTTTTATTAAGTCTACTCTATATTTATTCAAGGCATAAGTTCTTCTTTTTGAATATGCTTTTATTTATTTTTATAAAACAAAATGTACGAAACGTATTAGGTATTAAAAAAAAGGGTGGCAGGTAGGCTATTAGGCTTTCACCAAGGAGCAAAAGTTGGTGTAATTTAGTATATCCCTGAGGTCTAGATCCTCATTTACTTCTTACAAAACACAAAGTTAGCCCAGGGCTGTCCAAATTTAAGGCCTTGAAGGGCAAGTCCATACAATAAACTGCTGCTTTCAATGAAAAATAAAAACAAGAGCAAACAGCCTGCCAGCTCAGTTATTGGGCTCCATAATGGCTGCAGTGGTTGGCGGTTGGTAAAAGTGTTTATGAAATCCAATGTTGTTGAAGCAAGTGCATGGGAGAGAGTATTAATTATTAGGAAGATTTGAAAAGGGTAGTATTAAGCTTATGCTATATGCCAAGGCAAAGTGTTTCTAGCATCTAATGCTGATGAATGTAGCAAGTGATAGCGAGTATCGAATGTAAGATGATGTAGTTGATTGTCAAAAACTCCCTCCACCTCTATTGTGCAGCATATACTTGCAGTAGCTACGGGAAATTTACAGGCAGAGATCGAAAAACCAACCTGATTGTTACAAGAAAGCACTGAACGGAGTTTTTTTTTCTTATCACGGTAGAAGTTTGTCTTGAATTAAGGATTACAATGTTAATGAGCTCACTTCACTCTGCTGCCCTTATCCTACCCTCTGTCTAAGACCTCCCAACCCTCTATCTCTCCTACTCTTAATTCCTAATTCGTAGTTTTTCAACCCTTATATGATCTCCATCATCTTTTTATATTCATTCAGGCGTTACAAGAATGGAGTTATGTTAATAAGCTCACTTCACTCTGCTGCCTTTATCCTACCCTGTGTCTAAGACCCCTCAACCCTCTATCTCTCCTACTCTTATTTTCTAATTCTCAGTTTTCCGTCCCTAATATGATCTCCATCATCCCATTTATATTCATTCAGGCATTACAAGAATGGAGTTTCTCCAATTGTTTCAGATTCTCAACGGATTCATCTTCCAGTTCTCCAGCTTCTGATCACGTTATCTTTGACATTTTAGCTTTGCTTCATTTGCTGATCCTTCTCACAACACTGCACCTGCAATGTCATTCCACAGTTGTGAACCTGCAACTCTCTTGAAGTTCCACAAGTTAGTCTTCTGCAGAGCATCCTTTAGAATTCTTCTATTTCTCTGCAACCCAGAATTGCAGTTTTGCATCATTTGTCACCCACAGCCTATTCTTGTGCAGGGATTTTATCTTTTTGCAACTAGACCTTGTGGGTTTTATCTCCCTTCTACTTAACATTGCGGGTCTTCTGCACAATCCACGTTTTGGCCTTGCAGGTTTCCACCTGAAGCCTACCCTCAGTCCACTCTAGTGGAACCCCCACTAAGTGCAACAAATCCATGTTCTTTTTTGCAACACAGAATTTTGTATATGCTCCTACATCATCCTCTTCTTGTTGGAATATTTCTGAGCATCCTTGCTGAACATTATGGTCTTGAAAACCCTTCTGCTTATATAACTCCTAGAACTCAACTTCTGAAATCTGTGTACTTTCTGCACGAGATTGATTCTTCCATTTTACTAAGTACTGTTTATGTTTTGTGGATTTGTTACTTCTTGTTAACCCCCAGATTTGCCTGTGCAACTGGAGGGTTAAGATCCAGCTAGATTTCATCAAGATGGTTTCAATGACAGGTGCATCTGGTTTTCATAGTGATCAGAGTTTGCTTCAGAGTTAGTTTCACAAGATTTTGAGAAAATGGCCATTTTTAGCAGTTGTCCTATTTCTAGGAGCTAGAGTTCAGAGGTCCGTATGTCAGAGTTAATCACATGTCCTTGGGGGCTCATGATGCTAGTGAGCTTATTTTGGGTGACACGCGAGCATTTTAATGACATTGCTATTTTTAGTAGTTATGTTTTCAGGGCTTGTATGTTGATTCTGAGCATATATTTGGGTTCCTTGTAGGAAAATGAGTTTGATGAGACCATTTTTATTGACATGTGAGATGCTGCTATTTTTAGCAGTGCCCATTTTTAGATGTGCTATATTTAGCAGCAGTCTCATAGCAGTTCCGTTCAATTTTTGTATTTCCTATTTTTTAGGAGTTGGATTGCTATTTTTGGCGTGACTATATTTAGTAGGTCTATTTGTAGCAAGTATAGGGTCTAATGTCATGGTCCCGGTGTGTAGCGATGAAGTGGTTTCTAGGATGGTGAGTCAATTCCGAATTAAGAAGTGGATGTGTTCTCAGTGTGACACATGACAGCCATTTGTAGGGTTTTAATCTATAAGCTAAACCCTAGGTCAAATTGTGTTGCTAGCCCTGTCAAACCTCAAACCCTAAATTTGCCCTCCTTGGTATATTTGGCATTTGTGTCAAGTTTGTCAGGCCTAATCTAATTCTATCCAACCCTAACTCACCTTGCTTCTTTATCAAGCTGAAACCCTAATTTCTCTTGTCTTTTATAATTAGTATTGCTAATGTTACTAAGAGAAAAGCCCTAGAGTGATCTCCTTTGCTATAGTTGGTGAGCATGCTAAAATTGCCAAGTCGACTTCCTATTTTATAATTGGCACTTTGCTAGTTCAGCCCAAATTCGATTTGTTTATCTATACTTTGCATCAGAGGTTAAGAAACCTCAGTCTTCCTTGGAAATTTGCTGGAGAGGTTATTTCAGGCAGGTTAGAGTGATTTATCCTTTCCAAAGCTGCATGTAACTTCAATTCGCGGTGTAGGTTGACTGGTTTTTGTGGTTGTAATTTGAAGATAGCAGTTTCTATCATTAAATTTAACAAACAGTGGATGAGATTCAGTTATATCAGCGCTGAAGTGGTTTGTTCCCAGCGGGAGGAATTTTTATTTCAGCACAGAATCTTTAATCTCCCCACCTCCAGATCCACTTCATTGCTGCCATCACCGTGTAACTTGTTGATATTATGGTAGCTATGGGAGGTATTTACCTCCACGTGTAAACCTAATGAGGATAGAGTACTCCGGGAAGCAAGAAGAAACCCTAATGAGTTGGCTAATAACCCTAGAAGACTTGTCGGCTCAAGAAGATAATTTATATTAGGTTATTAGCCTCCAAGAGAAGAAGTCGGCCAGAAATAATAATATATACTGAACAGACAGATACCTAGAATGAGAAGTCGGCCCAGGCAGTTAGCCAGAATTAGTATAAATACAGGAGGCCAGTTCTCATTCTGGCAGACAGTCTCAGAATTGCAGAGCAACAACTTGTGCGCACTGCAGTGCCTAGTCTTGTGCGTAGGTTTGAGGAGAGTTGCCATTGCAGCTGCTGCAGCTAGCAGATCACGTTTGGCTTGAACTATCTCTTGGTTAGGGTTTGGACTATCTGATAAGCTCTTGTTGGTGCGCTATCCTTGGGGAAAGGTGCGCTACCCTTAGTTTGGCTATCTAGCCTAGGGTTTGCTTCCAGAGTGATTCTATGTCAAGGTTAAGGTGCTCGGAGGGTGGCTTCGATCTATGGTTGGGTGACAATAGAGATATTGTCAATGGTAAAACGAGCACATCCATTATATTCTAACAGGTTATGGGCCCACACCTCCTTCATTTAGTCTAACTGCTGGAAGGAAACATAGCCGTAAGGATATTAAGCTCGTCGAAGAACTGCCGCTAGGGTTTCTAGCAAGAGCAGTCACCATAGCACTACCGCTAGGGTTACTAGCAGGTGCAGTTGTAGAAACCCTAATCCTCTTGTTGAGGCACCTTAAATGAAGGGATTGACCTAATCTCCGGATAGATCAATGCGCCCTAGCCTAGCGCATCTCCTAGTACTCTCAGAAAGCCAAGACGTGAAGTTTGAGCTTTTGGTCAAATCTAGGGTTGACCAAGTCAAAGCAGCCATGACTTACTCTATGAAGTCAGAGAACAAGTTAGATGGAGCTTCT